>BLFK01000870.1:542357-562357 GCA_014634185.1 Astreopora myriophthalma
ATGTGAAGCTTGTGAATCAAGTTGGTTGCGTTTCGCTCCTCTTAGTATCTCGTGCTGTAATGTAATTGTAATGTCAGTATTGTAAGTGATGCTTTTTAGCTTTGTAAGCATTCTTACTATTAGTATATTAAGTGGTGTTAGTAGTGTAAGTAAGATTAGTGCTATAGCTATTGTTGTTATTGTATGTAATATTAATTTTGTAAGTAAATTCATATTGTAAGGAATGTAAGAATGTAAAAATGTCAGTTGTAGAGTTGTAAGTAAGGTTAGTTTTTTTTTTCTAAATAATGCAGATATTTAAATAAAAATTGATTTAAAAAAAAAAAATCTCCTAAAACCTACGCAAACGAAATTGGAAGGACTACAAAGATTAATAAAATTTTAAAAATGAAATAAAATTAGTTTATACCATTTGTTACCTGGATCACTTCGCGATCCTAGCCATCCCCACTAAATTATTTAAATTCTATAAATTTAAAAGTCCAACTTTTAAGTCCGGTGGGAATTTTAGCCAGCAAGCAAACCACCTATGTAAATGTGTTAAGGGGTCCTTATAGAACATGAAAAAGTTTGGTGGCACCTCTGTTATTTGCATCAAGCACTTTTATGGGGCTTTTAAGAAGGTGACATAATTGTCCAACATGGGAGCGAGGCTGTAATGCAAAAATGGCGAGAAATCTCTTTTGTTTTAATGAAACTGTGCCAAAATTGCCGAGATTATGGATATCGGCGAGTCACGATAAGCTATACCATTGTTTTTCTAATAACGTGGTCACTTGGTCTAGTGAAAACGAGGCTCTGGTAATAACGCACTATTTGCTCTCTACCAGTGGCACAGATTTGTATCACTTATTCTGGTTACTGTCAGTTAGTTAATAAATATTTTATCTAACTAACTTAACTTTAGCTACCAGCCGTTAGTGTGGAAGTTGGACACTGTGCCTCAGCCAGAACTGCCCTCACCAGAAGAGTGTGGGTGGGAGTTGGATGGTGACCGATGGCTACCTGTAATGACGTTTTTATCCCCTGCACCAGAGGCTGTCACTGAGCTGGTCCGGTGTAACTGTGCAGAGAACCGCTGTTCGACAAATAGGTGCAACTGCCACAAAGCTCAGCTGAACTGCAGGGACCTGTAGGGTTGTTGTGATAGTGATGATCCGTGTGAAAACCAGGGAGAGGATGAGGCAGACTATGAAGATGCAGAGTATGAGGCAGATGAAGGCAATTAGTAGGTTTGGATAGGACTAGACTGTTTTGCTTAGAGTATCATAGTTGATATTTAACATAGTCATTGCCATTAAGCTTATTTATCAAAGTGAGAAATGTTTTACGAAGAAAAGACATAACTTTACGCTCTATTGCCTTCTTCGCTTGATTGATTTACTGAGAGAATAGTATAGGCTCAGTCACGCGTTTATTTTGTATTATAAGGGCAAAGTGCCGCAAATTGTCTCTCTTAATGATATCAAGTAATTAGTGTGTTTCTTATCAGTCATCTTAAGCACATTTGATATCATGTTTGAACGAAATTGACGTCAGAGCCTCGTTTTCATGCTACCTTACGTGACCAAATGGAATTGCTGGATTGATAATATACAGTACAACTCATAAGGAAAGAAAATCTGTAAAACTGAGGTAAGTTTATGTCTCTGACAGAGAGCAATAGTGCGCTATTACAGGATCTCGTTTTCGTGGCAGTGCAGTCACGTGAGCACGTAATTAGAAATTTATTTTATAGCTTTTCGTAACTCACCTATATACATAATCTCCAAGATTCTGGTACAATTAGAAGTTATAGTCATTTCTGAATTACAGCCTCGCTTACATGTTTGATAATTATGTCACCTTCCTACAAGCCCCATAAAACCGTTTGGTGCAAAATACGAAAGTGCCACCAAACGTTTCTATGTTCTCTAAGGTCCCCTTAACACATTTACATAGGTAGTTTCCTTGCCACCGAGAAAGCCCACGGGATTACACTTGCTCCCGGACTATCTTGCAGAGGATTAATCCCTCGACCATCTTTTCATATTTTGCCCTGTTGTCAGAGTGCTCCGGACGGACGATCTTACTTGTTGGTGCAACGATAGGAACATCACATTGACTTCACTCTCGGACGTTCTCCATAAGATAGATGTTTGGTCTTTGGAAACCAAAAAATTATTTTCTTTTATTGAATATTGTAATTATCACTAAACAGTATATTTATTATTTCAGGAACAAAACGCTGAATGCGACCCTCATCATACTTCTTGTAATAATCGATTACACTTATAAACTGCTCGAAAATAAGATCGAGGAATCAGCCAGTAAATAAACTAATCACTCTAGAAAAGAGAGGAAGTAATTTAACCAACTTCAGGAAAACGTGCATTTTGCATTGTTGCTATATATCTGTGTGCGTGTGTTTGTGTGTGAGCGTGCGTGCGTTCGTCTGTGCGTGTGTTGCGTGTGTGTGTGCAGTGTACATTTGTGGCGGTGTACAGTATGTGTGTGTGGTTATAAGTATCTGTATGTATGTGTGTATGAAAATCTATCAGGGTGTTTTCCTTTGTAATTAAATGGAAAGTTATAGTCTGGTTGGATCTTTGTGGAATAAAAGAAAGACTACTGTCGTCAGCAAAAAGAAGAGTTCTTAGAACGTTAGATGTGTAGCGGACGGAGGTCTTCAAACATTAGCTAACATTCCATTGCTGCTCCGAACGAGTATTTGTTGATGAGGATTTACTATCTAACCAATTTCTTTAATTACTCGCTTGATTTACGTAAAAACTCTTTCTCCAATCTTAACTCTTATTCTTTCGATCTTTCTTGAGAAATTCCATCCTTCGTTCTGTTTGTTCCGATAGCACGTGTCTATTGAAAAGGCTAATGTAATCTATTGTACTTATGATCCTTGCGTAACACAATGGAAGTGACGTAATCACTGTTAACTATTACGCATTGATCAGTTACAAGATGCATTAGGAAAGTCATTTCTGTAGACAATAAAGATGAGGGGACCCAATACTTATCCTTGCGGGACACCACATGTGCAGTGCCAAATTGCACAAACTGTTTCCTATTCGACAGATAGCCAGAGATCCATTCAAGGGCAAGTCCAAAGTTTGTTAACCAAAATATGATGATCGATGGTATCATAGGCTTTTAGTAGATCGAGAAAACGTCCGAAAATAGATTATTCATTTGGTGTATAGAAGAGTTGAATAAAACCCTTCAGAACATGCGAAACTGAAAAAAAAAAAGAAATTCTATTTGGATCAGTGATATTTCTCACTAAGGGCGGTCGCGGCTTGCTCAGTGAAAGAAATAGTGCCCATCCTCTACTCAATCGAGGTGATCAAACAAAACTAATGTTTTCCGTCAATGATTTTTGTGCCTCACTTTCCCTGCCCCTTTGGGAAAGACTGCTTGCCATACGGTTCCCTTTCCAGTACACCCTGTTTCCCATGACTTGCATTGCTAAACGTCTACGAAGAGAACCACAACTGAGTTTCATGATCCATTCCTTTTGGTTAAAGGCCAATGTCACGCAACATGAACTCCTGTTTGAATTTACGATTATCGTTAATTTTTAACTTGCTCTGAATTTACGATTATCGTTAATTCAGAACATTCAATCCCAAGACTTTTCGGAAAGGAGCAAATATGAAAAAGGAAAACCCATGTGCTTGGATTGGATTAGAACCCGCAGCTAGAGCTTGTAACAACGAGTCCTTACCACTAGACTACTCAGGAACGAGTTGTCAAGTAGATCAATGATTACATATTTATGGAATATCACTTCTCAACAGTGATTAGGCTTAAGCCCTTTAAAATTTTTAGCTTTGTTTTGAAGTTTGGTGACTGACTATTTCAAATTACTGTCTAAAAATGTTTGTTAGCGAGAAACTATACTGGTTTACAACGAGGCATGTATGATAAATGCATTAATTCTATGATGTTTAAAAACTGAGGTTTGTGCAGGTAACGGCTTAGTGGTCTAGTGGTTAGAAGAAGGGATCTGTTAGTAGACACGCGCAGGTTTGAGTTCTGTGTCCGGGGCTTTCTTTTAAAAGAAATATGTTCATTTCCCAGAATGACCTTCAGACTTTCAGTGTTCTAAAATAGCGATAATCGTAAATTCAGACCAAATTAAGAATTAACGGTAATCGTAAATTCAGAGAAGAGAATAGGTTGTGTCACGGTAGTTTTCCTGTATCTAAGCTGGCGAGTAAAAACATTCCTGACAAACTAAGACAAAAATATGAAACAAATTTTAACAGGAAAAACTATCCATTTGAAATTTTTCGCAATTTTTGCAAACACCGACAAAACTTGAAAAAAATTGGTTAATTTTTTCGAGTTTCAACCATTTCCATCTTCTCAATCCTTCAGAGATGTAGATGAGAGAAAATGGTTTTAGGGCACTAATATGGTTCTTGTCAACGAAACTTAAGCATTATTTTTTGGTTTCCGTTGATGCACAACCGTCGTTTAGCCCTTTAGAGTACGGCTCAAATATCGTGACACTGCCCTTTAATCTCGTTTTCTCAGTCGGTACTGTATTCAATTTTTGGTTCTCGTTGTGCACACGAACCGTAACTTTGAGAGCAAAAATGCAGACCGTAACTTACGTCAATTGAACTATGTTAGAAAGGGGTATTTATGCTTTAAAGTAATATTTTGTTGAGCGCCAACAATTAATTAGAAATGGGAGACATAGGTGGAGAATTTGCTAGAGATTACAGCAATTGTATTTAAATCCGTTTCCTTTCCACTGAAATGTTATGCAACAGAACAACCCCAAGAGAACAACCTTCTTTTCGGTTTCGGAGATGTTCCTTTAATAATGGTTAAATGGTCAGAGTTTTTGAGGTTATGCCGAGCTTATGAGCTCAA
Organism: Astreopora myriophthalma; assembly: GCA_014634185.1. Classification (NCBI taxonomy): domain Eukaryota; kingdom Metazoa; phylum Cnidaria; class Anthozoa; order Scleractinia; family Acroporidae; genus Astreopora; species Astreopora myriophthalma. Next base: position 547,239 of record BLFK01000870.1, read on the forward strand.
GGCATGCAATTCATAACTTTCGTATTTTTTATCAGGACCGGACAAAAAATAAGAAACATAAGTAAATAAGCTTTAATTACACCATTTGGGAATTTAAAATACACTATTTTTTTTTATAAAGATATATACATATACAAGGAATACAGGGAAGGTACAAAATCACAGTTTCATTGATTACAAGACAGTAGCCGTACGGCTCGCGGTATAAAACAGTCGTTATGTCGCCTAGTCCTTGAGGAAGGGATTTTCAGAGAGCGTTTAATTCTCAGGTTATAAGAAGGCGCAATACGAGGCTTCATGAACTTTGCAAGGGTGTAGTTCCTCCGGTAATATTCATTGTAGCACGTGTTTGGTGGGCGCGTTTCGCCTGAGGCTTAACGTGTCAAGTGCGTCGTTGTCAACGCCTAAAATAGCCAGGCTTCTTTTCTGTACGCCTTTAAGTTCACCTACTAAATAGTCACAGGTAAACCACTCCAGATAGGCGATGCGTACTCCAAAAGATGTCTTTTTTTTTTCTTGTACAGTACATTGTGAGACCAACCTCTGTGGGAAGGCCAGCCTTCCTACATACGCGAAGATGAATAGTCTCTTGTTGGCTTTCTTTGTAATTTGTTGCAATCATAAAATCGTTACTAATACTCTGGCCCGTCACACGGGAAGCAAACTAAAACACGATGCTTACAAGTTAATTCTTGCTACCGGGGTAGCACGAATTTCTTTAACCGTTGAAAACGTAAAAGTTGATCGCGAATTACTTTCGTAGCTTAAATTGAAAGGAATAATTTTACAAGTCATATTTTAAAACATGTTATTAATTGCGTCAGACTTGGAAGCCTGGTTAGCAGCTGCTAAAACTGATGTATGAGACCTTAAGCAGGGTTCATTTCAATCAGTCCCTGCTTTCACTTGAACATTCGGCAAAAATAGTTACTCACAACAACCAGCTATGTTTCATTATTAATACTTTTTTAAGGTCGACGAACACTTTTTATAGGTATTCTGTTTAAAGTTCGTATATCAAATTTGTACAATTTCCGCACATTGACACATCTGGAATGCCTTTCAGCAGAAAACAAGCGCAAATATCGGTTATTAGTTTTCGAACAGCTGCCTTGTGTTAGAACTTAAAAGAAAAGCGAAGAGAAGCCGCCAACATGACGTATTTTAACGTTGTGCCTTAAGTATAGGATATCCTTAAAACACCCTTAAACGGCGAAAATAAAACGGTATTAACCAAAACAACGTGTTAATTCCCTGATCATTCATTAGTTTCTGTTTGGCGTAATGGGTCCTCCCACATATTTCAATTTCTAAGCAAAAGACTCCTGAAAAGAAGCTGTTTGAAATCTTGATCAAACAATTAAATTCGTACGTTTGTTAAAACGCGAAAAAAACATTACAATACAATTAAACTACTGCATTTGTGCTCTTCTTTACTTTGGTACAGTATTTTTTTTTAAGTTTACCGTCCGCCATACTGAAACTGAGAAGACCCAAGATACAACATAACTTAGGCTTTAAAGCCTCAAATTAAACAATTGCGTCAATGAAGATGCCCTTGCATATAACAATTGCTGGAAGAACTTGGTACAATACCAAATGCAATTGCTATCACTGAGTAAAACGAATCCAAAGAGTAGAATTTTCACTCTCTTAACTTAATCAAAGTGTGTGAAATTCTACCGAATGTGTCAGGAAAATGCAGCCTGGCTTTATTAATATATAAGTGAGATATTGCGTGTGCGAACAGCCATTAAAACAGGCTTTTTACGGTTACTACTTCGTTTACCGACTAACAACATGCTTGTCAATTAAGGCTTATCTTGTTTCCAGACTGAAACAGGAGAGAGCATCCATTTGGGGCCTATAAGCAAAGGTCAGGTTACCATGAACTGACTGTTTTAAAACCTATTCTCTTGTCCTTCACTGACTCATTTAATTCAGTTATTTCAAACACGGAACAGCCAGTTCAATTAATTCAACGCATGGTGTAGATTCACAATCCAATTTTATTTCATTCCACTTAGTCAAGAAATTAGCTGCCTGGCACTCAACAGACTCTACTGCATGGCTTTTGAGACTTACTTTGCTTACAGAGGTCTGTTGTGCAGAAGGATGAGGGGTAAAAATCACTGACATAAAAGCGGACTTAAGGTATCTGTCAGACTTTCGTGAGTTTCAGAGAGCCATATTTCAAGACGAATGCCTTTATTGAACGAAGCGAGAATGTAGTCTGACGACGAGGCTACCAAGAGTTCAACTAAAAGCAACAGTAAAAAAGGGCAACTGAAGCCATTTCTTTTGGAAACGCGTTATCGCTGGATTTGTTTGTTTCTTGATCATGTTGATCTTACCATGTTCTCTTTGTGGTCGTTTGGTGAGAAAAGTGTCGGATTAAGCATATTTTGTATTTTCTTGTCAGTTGTGACAAGTATTCTGGTTGAGGTCAACGTGTTCTCAATTCTTACAAGTCAATTTTCGTTTTTCGTCAATTTGTGCAGAACGCTATGCGATTATTTCAGTTATTGATCAGTAGTACTACCTGGTCCAAAGGATGAAACAAACTTTTTTTTCATTTTCGTGCCAAGCATTGCTCTCACATAGAAAGCTAAACACGTCGGCCATTTTATCTATATAAATGACTGAGTTTTATATAAGTAGTTGCTTGTTTGCTAACCATCCGTTTGCTTTGCTAATTTGCGTCTGCTCACTAACCCGGTGAAGCAGTTTCTGTTTTGGTTGTGTTCAACAGAATTAATTTCCAGGCCTTTTATTATGTATTGATCATTTTTATACCCCCACCAACAATGATCAAGATGACGGTTTTGAAATAGTTAGCGCTGAACGCAATCTGGAACACGTCACTGTCATAGAGGGAAAAAACTCCAGTTGTTTGCAAGTTAAAGGATGCTTCCGTGGTTCTTTAAAGTTGGGGGAAATTAAGTTACAGGTTTTTAAGTTAAATGTTACGACTTTATTTCTTAATTTCGTGAAACGATTTCAAGGTAAATTGTGCGTTCACTTAAAAAATAATGCAACCGTTTATTTTCTGTCTTTCCTTCTTTTGTTTTAACAAGTTCTTGAGGTTTCAGAGAGTAACAGTGACTAAAATAGAACAGCATCTTTAAAGTTTACAAACCCTTGTGTATCTGTGAAGATAATACTGGTTAGTAAGATTTTTTTCCATAAATGTGGGTGGGGTCAAATATGTTGACCCATAGCCTCGATTTCAGGAGCGTTCTGGTTCTCTTCCACTTACAGCAACTTCTTCTGAAAGAAGAGCAAATGAATTATAATACAATGCAAAATGATAAATTTTAATGTGCTCTCTTAGTTTTATTTTTTTATATAATGACGTCAGAAAGCAATTATTGCAACCCCAGCTAGGGAAATAATGGCTTTATCTCCATTAGGAGAGAGCACTTTCAGGCCTCCCGACTAAGCCTAATGAAAAGGTGTTTACTTGTGTGATGTCAATCACAATCGGTCGCGTCGGAAAGTCAAACATTCAACTTAAACAATGGTTTCGTCTGATAGGCTTTATCTTTCAAACAGAAAGGTGTCTGAGTGGGACAGGGAGTCTCCAGCGGAAGGACTTAATCCTTGGCTATACTGGCTATGATTTTACGCTACAAGGTACACCCACTTTGTATGTTTTGTTGTAATGATTTCACATTTTCACATCAATTCCCCCAGCTGAACTTAATCTTTAATCTTTAAATTCACCTAAGAAATTCATTACGTTTCAAGATTTTCGCTAAATTGTGATGATAAAGAATATCACACATGCACTATGAATAAAGTCTGTCATTTTGTAAGGATTCTATTTATAAAGCTTTAAAAAAAGCAAACATAAGAGAAGCGACGAAAAGAAAGAAGCAATCACGAAATCTTAATTTGGTCAATAAGCTCAAAATTTACTCGTTTTCGTCACACTGAAAACAAAAAGATGGATAAAAAATGGATATGTTTTAAACAGATGATAATTGGATTTTATGATGACATTTTTTTACTTGATGCTTTTTTGTACGAGAATGGTGATCTATTATCTCTTTTACAATTTCTTCGATGCTTATAGGACTTTTACCAAGAAACTTTTTCAGATATCTTGTTTACTTCCTCGAGGAGAGACTTAACGAGGTTCCAACAGACTGAATCCGCAGCTGGAGAAGCAAGGAAACTGAGTAAAAAGCATACCAGTAAGTAGCCTATTTCCTAAAATAGAGATTATAATTAACCAGCAAATTTCTAAAATGATTCATTTCGCATCCATTGGTCTGGGATAAAGGTAAGACGTTTTTTCTATTTTTTTTTCTTTTTTCTTTTTTTTTGGGAGGTAGCTAGACAAACACTACACAGGGAATGAGTTATGAAGAAGAAAATGCGTGACTGAAGCGACTGTTCTAAGAAAATTGTATTGGTAATTTAAGTATAGGCAAATCCGGTTCCTTTCGAAAATTTCGCCGCGCTAGAAAATGCTCTCTGGCTTTTTGGAATTTTTCAGTCCATGGGAAAGAATTACAGACAAATATATGGAGAAATTGGACGCGCTATATGGCAAATTCTAAGAAAGGTGTATGATTGAAAACTGGCCTACAGTGTGATCGGTTGCCCTATGCCTCAATTTTTCACTTCATAAAAATTGATTTGTCAGAGCTATTTTTTACGAAAATTATTTGATATTGGTTAAAACATCGCAGCTTCCTTAGGATTTTGCATAGATGACTTCGAACCAATTTTTGTTACATTAAGGATTCAATTACATACAGAGGCCAGAAAATACACTCTTTTCATCTGATGCTGAGAACAGACATTCTTTGGCTTTTAGGCGTTATTTAAGGCTTAGAAAGTTTTTTTTAAGGAACGTCTCTTGTTCCGACATTTCCGTTTAAAAAGAGTTAAACGACCCTCACGACTCCAAATTGCTGTCGGGCTGAGACCTTACCGAGCTTCTCTGCTTTCGGTGTTTATATCTGGTGGGTTTGGTACGCAATGGAAATTGATAGTCATGCTGAATTGTGGTTAGTCTTGCGTTTGCCCGGTTGTGTTAAACGGCACTTTACACGGCTCGTAATGTTCTGATGCTAAAAGAGGAGCCTTTGCTGGTTAATTATAATCTCAAAATGTTTTGGTCTACATATATATTATGTCCGGGCCGGACATGTAAAGCGTTGGAAGACACAGGAAACAGACTTTCCCAAACACAACGTTGTTTACTGACGATGGTGAATGTCACAAGCGCTACAACAAGCTGTCTTTCGTCTGGATTACAGGTCTGGAAATCAACTGTAATAACCGTGTGACGAAATGAATCGAAAAAAAAAGCGGTGAGAATTCACAACTGCAGCGAACAGTACTTAAGCGACTCAGACGAGCGTTTCTTAAAGTAAGAAAAAACTGAAGCATCATGGTCCTAAGTAATCTGTTGACCATTGCTGAGGAATGGCCTCAACATAATATAATAGATCTGTTACGATACCTATAAAAATTGACCAAGAATTCATAGATTTGGATAATGCCTGTAGAACCTGACTGGTTTTAATTGGATGCTGGTTTGCTTTTGGTCAAACATAAGCTTCCCGCCACAGAGCTTAAACTCGGTAAAGTGCAGAACTTTTTCTTGTCTTTTTTTTTTTTGAATGCCAGGTTTTAAGAAAAAGTAAAAACCACATCGCAAACATTTCGCCATACTCTGTTTTTAGAAGAAATTCTATTTTTAAAAAATGACTACAAGAGAAGAAAGACAACAGTTTTGTCTTCAGTATTCCTCCGCAGTACGAAAAGAGTCTTCTCCCCCGCAGTAAATACATTCGTCATCTGTTCTGTTCATTCATCTTTCTTAGTAAAGACATTTATATGTGTGAACTGAAATGAAATTTTTTCATTTTATTTTTCCTACAAATACAACGGATCCAGAGTATTATCCCACCGTCTGGGACCACAGAATCGTCCATAAGATGTTACCTCTTTGCTAAATTCAAAACTTAGATCATGAAATGTGCCAGGATCGCAGACGAACTTGTTGTTATTGATTATTTTTTTCTTAATTAGGAGCCCAAGTATAGAAAATAGTTGAAAATACCGAATATAGACATCGGCGCTATATAATTGTTATTGTTATTATTGTTGTTGTTGTTGTTGTTGTGAAGGAAATGAATCATATGTTGAACTGCGGATGTGAAATAAAGGGAAACTATGATCGTCGCAGTTATGAACGCAATTTTAGCAATTGCGTAGAGCAGCCTGAGAAAATTCAGGACTTCAACAGGGTTTGAACTTCGCGATGCCGATGCGACGCTCTAACCAACTGAGCTATGAAGCCACTGAAGTTGCGAGCTGGTCATTTGGGGGTTCAAATGTTCCCGTGATGAGTGAATGAAATTATATATGAAATGAATTATATATTGAACTGCGGATTTGAGTGAAGCTATGATCCTGGCAGTTATGAACGCATTTTTATTTGGTTGTATTTTTATTTGATGGTAGCTTTTTACACGTAGTAGTAGGGGGTCAGATTGCAATTGGGACGCAAGTTCTGCTTCTTTCCCCCGTCACAGTTTGTATTTTATTTTGATATATTGAATTATTGCAATAACTTCGGTGGCGAATTCATTAAACTAAACATGCACGAATCTGTATGCACATTGCTCCGAGCAATTTGTGTTGAATAACAGTGTATACAGACCCTGGTACAAAACTTCTATTAGTTAAAACATGTTCCTGTTTGTAATATCACCGCAACACATTACATTACCACTTACAATCGTGCGTAGCATTATTAATAAACTCACCTTCTTTCCCCAATCGAGATAGGCTCTATTATAAAGCTAACAAGAGGTACACCACTAGCTCCTAACCAATGCAGGAGCATTGTGTACCTATTTTCTTGACACATGATCGTTTCTGCTCAATTTTAGGAGGCTGAATTGTTCAATGACAAATATCATCTAAGACCGTCATGGTTGCCGGTATCAACAGCAGCACCGACATTACAAACAACAGCATCCGTTTACCTGCATCACAGTGTGTTCCATGGATTGCTGTCATGAGCATAGAATGTGTGGCCATAGTCATCCTGAATACTTTCTCTGTTATTATATTTGCAACACAGCGGGAGCTTAAGCGCCAAGGCACATTCCTGCCCATCAGGAATTTGGCGATAGTTGATCTCTTAGCTGGTGCGATTTCAGGTCCCCTGCAGATTGAACGATTCGGGGAGTTCTGCGATGTGTGGAAGTACGATGAAAGCAATGCTTTGTTAAATAATGTGAAATTTGCTTTCCTGCATTTGTTTTCCATGGCCTCCCTCGCTAATCTCGCTGCTATTTCTTTAGAGCGAATGTATGCTTCGTTTCTTCCTTTTCAACATCTCACGATGAGAAGAAGGGTTTATGTCTTAATTATCGCCGCCATATGGTTAGCGGCTTTAATCAGGGAAATCGCTCAGATGGTGTTTTTCGAAGTGTATGAGACTTTTAATAGTGATATCGAATCATTAATTAACTCGACTCTATATTTGCCATATTATTACGTCTCTCTTCTTATTGTTTGTATATCTTACATTTCTATTTTCTTGAGAGTGCGATGTAGAGTTCATCCAATTCCAGTGAACAACAGTGTGTGTAGAAGAGAACGTAAGCTGACCATCACACTGTTTATTGTCACAGTAGCATCTTTAGTGACCTTGTTACCAGTTATAATTTACGTGACCTTGACGGCCGTCGATCTCGGGGTATTTGTAAATTTTTCGTTCACCGCGTCCTTCCACTTCAGAGCCACTGTGGTGTTGTTTTTCTTGGCCAACTCGTTAGCTAATCCAATAATATATTCACTGCGGATGCAAAGCTTTCGAGAAGGTTTAAAAGTAATGTTTGGCAAGACCCAAGGCCGCGAAAGCACAATCACGTTTCGCCTTCGCTCCTTAACTCGAAGGTCGTAATATTGGAGAAAGAGAAGCAGTATGCGAGAGATGTGAACAAACTGAACGCGCCCACTTTTCATGGTTCAACAATCATACAACGGATACAAAATGACGATATACAAAACCTTTCTATTGTAATTTTTTTCCTGGGCCTAAGTGCTACTTGTTCAGATGTATTATCCACAGCAGCAAAGGAGGTTGGACATCGCGATCTTCTTCGCGATCTTCAGACAGACCTACAGACGACAGCTTCAAAGCGCTTCCGGCTAGTCCCGGCGGTGCACGGCATGGAGGCGAGCTAGTTTCCTCACAACGGAACAAACTAAGGGAACAAGTGTTGCAGTTTGTGTGATTTATTTGTACATGAGAGCGGTTACATATACATTACATATTTGGTTTAAGATATATTTTGCCTTGATCGATTCAGCACAATTAATCGTCCTGAGCAATCGAGACTCTCAAAAAGTGCGCATCAGTAATACAGGGTCATCCTCTGTTTTTGCCATTTGACTTGTTTGGGATCAATAAATCTCTTCCTACATTAATATAACATGACAGACATGTTCCTCTCTGAAATGTAATCGAAGACATGTAAAATCCCAACTTCAAATCATATGAAGTTGAGCTCACCACGTGACCTGCAAATAACTGCCTACAAATAAGTGTTTTGCTGCAAATAATATTCTGCTCATGCGTAATTGAAACTACGCTCTCGTGTGAAAATGGCGGATCGGTTCCCTGAGCAGGCAGAGAGTGATTTGACATATTTAGTTGATCAAAAGAACAGTGATCGAATGATAAAACAATTGTTGAACTCGTTTATCGCAAAATATCGTGATTCGTCAGTGTCTCGCAGATCAATTATTTGCCTCAGCCTTCGGCCAATAATTGATCTGCTCGCCACTGACAAATCACGATATTTTGCGCAACCTCGTGCAATAATTGTTAATTGTTTGCAAACAACAAATATGGCTGAATTTTGTGAACTACCCATCTGGTCCCGCTTTGAAATAAGAGACAAACTGATTACAATGGCTTCCTCGTCAAATGAATAACAAAGAATAGTTGTGATTATGGTAGTCTGTACTTATGTTAATAATTTTTCCTGGTGCTTCTGTAATATTGTAATATACTGCTGTCAAGCATATAAGGCTTGTTGACGTTGTTAAGGCTACTGTAAAACCAGTGACCAGTTTACTTTAAGAAAGAATACCATTGTTAGTGAAGATCTCATGTAAATATATTTGTGGCTCATGCATATATCAGCAGTAGCGCTGACGACTCGTAACATAACTGTCTCGTCCACCCAAGTCAGAGATATTTAAACAGTGCAAATAAATTAACTGTATGCTGACGAACTACTCATGAAAATAGTAATAACTGTTGTTCAATAGGTTCAATAGCTTGGTGGTCAAACGAGATTATTACGTAAACACGCATAAGGCGCCTTTCACGAAATCTTTGGCTCTGATATTGCTGCAGAAATGTTATAAAGTAATAAATGGATTTCAATTGGAGATTTTGACGAGTTATGAGCAGGTCAGAATCATTTTGTGTGTATGTCAGGTTACAATAAGCGGACATTTCACTACAATTTAAGAATTCAGTTGAGATACTGTAGCCAATTCTACCATGCTGGTTTGTCTCTTTTCTCTCCGCTCTTTTCAGGTGCGACAATCATGGGGTCAGTTTTAGCAAGAGAAAAACATTGATTGTTAATATGTGTTAGCAAAGGTCAAATGTCTAGCCTGGCAATAGACCTTGTTCGTATTCTCAGGATTGACTGGAACGAGCATACAATGGAGGCTCATGCGGGGGAAATAATTTACATCTGAAAAGATTCCCCTGCATCGGCCTCTATTCCATTCTCGTTTCAGTGCAATCGTGAGAATACGAATATGGCCTATTCAGCTCCGTTATCGCTTACTTAGACAATACTAATCATCAATATTTGTACTTAGCTCATGTTTTATTTATAAAGTATTTAACTAGTTTTGCTTCGACTACAAAGTACATTTATTGTATTGCACTACTTAATTTATCTGTACCTATTTTAACAGCAAACTAGAAAATGTCCCTGTAATTTAGCTGTAAAGGCCTGTAATTCTGTTTGCTTTTAATAAATGAACACGGTGAAACTTGGCGGTTCACTTCAATGTTTTTATACTTTTACTGTCAATCATATGCACGGCGATAGTTGGCGGACCGTTAAAATTGAAACGGACAAAGCGCATCAAACCCACCAATCGCAAAGCCATATGTGGGTCATATGTAACCCTTACGCACCCAGTCCCACTAAAGATCCTATAGTGATTAACGGCAGTGAAAGCGAAACCATCGATGGAAATTTCACCGTCACAGTTCGCATCTTATTAAAAGGCGCAAATAAAGTAATCTTACTCGGACCCCGCTCCATTGCGAACATTAACACTAGCTAATTTTTTTTCTGCTACCGATCGTTTTCAAGCATTTCAACGCATTTCTGACGTTTGCTGGGAAGTTTAGACCACATAATTCTTTCAATTGTACACTGCGAGCAGTTTCTCTTTTGCTCTAAAATCTATGCATTGAACAGAACGAACGCAATCTCCCACCCAGATTCCTCAGGCTCTTTGGTCATCGGGTTGTCGCCAGGAGAGACTCTGGAATAACGGACACAATTTTCGCACAAAATCTGGGAGGGTTTCTGTGCCGGCAATTTTGAAGTTGTAAAGTAACGGCCAATGAAAACACTCGATGTTTTTCGATTATTCCAGAGTCTCACCTGGCGACAACCCGCTGCCCAAAGAGCCTGAGGACTCTGGGTACGAGATTGGAACGAACGCGAAAATGGCGAGCGGCGAACCACGAATCCCTAGTTTCGTGGGCGCCAGTACGAGCGAAACGAGAGGCTGCAACGGTTTCATACAGAATTTCTGAAGCCGGCTGCCAGTTTGACAGTTCGTGTCATCGACGCCCACATTTTCGAACATGATACACCGTTGTCAATTTCGCGGGAGTAGATCCAAGCGATTCGGTCATAAGTTTTACATTTCGATGATGTGATGGATTCCACGCATACACGAAGCCAGGAAATATTAAAAGCAGTCTGTGTTGGAGTTTTGGCGAGTATGTTAAGTGTTCGTGCGCGTTTAAAATATTTTATGACCTACGCAAACATCGGACATGAGCACCAAAATATTTTGAATGTCTCTTGTCGAAGGGAAGAGCAAGTGACTCGGTTTTCCCTCGTGTACCCAGGAAAAGTGTAACCAAAGTGAGAAACGCGGGCCCCTCTATTTAAACGTTCACACGGCAGGAAATAAATTGCTCACACCATTTCATTCGTATCGATTAAACTTTTTACAACTTTAAATAAGGCTCTCAACGAAACCTGTCTGGAAAACCGCAAAACATCTTTTTTCAAAGAGAGCGAGTACAGCTTGTTCCTGTTCTTGTGTCTCTTCAATTTTCCCAAATTCTCCTCGCATGTTCACTGTAAAATAAAGTGAAAGCCAAATTTGGCGCGAACTAAGCTCACCAGGTGTTGTTTGGGATGTTGGTGACCGTTTGACGATAATTACGCGTCCTCCCTTCATAAGCCGACAAATCAAAACACTCCGTCACTTCGTTCTGTTCAATCCATACATTTTAGAGCAAAAGAGAGCCTGATAATTACTGAAGTGGGATACAAATCAGTCAGTAAAAAGCCATCGATGAAAATTTCACCGTCATAGTTCGCATTTTATTAAAAGGCGCAAATAAAGTAATCTTACTCGGACCCCGCTCCACCGCGAGCATTAACATTATCTATTTTTTTTCCGCTACCGATTGTTTTCAGGCATTTCAACGCATTCCTGACGTTTGCTGGGAAGTTTGGACCAAAAATTTATTTCATTTGTAGACTGCGAATCAGTGAGTAACCTCCTCCAAATTCCCACATGGTCCTAACGTATCCCATAAGCACCTGCGACTAACTATATCTTGCCGTCAAAACAATCACCTTCTGACTAACTCATCCCCATATCGCTCAACCGTTAGAAATTACAGTTTCCTTCCAGGATGAACTTCGAGGAACCGACATAAAGCTATTTTCTCTGCACGGTGGTCGAAGGCAAAAGACGGGGCGCACACACTTCTCTTGACAATGCTTACTTTGTTTTCATTTTCACGCACGTATCTGCCGTGGTCATTTCTTTTTAACCAGTGTGCCAGTCGCTTACATAAAGTAAGCTGACTAATTTCCCGTTTAATAGGCGTCTTAAGACCAATTATTTTTAGTTTATGTTTCCTCTTCTTCGTTCCAGACTTATGGCGCGTTTCAATCTCTTGGCACCAAGAATTACCAACAGGAGGTTGCACAAAAAAAGGCAAAAAATGGTTAACGCAACACCATTCAAATATAACAAGTAGCAATCCTGTGGTAAAGAAAACTTTCACCTCCCTCATAACTTTTCAAAGTTCTTGTCTACGAACTAATAGCCTAAGTTCGATATATTAAAATTCACTCGGACAAGAGGTTTCAGCTCGAGGCTCGGAGAAAAACTCATACAAATCCTCATTTCATTCCCCATAGCCTCGAAGTCATGTTCATTGTTTGAAGCTGAATATTAATATATTGAGATTGGTCTATTGACACGATTTCGTGCAACACGAATAAAGAAAGAGAGGTCTGGTATGGTTAAGGTCTGCCGGCTACGGGTCATAGAATGGTTGGGAAAAAAGAAGGTGAGCGAAGAAGGGTAGAAGGAGGAGGAGGGAGGAATGCGGATGTAATGGCTGGCTACACCAGCTCAGTTGATACCAAACTTTTACCGCAAAAACATGACCGGGCGCGACGTAGAGGCAGACGTCTCTGTGATTTGAATGAATTACGCACGCGTCTCGCTACCAACTAACTAGACATGAGGCGTTTCTCATTCTGGAAATTTGCACGTGAAAATAGGAAGGATCTCGGGACAAGACCGTACACATAATATTTTTGCATATACTCCACATACGTGAACGAGAAATGACATCCCCCACAACAACCCAGAATGCAGTTAGCGCGTCAAGTGATCGATTTTAGTCAGTTGAAAATTCAAAAACCCTGGTGAGCGATTCGATTGGTCAATATCTGGAGTAGCCGTTAGTAAACCCGTGATGTAATTGGCTGTGAAGACGTGAGCCGTAATTGCTTGGTTATGTAAATAGAGTAGAAAGGGGGGGGGGGGAGTGAGTTGCATAATAAACATGCATAATGAGCTACTGTTTTCGGTTGAGTAACCGTTTGTAAGGTGCGGGAAGAGGTTGGCAGCGATTTAGGGTAGTTTGTTCTAAGTTAGTAAACCACCTTTCCAGTGTAATTCGTTGGTAGTAGTCGGTACTGTAGGTAACGCAGGTAGTCCCAGTCGATAGTGTGGCTTGTTTTCAAGTGCTGTTCAGCGCCGTTGTTTTTGAGGTCACCTTTTTTAGTAGCTCGTTTGTGTTCGTTTAGTTGCGTGTTTAAGTTCCTTCCGGTCTCACCGATATAAGTGGCCTGGCAGACGGAGCATTTGATCTTGTAAATTGCTAGCGGTCCGTTTTCAGGTTTGTCTTTGTCCTTAACATTAGTGAGTAAGCGTCGTAAAGTGAACATGGGTTTGTGTGCAACACGGATGTTGTAAGGTTTAGTATGCGTGCTATGGTTTTGGAGGTCCCTTGTACGTAAGGTATGGTGGCTGTAGTGGTGGATAAGTTGTTAGAGCTGTCGTTCTGTCTGACGTAAGTATTGCGTTTGATGAAGTCTGAGCTATAGTTGTTCTTAACAAAAACAGTGTTCAGGCCTGCCCACAAAAAAGTCAAAAGCCGAGAAATTAGAAATGGAAACTCATCCGACAATAATAACGTGAGAAACGATTGATTTTTAATAAGATGAAAACAGAGAGAACGAGCAAATATATCCAAGGTTCTAGAGGACATTTATCAGTTAATCAACGCGTTTCGTTACAGTAACAATGACGTTTAACAGGAAAACTGACATTGTTTCACTTGCTGGCCAGATTGTTTTCTACGAAAGGAAATAAAGAGTCACTAAAATGCCACAAAATGACATCACATACCTTCAACCACAAATCTACTTCTATATCCCGAACTCCCAGCCGCTTGTAGTGCGGGAAAATAATCAGGGTTGCTTTGCTTTTGCGCTGCCTTGTACAGTACTCGGAGAAGCAAAACCAAAAGCAACCTTGACGCAGTTGCTCATACGCGCTTTCCACTGAATGCTTCGCGACTTGACTATTTGCCTTCGAGTGCTAATGGTTCCTCGTTCGTTGCGATTGGCTAAAGCAGTTTGGTTCCCGCATTACAGCACTTAAATAAAATTTGTCCTATTTATATACCACTTATTAACCGAGAGTGAGGTCATTACAGGGAAATCTCGGACCGAGGCCTTGCTGTATTGACCGAGCGATAGCGACGTCAATACTTCAAGGCCGAGGTCTGAGATTTCCCTGTAATGACCGAACAGACAAGGTTAATAAGTTACTTATTATATGGCCCTTTTAGCACTGGAAAACAAAAACGGGAAGCGTTTTTTAATATCCTTTTGCGCGCTCAAGAGGTCATTGGAGGTCATGTTCACTGAACCTAAAGAAACCTGGCCATGCGATCGAAGCCAGAAGTGACGGAAGAAACAGTTTCTTTGAAAATTAGACAAGTTTTGTCTTCATTACACCAAGATCTAGGGCAATTTAAAAAATGCCCGGTCATTACAAGAAAATCTTGCCCGCTCGGCGCGTACTATTGTAGCCATATCATAATATCATGATATATTGTAGCCATATCATAATATCATGATATTAACCTACTCAATTTCATTAACGAACTTGACATGACAGGCGTGGTGGGAGACTTGCCTGAAAAGAGAGCACAGAATCAAATGTTGGAGTGGTCAAAGTACAAGGTTCTTCAAACGATGGCTGAAGCAAACTGGGACTGTTATCTTCTTGCACGTAATCGTCAGGACTCTTAAGCAAGCCACTCTCATTGTCTATTACACCGTCTGTGCTTCCTGCAATAGAGAAAGTAGCAATGCAATTTTCCAAACCGTACACGTTTTATAAAAGAAGGTGAACTAAACTTTCAAGCCTGTTGACAGCCTGTTCACTTGGATCTATAACAAAGTATTCAATCAAACATAGGGTTGAAAGCCCCAATCTCGAATCGGATGAAAAACAAGGGTGTCTTTTACAGTGTCGGG
>BLFK01000870.1:574857-577308 GCA_014634185.1 Astreopora myriophthalma
TTGACTGAACCGACTGTTCTGAAAAAATTGAGTTGGTAATTTGAGTATAGGCAAATCCGGTTCCTTTGGAAAAATTTGCCGTGCTAGAAAATGCTCTGGCTTTTTCGAATTTTTCAGTCCGCAGGAAAAAAATTACTGGCAAATATATGGAGAAATCGGACACGCTATACGGCAAATTCTACGAAAGGTATATGATTGAAAACTGACCGACAGTATGATCGTTTGCCCTATGCCTCAATTTTTCACTTCATAAAAATTGATTTATCAGAGCTATTTTTTACGAACATTATTTGATACCGGTTAAAACATTGCAATTTCCTTAGGATTTTGCATAGATGGCTTCGAACCAATTTTTGTTACATTTAAGAATTCAATTACAAACAGAGGCCAGAAAATACACTCTTTTCATCTGATGCTGAGCCCAGACATTCTTTGGCTTTTGTGGCGTTATTCAAAGCTTAGAAAGTTTTTTTTTAAGGAACGACTCTTGTTCTGTCATTTCCGTTTAAAAAGAGTTAAACGACCGTCATGACTCCAAATTGCTGTCGGGCTGAGACCTTACTGCGCTTCTCTGCTTTCTGTGTTTATCACTGGTGGGTTTGGTACGCAATGGAAATTGATAGTCATGCTGAATTGTGGTTAGTCTTGCATTTGGCGCACTTTACACGGCTCGTAATGTTGTGATGCTAAAAGAGCAGCCTTTGCTGGTTAATTATAATCTCAAAATGTTTCGGTCTATTGTGACGTGGGTCCGGATGTCCCAGGAGACTATGTAGAATAAAAAAAACTGGCACAAACCCCTTCCCACAAGCACACAACTCACCAACATAAATTTTTAAAAAAGTACGGATGATTTTAATTTAAGAACTAATTTAACTACAAGTATGACAATTACTAAAACTAATCGTTATATGTAAAATTAATCTTACTTAAACTTACTAACTATTTACAAGTATATACAGTTCAGTTCCTTCTTCTAATTCCTTGAATCTTGTTGCCAAACCGACTTTCAAACAAACGACCATCGACCATCAACCAAATTCGCTCGCCTTCGAATCCTCCAGTCTCCCTTTTAAAACTCTCTTACTTAACTTCCCCTCTCCGTGCTTAACTTTCAGCTCTCTCACTTGTAGCTTCGTCTCGTCTCTTCGTTACCTTTTAAAACTTCCACGACTTCGAAGCTCTTTCAACGAGTCTCTATCACCCTTCAGTCCGCGACGAAGACAAAGGAGTTCTGTCTATGAATTCTGGCCGCTTCCTGCGAATGGTTCTCAGCAGTTAATTTTACCTCTTGCTTCCTGCCTTTACGCCCTTCCTTCGATCCTTCCTTCACAAACTTCTTAGTTTCGTCAACAGTTTCGTATTCTCCGTTCACCACGCCTTGCTTCCTTTTATATATCGAATATTAATTCCACAATAATTAATTCTTCTAACATCTGATTTACACACTTATTGTTTTAACGGTCGTACATTTACAACACTATACTAAATCGACACTTTATGAACAAATAAACTTACAAGCTATTTTTAAAGTACTAATTACGGTTTACCACAAAGAGACATTAACAATAAGTAATTAACACTAACGAAACATACTATACAAGTAAGAACAAAGGAATTTCATGATACCTATATATAATGTAATAGAGTTGTTACGATATCTATAAAAATTAAGGCTGCCTAGATCTTTTCTAAAAATAATGAAATACTTTTCTTGAAGGCACAGATTGCACTTCTTGCTCTCATTACTATATGGTTGTCAGTTTCTTAAAACTCTCCACTTAACGTGAAACGACTTTTTCCGGTCTTTGAGGTCCCAGACGTATTTAGATATCTCGGTCTCGATTCTTTTGCTGTAGTGCTGAAGGATGTTTGATGGTTTCTGTACCGTTCTTTGAAATTTGAGGCGAGTCCGACATGGTTTTCCGTTGTTGTTTCTGTGATAACTGTTGCTTGGTATACCACGTTTTCTTTCACTCAATTTCCTTGGAGTGGGCATTCTGGTTTATTTTTGCAGTTACTCGTGCGTGGTTGTTGCAAGGGTGCAGCCGTAGCGCCATCCTGGGCAAGCATGTTCTTATTATGCGATGAAATGACGGCTTTCATGTTTGGCATGCACGAATAACTGAGTTTAAGGGTATGACTGTTGAAGATTTTATTTAATGAGTGGTTCTTGGGGAAGCATTTATCTATGACGAGCAGAAATTTTCTTCCCAGGTTGGTCTTGACATTGTTGTCCCAAGGAGGGTTGTACCAGGTGATATTTCTTTTTCGGGCTTTGCTCTTTCTTGTTGTCTGCGTTACTTGTGGGGCGAATTTAAGTTTGAAGTCGTAGCCACTTTCGTCAAGCGCTTGTTGGTATGGGGGGATAGCTTCATTAAAGAGTTGTTCATTAGACGAAATGTTAGTTAGCCATTTGTTAATGTTTCGCGGGATGTTTTTCAGTAATGC
>BLFK01000870.1:580154-593790 GCA_014634185.1 Astreopora myriophthalma
AAGATTTTGAAAAAAAAATTCCTGCAGCCTCCCAAGCAAAGAAAAAAAAAATCCATGCATGGCCAGGTCTGAGAAAAAAAAATCATGCATGTGTTGTGCAGCCAAAAAAAATTATTACAAATCATAGAAGGCCCATCCCTACCTGTGGTCTACCAAGTCTGAGTCGTTTACATGGAAGCTATGCTCTTTCATTCAATGAAGGGAGGTGTTCTAAAAAATGGGAGTTCACTGAGTTTATAGAGTCTTATAAATATTTTAGTTATCTAATGCTTTTTCTGGCATGACAATCTTATCCTCAATAAGTAATATCATTATTTCGTTGATACATGACCAATTGAATCAAAACTCTTGCATTCAGTTGGGAATATGATTGATTCAAGGCCTCGTATCAATAAAACTAATTGTAATAAACACTATTAAACCAGAACGTTGCCATACTTCCTGGCTCTACTGACATTTATATGTAATCCACAAAACAAAAAAAACAACTTTGAATTGATTAGTGTACGGAACAACTGCCATAACAATAACACTTGGATTCTAAAATATAAATACTGCATTTATATTCAAGTTAAAAAAACAAGCAAACAATAAATAGTAGCTAATATTGAATACAAAAATATATAACATTGCTATTTTCTTTCAATATGCGAGTTTTAATATAAAGTGAATTTCTATAAAAATGTTTTTAAAGAGTGTAGAAAAGACTGCTGTGTCTCAGACTTATTTTGCTATCTTGTTTTTTCTCGAATTCTTGTCCGCCTTTCTTTTAAGATACTGTTCCTGGACAGTTTTCCCAAACTTCTCCGGGCAGGTCTCAAGGACTTCAGTTACTCTGTCTAGTTCACTAGTCAGCATACTTCTTGTTGCTTCTAGTGCTTTTTGAAGTGGTTTGTAAAACCCATGGGCCTCCTCTTCACCTAGAAGCAATATCATAAAATTTTGTCACTTCATGTAAAGCCATTTATTAAATACAAATACATTGACAATGTACCTGTAAATACAGCACTGGGCGGAAACACTCAACTAATCAGACATTGTTGCCCATTACAATACTGAATAGTCTTTTCAAGCAAAAAGGTAGTGTGCGGTATCCCTCAAGGCAGCTCGCTTGGTCCGCTGCTCTTCCTTATATATATAAACGACATCCCAAATTGTTCAGAAAAATTATCTTTCAGAATATTTGCTGATGACACTAACATATTCATCTCTTCCCCTAACTCCATTGAGCTAGAAACTTTAGTTAACCAAGAAATATTAAAAGTAAAAGAATGGTGTGATATAAATAAATTAACAATCAACTTTAAAAAAACTAATTATATGATAATTAAGTCTCCCAAGAAGAAAATGCATAATACATTTGATATAAAAATCCTTAATAACGAGGGTTCTAGCTATTCTTTAATACAAAAAGACCATATTAAGTATTTAGGTGTCTTAATTGATGAAACAATCTCTTGGCAACACCACATATCCTTTATTTGTTCAAAAATTTCTAGAAATTCAGGTATATTCTTAAAGTTGAGACAATTCATTTCACTGCAACAACTTAAACAATTGTATTATAATTTAGTTTATCCATATCTTTCATATGCCGTCACCTCTTGGGGCAGTGCCTGCACATCTCATCTAAAAAGGATCCAAGCTAAACAAAATCACATTATCCGAGTTATATTCTTTGCCACTCTGTATGGGAAATGTACTGAGAGTGCTCTTCCACTTATGAATTTATTAGATATTCTAACTGTTGAAAATATTTTTACATTACAACTTCTTAAATTCTCTCATCAGTGGCATAAAAAGCAGCTCCCAAGTATATTTGATGAATATTTTCACTATGCCAGTGATGTTCACTCTTACCATACCCGCTATGCCGCAAAAGGTAATTTTTACAAAGCACGTTTCAGGACTAATGCTGGTAAGAAAACAATATCAGCCTTAGCAGTCGACTGTTGGCGTCAATTGCCAACGGAAATGAAAAACCTCAGTTTCTTTTCCTTTCCAAAAAAAGTCAAACAATATCTGTTGTCGAAGCAAAATTAATTCAATCTGATCTTCTCCCCAGTCATTAATTATTTATTATTTATTTATTACTTACTTATTTATTAATTATTTAGTGTGATAGTGCGTCTTTTGTTTTTGGTGTGTGTATAGATGTCTGCATACTCTATGATACTAAGCAGGTCTAGTGTCTAACTAGAAAACCTTACGGTTTATTTAGATGCTTGGCATTTCCCTGTATGTAATTTATATTTTAGTATCTTAGTGACTGTCTAATTTCTCTTCTCTTTTTCTAAGTATAGAAAACATTGTAATCTTATGTAAGAATGGAAATGTAAATAAACTATTGTTGTTGTTGTTGTTGTTGTTGTTTATTTACTATACACATTTTAAATAGGAATTCAAAAA
Source organism: Astreopora myriophthalma (assembly GCA_014634185.1). NCBI lineage: Eukaryota > Metazoa > Cnidaria > Anthozoa > Scleractinia > Acroporidae > Astreopora > Astreopora myriophthalma. The sequence continues at coordinate 582,564 of BLFK01000870.1, forward strand.
GTTTGGAATTGAAGTCAAGGTCGATGGATATCAGAGGCATGATAACTTTGAGTACAGTAAACATCTGCATACAGAACCTTTGATTTTGAGATTCCAGACTGATGTATTTCTATGTTATCCTTTGCATGGTGCTCAAATATATAAGGTATTTTTTTGCCACTTTATAAGGTATTTTTTTGAACACTGGTTTAAAAGCCAGTAGGGAACTTTGCCTATTTGTCGTGCGGGAAGTGTAAGGGTAAATTGACAGCGAGGAACGGACAGAGCGAACAGAAAACAAACAGAGGGAGAAGCACAGTAAATGACATATATTCAAGATGGCGGTTCAAGCTTACATCATTTCCATGTGACTTGCGCGTGAGCATAAAATCATAACAACAACCGCATGACGCAAGTACCGTGGTTACACTTATGAAATATAAGAGGCAAAACAAAACCCAGAAAAGTTCAAAGTTCATAAGGACTATTCGACACTATTCTCTTGACAGTTTCGTCTGTTTTTATTTTCACGTGCTAATGCTGTTGTACCCTCTCGCAGTATTTAAATTTCTGCTACCTGTATGTCACGTCAGTCTGAAGATGATATAGAACTATATCGAAATATTACAAGTATACATCAACGATTCCTTGCATTTGTTGCCTGTATCATAGACACAATGCAATTACTCGGTATCACATTTATCCTATATCTATTAAAACTATAATCAGGTAATGGATTTTTTGCCAGTCTTAAGGGTTCTCAGTCAAGATTCAAGATTTAACTCACACATATAAATTTATAGCATGCCTTTAAGAGATTATTGACATTATTTATGGATTAAATCGACTATTGTGTTTAACTAACCTCTTTTCACAGTTCCATTTTCAGCGAGTGTGTCTGAAATAGTTTTCCTCAAGCAAACTTCGTGCTTTTCCAATGCATTATGTATAGTGGAAAGTGATTTCACGGCAGAGCTGTCAGGGCAATGCTTTTGTTGAGCAAGACTTCAAGGTATTTACGCCACAAATTGTCTTTGTGTTCTGCTTACTGCACTCTGTATGGCTATGCAAGTTGGTTTCAAACATGGTATTTCAGGGAAAACCTTTCAAACAGTATGCATGTATGTACAATAATTTCTGACAGAATCAGTAAAAGCAATATTCATCATATGTAAAAGTAAGAGGTAGGTGCATCGGAACTTCAATTCGGTGACATAATGAAATTCCCCTTCCAGATCAATCTGTCTGCCATTGCTGTTCTCATTTCGTCGTTGTTAAGCCCGGTGTCGTTTTTCAGGATGTCTTTTAGTGTAGTATTTGGACGTCCTCTTCTACGAGGTTCTTCAGGCGACCAAAAAATCAACGAACCAGCAGGTTCATTGTGACGAGAGACGTGTCCAGCAAGTGTAAGCCGTCTTCTCTTGATGGTGTCAGATAACTTGGGAATTGGTCCATATAGTTGTTCGTTGGTCATGTGCGCTCTCCAGGAGACGTTTTCCACCCGTCTTAGCATGCGGGTGTACGTCCCATCTACTTTCTTCACAAGAGTTTTAGTTCATAGTCCAAGATTCACAACCATAAAGTAAAATGGATTCAACCGTCGATTGAAATATGCGTATCTTTGTGGATGTTTTGATATGCGAGCACCAGATCCTTGTTAAGGAGTTCAGGGCTCCCCACGCTTTGGCAATCCGAGAGTTGATGTCACGTGTTGTATTAGTATACCACCAAGGTAGAGGAAATCATCTACCTTTTCTATTTCGTCTCCATTCAATGCACGAATAATGCTGTTTGTAGTCGGATTGAGATGCATCACTTTCGTCTTGCCAGTATTTAGGAAGAGCCCAATAGCTTTGTTGATGGTATCTTCCATGAGGGCGATGTCATCAGCAAACGCAAGTTCGGGGAGCAGTTCGGGGGGAGTTCTTCGACTTCGCCTCCTCTTCAGTGTTAGGCCGTCAGATGTACCAATCGAAGTACGGAGGGCATAGTCGAGACAAACAATGAAAAGAAAAGGGGCAAGTGGGTCGCCTTGGAGAACGCCTGCGTCTATTTTAAAAATATCGGTGTTTCCTTCTGGAGTTATGACGAGAGCTGAGGTGTTTTCGTACATAACTTTGATCGCTGCAACTATTTCAGGTGGAATACCATACGAGGAGAGGATCTTTAACATCTTTTTTCTATCGATAGAGTCAAATGCCTTCTTAAAGTCAATGAAGGTGATAACAGCTTCTTTCTTGTGGTTTTGTAATTCCTCGATAATTCCTCTGAGAGCAAGAAGATGTGAGGTAGTTGATATCCCAGGGCGAAAGCCATTTTGGTTTGGTCTAAGCAGACTATCAATGGTTGGGCGTATTCTATTAAGTATGAGCCGATTGTAGACCTTTGAGGCAATTTGGGTGAGACTTATACCACGGTAGTTTGTGCATCGGGTAAGGTCACCTTTTTTGGGAACAGGAACAATACCGGATATGCCCCATTCATCCGGGCGTACACCGTTGAAGGTTTCAATGGAGAATTGTTTAAGATATTTCTGTGATTTCTGCAGCTTCCAGACATCCAACGTTAAACCATCAAGACCGGGCGCTTTGTCAGGTTTCATTGCTTTGAGAGCTACGGTGATTTCATCCTCTGAAAATTCAGCAGTATTTATATCTGGATTGATATCGAACTGTTGAACACAATCAAAGTTATCTGAGTCGTCATTTCTGTCTACTGAGAGAAGATTCTGAAAGTGTTCCTTCCAGGTCTGCAGGCGATTGTCTTTCTTGTATAAATGTGGTCGATTTCTTTTTCCCCGACAGTTCTTTTATCATATTCCAGGCCTCCCTGGTGTTGTTATGATTACCTTTATCAAATGCAGAAAGAATTTGGTTCAGTTTTTCGTCTTCTAGCCGATCATATGTCTGACGTTGTACGTTTTGATGATACTGTACAGATTGCGTTGATGCATTCAAGCATTGAAGTCTGATCTTTGCAGAAACAATATTGTGGTCGCCGCCGATGGTCGCGGAGGAGGTATGGCCCTGACAATCACAGAAGCTGTTTCTCCATCGTTTTCTGTACAAAATGAAGTCAATTTGAGCAAAGTGACCAGCAGGATGTCTCCAGGTCCATAGCTTCCGTTCGGGTTTCTGAAACAATGTATTGCCAGCTAGAAGATGGTGTTGTTGCAAAAATTCTTCCATCAATTCGCCATTTCTGTTGGCAAACTGATGATAGGAAAATTTTCCAGTTATTCGAGCGTTAAAATCTCCACCAATGATAAGATTATTGTGAGGAGGTATGGTTGATATCACATTGCTTAACTGTTCGTAAAAAGCTTCAACTTCATCAATCGGTAAAAGTAAGAGAGTTATTTATTTTAATGGTAAAATTTTACTTTGATTGTCATTACTTTTCTTGCTTCCATTTCAGCCATCGGCTATATGCAGTGACATTCTATGCCAACTAGCATTACACTTGTAAGATATTTTTCAATAGTGCATGGTTTGCATATGATGGCCTTAAGGAAAGGAATAGCCCAGGTGCTGCTCTCAAGCCCTATACACCTGTCCCTTCCCGAATGTAGTAAAAAAAAAATCCTACAGAGGATAATCTCCCCCCGCCCCCCAAATTATTGCGCTGCTTTTCGATTGAAAAAAAAAAAATCTGCCCCTTGTTGGTCAGTTGGGTAAAAAAGTTCTTGCCACTGAGAAATCTTCCAAACCCCCCACCCTTCAAAAGTCAAATGGTTCGCCCCTAAAAAGAGGGGTCTTGAAAAAATTTGCCGGCCTTCGATATCCCCATAAGATCAACCTTTATAATCAATTTATCTCATAAGGACAAATGTTTTAACAATTTTCATAGCATTTAATGAAATGTCGGGGAAAGATCGATAACCACAAGAGAAGAAATTCTATTTTATTTAAAAAATGACTACAAGAGAAGAAAGACAACAGTTTTGTCTTCAGTATTCCTAATTACACAGTACGAAAAGAGTCTTCCCCCCGCAGTAAATACATTCGTCATCTGTTCTGTTCATTCATCTTTCTTAGTAACGACATTTATATGTGTAAATTGAAATGAAATTCTTTCATTTTATTTTTCCTACAAATACAACGGATCCAGAGTAGTATCCCACCCTCTGGGACCAGAGAATCGTCCATAAGATGTTACCTCTTTGCTAAATTTAAAACTTAGATCATGAAATATGCCAGGATAGCTGACGAACTTGTTGTTATTGATCATTATTTTTTTCTTAATTAGGTGCCCAAGTATAGAAAATACTTGAAAATACCGAATATAGATATCGGCGCTATATAAGTATTATTATCATTGTTGTTGTTGTTGTTAACTAAATGAATCATATGTTGAACTGCGGATGTGAAATAAAGTGAAACTATGATCGTCGCAGTTATGAACGCAATTTTAGCGATTGCGTAGAGAAGCCTTAAAAAATTCAGGTGTTCAACGGGGTTTGAACCCGGGACCTCGCGATGCCGATGCAACGCTCTAACCAACTGAGCTATGAAGCCACTGATGTTGGGAACTGGTCATTTGGGGGTTCAAATGTCCCAGTGATAAATGAATGAAATGATATTTGACATGAATGATATATTGAACTGCGGATATGAAATCAAGTGAAGGTACGATCCTCGCAGTTATGAACGCATTTTTATTTTATTGCATTTTAATTTGATTGTAGCTTTTTACATGTAGTAGTAGGGGGTCAGATCGCAATTGGGACGCAAGTTCTGTTGCTTTCCCCCGTTACAGTTTGTTAACAACTTCGGTGGCGAATTCATTAAACTAAACATGCACGAATCTGTATGCACATTGCTCCGAGCAATTTTCGTTGAATAACACAGTGTATATTACCCTGGTGCAAAACTTCTATTAGCTAAAACATGTTCCTGTTTATAATAGTTTTTAAGTGACAAAATAAACTCAAGTGATTACCATAAGATGTACTTGATATGCCGCTTCACTTCTTATATATATCACCGCAACACATTACATTACCACTTACAATCGGGCGTAGCGTTATTCATAACTCACTTTCTTTCCCCAATCGAGATAGGCTCTATTATAGAGCTAACAAGAGGTACACCACTAGTCCCTAACTTTTGCAGGAGCATTGTGTACCTATTTTCTTAACACATGATCGTTTCTGTTCAATTCTAGGACGGTGAATTGTTCAATGACAAATATCATCTAAGACCGTCATGGTTGCCGGTATCAGCAACAGCACCGATATTGCAAACAACAGCACCCGTTTACCTGCATCACAGTGTGTTCCATGGATTGCTGTCGTGAGCATAGAATGTGTGGCCATAGTCATCCTGAATACTTTCTCTGTTATTATATTTGCAACACGGCGAGAGCTTAAGCGCCAAGGCACATTCCTGCCCATCAGGAATTTGGCGATAGTTGATCTCTTAGCTGGTGCGATTTCAGGTCCCCTGCAGATTGAACGATTCGGGGAGTTCTGCGATGTGTGGAGGTACGATGAAAGCAATACTTTGTTAAATAATGTGAAATTTGCTTTCCTGCATTTGTTTTCCATGGCCTCCCTCGCTAATCTCGCTGCTATTTCTTTAGAGCGAATGTATGCTTCGTTTCTTCCTTTTCAACATCTCACGATGAGAAGAAGGGTTTATGTCTTAATTATCGCCGCCATATGGTTAACGGCTTTAATCAGGGAAATCGCTCAAATGGTGTTTTTCGAAGTGTATGAGACTATGAATGGTGATACGCCATTATTAATCAACTCGACTGTATATTTGCCATATTATTACATCTCTCTTCTTATTGTTTGTATATCTTACATATCTATTGTGGTGAGAGTGCGATGTAGAGATCATCCAATTCCAGTGAACGACAGTGGGTTTAGAAGAGAACGGAACCTGACCATCACACTGTTTATTGTCACAGTAGCATCTTTGGTGACCTTGTTACCAGTTATAATTTACCAGACCTTGATGGCTGTCGATCTCGGCGTAAATGGTGTAAATTTTTCGTTCAATGCGTCCTTCCACTTCAGAGCGACTGTGGTGTTGTTTTTCTTGGCCAACTCGTTAGCTAATCCAATAATATATTCACTGCGGATGCAAAGCTTTCGAGAAGGTTTAAAAGTAATGTTTGACAAGAACAAAGGCCGCAAAAGCACAATCGTGTTTCACCTTCGCTCCTTGACTCGAAGGTCGTAATATTGGAGAAAGAGAGGCAGGATGCGAGAGACGTGTACAAACTGAACGCGCCCCCTTTTCATGGTTCAACAATCATACAACGGATACAAAATGACCATACACAAAACCTTTCTAGAGTAATTTTTTCCTGGGCCTAAGTGCTACTTGTCCAGATGTATTATCTGCAGAAACAACGGAGGTTGGACATCGCGATGTTCTTACGAAGTTACATTTTAAAGACTTATTAGAAGGCAATCGATCTAATTTTGCATTTTAACCATAGTCCGACTATTTTGCTTATTTATCGTTTTTCGGTTTGCTTAAGGTGTATGCGATAGCAGAGTAAAAAAGATCGGCATCCATTGCACCTTACATATTTTTCTCCAAACCTGAAGACTTCGACAGTCTTAAGATTTTTTTCCCCTTTGCTTTGTTTGTTTTTTGGTGAGGGTTTCGCCCAGTCAAGCTGTTTACATTGGTTGAATAGTTTACACAAATCCGTTTTGGTAGAATACAAGTTAATTCTCTATAATATTGAGACTTTCATGCCTTTTTCCTTGCTTGTCAAGTTCCTGGCCCATGACTCACAGACACTAACTTTAAAGCGCTTCCGGCTCGTCCCGGCGGTGAACGGCATTGAGGCGACCTAGTTTCCTCACAACGGGACAAGCTAAGAGAACAAGTGTTGCAGTTTGCGTGATTTATTTGTACATGAGAGCGGTTTCATATACATTACATATTTGGTTTAAGGTATAGTTTGCCTTCATCGATTCAGCACAATAGGTGCACAAAAGGTGCGCATCAGTAATACGGGGTCATCCTCTGTTTTTGCCGTTTGACTTGACTTCAACTTCAGTTCAATTATAACCAATTAATAAGCAAAGACGTATGCGAATCGGTGAAGGTGAATCCAAATGTCAATAGAGTTTCAGCACGGTAGAGCTCGTTTGGGATGAATTAATCTCTTCCTACATTAATATGCAATGACAGACATGTTGCTCTCTGAAATGTAACCGAAGACATGTAAAATCCCAACTTCAAATCATATGAATTCTACCGCCACAGCGGCCATACTGGTGTCTTTAAACAAAGAAATGGCAGCCATGTTGGTGTCCTAAACTAATTCTCCGGGAATTGAAGTCTATTCTTATGCAAATATTTTTCTTTGTTTCCAAACAACAAATATGGCTGCTGATCACGTGAGTGAAAACCAAGAATTTTATGAACTACTCATCTGGTCCCGCTTTGAAATAAGAGACAAACTGGTTACAATGGCTTTCTCATCAAACGAATAACAAAGAATAGTTGTGATTATTGTAGTCTGTACTCATGTTATTTTTTTCTGGTGCTTTTGTAATATTGTGATATACTGCTATATCAGCAGTAGCGCTGACGACTCGTAACATAACTGTCTCCCCCAAGTCAGAGATATTTAAACAGTGCAAATAAATTAACTGAAAGCTGACGAACTGCTCATGAAAATAATAATAACTGCTGTTCAATAGGTTCAATAGCTTGGTGGTGAAACGAGATTACATAAACACGCATAAGGTGTCTTTTCACGAAATCTTTGGCTCAGATATTGCCGAAGAAATGTTATAAACTAATAAATGGATTTCAATTGGAGATTTTTCGAGTTATGAGCAGGTCAGAATTATGTTACGGGACAGATTTTGAAGACGCAGTCTTAGCGTTTTGACTTCTTTATTTTGGCATGGAACTTCTGGAACTTAATCTGGTTTGCACGTTTTAGTTTCCTTTCTAAGTTCTTAAGCACCGTGCATTAAAATAATTTGCATACAATAAAACGATCATGAAAATATACTTTTAAAATATGCTTCAACAATTATTTTGTGTGTGTATCAGGTTACAATAAGCGGGCATTTCACTATAATTTAAGAATTCAGTTGAGATACTGTAGCCATCATGTTGATTTTAACATGCCGGTTTGTCTCTTTGAGTTTCGCTCTTTTCAGGTGCGACAATCAAGGAGTCAGTTTTACGAAGACAAAAACACTGTTTTCTATTGATTGCCAACATGTGTTAGTAAAGGTCAAATGTCTAGCCTGGCAATAGACCTTATTCTTATTCTCAGGATTGGACTGGAACGAGCATACAATGAAGGCTCATGCGGGAGAAATGATTTGCATCTGAAAAGATTCCCCTGCATTAGCCACTATTCCATTCTCGTTTCAGTGCAACCGTGAGAATACGAATATGGCCTATTCAGCTCAGTTATCGCTTACTAAGACAATGCTAATCATCAGTAAGTGGCAGGTCGCATTTGTACTTAGCTCATGCCTTATTTATGAAAATATTTAACTAGTTTTGCTTCGACTACAAAGTACATTTTATCGTATTGCACTACTTAATTGATCTGTACCTATTTTAACAGCATGCTGGAAAATGTCCCTGTAATTTAGCTGTAACGGCCTGTAATTCTGTTTGCCTTTAATAAATGAACACGGTGAAACTTGGCGGTTCACTTAAATATGGTTTTGTACTTTTACTGTCAATCATATGCACGGCGATAGTTGGCAGACCGTTAAAACTGAAACGGACAAAGTGCATCAAATCCGCCAATCGCAAAGCGATATGTGGGTCATATGTGACCCTTACACACCCAGTCCCACTAAAGGTGCTGTAGTGATTAACGGCAGTGAAAGCGAAACCATCGATGGAAATTTCACCGTCATAGTTCGTATTTCATTAAAAGGTGCAAATAAAGTAATCTTACTCGGACCCCGCTCCACGGCGAACATTAACATTACCTAATTTTTTTCTGCTACCGATCGTTTTCAAGCATTTCAACGCATTCCTGACGTTTGCAGGGAAGTTTGGACCAAAGATTTCTTTCAATCGTAGACTGCGAATCAGTGAGTAAACTCCCGCCAAATTCCCACATGGTCCTAACGTATCCCATAAGCACCTGCGACCAACTCTATCTTGCCGTCAGAACAATCACCTTCCGACAAACTCATTACCATATCGCTCAACCGTCAGAAATTACAGTTTCCTTTCAGGATCAACTTCGGGGAACCGACATGAAGCCGTTTCTCTGCACTGTGGTCGAAGGCAAAAGACGGGGCACACACTTCTCTTGACAATGCAGTTAAAAGACGGTATGCAATTTACTTTGTTTTAATTTTCACGCACGTATCTGCCGTGGTCATTTCTTTTTAGCAAGTGTGCCAATCTCTTACATAACGTAAGCTGACTAATTTCCCGTTTAATAGGCGTCTGAAAACCAGTCAAATTTTCTGCGGGAAGGTTTATGTTTCCTCTTCTGCGTTCCAGACTTATGGCGTGTTTCAATCTCTTGGCACCACGAATTAGCAACAGGAGGCTAGACAAAAAAAAAGGCAAAAAATGGTTAACGCAACACTGCTCAAATATAGCTAGTGGCAATCCTGTGGTAAAAAAATCTTTCACCTCCCTCATAACTTTTCAAAGTTCTTGTCTACGAACTAATAGCCGAAGTTCGATATCTTAAAATTCACTCAGACAAGAAGTATCGGCTCGAGGCTCGGAGAAAAACTCAGACAAATCCTTATTTTAAAAGTCACTTGAATTTTTCAAGTGCATATATGAGACAATTGCTTAAATTGTCCGGAAAGTGTGAGGATCACGTCTAGCCCGCACTTCACAATCATTTTCACGAATAAAGAAAGAAAGGTCTGGTATGGTCAAGGTCTAGCGACGGGTTATAGAATGGTTGGGGAACAAGAAGGTGAGCGAAGAAGGGAAGAAGGAGTAGGAGGGAGGAATGCGGATGTAATGGCTGGCTATACACCAGCTCAGTTGATACCAAACTTTTACCGCAGAAACATGACGGGGCGCGACAAAGAGACAGACGTCTCTGTGATTTGAATGGATTACGCACGCATCTCGCTACCCACCGACTAGATATGAGGCGTTTCTCATTATGGAAATTCGCACGTGAAAATAGGAAGGATCATGGGACGAGACCGTACACATAATATTTTTGCACATACTCCATATACGTGAACTAGAAATGACATCCCCTACAACAACCCAGAATGCGGTTAGCGCCCGCCACTTTGTCTGGATAAAAGGGCCTCGCTTGAAGTAATCAGAATCATAATCATAACATTGATGATCATGATTACAACAATAACAAATTTATTTAAGTCATGAGTTTATATAGCCGAGCACAAGAGTTCGACTAATTGGGGGATACTACAAGTCAAATCAACTACAATTAAATCAAACCAAATCAAATCAAATGTAATCAACTGTTGTTTTTTGAGGAGTGGGAGTAGTATAGGACGGATGGATAGATGAATTTATACAAAATGGCCGCCGGTGGAAAATTCAACCCAAACCGGTTTTTTAATGAGATGCAATCCTTGAAGGTATAGAGGGGGTTTTAATGAGATGCACATCACGTAGGTGTACGAGGGTAAATCCAAGATGGCGGCGGTATTGAGCTTTAAGAGTTTAATGAGATGCAGAAGATCTTGGTATGTGAGGGGTTTAATGAGATGCGTGTGTGTATTTGTTTTGAATTGTATTTGGAATGAAGTGTATTGAGCTCTGGTGGTACAATTCCACCCAACCAGCCGGGTAGTGTCGCACTTATATAGGGAAAGAACAAGGGAGAAGCAAAGAGCCAATAAGAAGGCATGGACGTCCCGGCCAAACGAGTTGAAACAAGCTTAAGGGTTGGTTAGAAAAAACAGACCAAACCAGTTTTCAAGACACAATCTATTTTAATGACTTAAAAACAAACGAAGCATCGAAAATGAAAACTTGGCAAAATATTTACAGAATGAAAAATGAATGAATGAAAAAAAAAAACTATAGAAACAAATCAAATGGGCTCTTTATCGCAATAAAATGTGGCAATCTTTGTACACGTCTCACACCAGTTGTGTGTCGGACATGGGCAATTGAGTATGGTTTTAAATAAGTTGTAAATATCCACTTTATAATCATTCCACGTGAATATTGATCAGTTCTTCTGATGGAGCTTGAATCAGTGAATTTTGATCGGTTGTTGAGTTTTTATTTTTACATTGATCTGTTCTATGAATTCCATAGAATCTTATGCTTCG
>BLFK01000870.1:594722-599722 GCA_014634185.1 Astreopora myriophthalma
TTTTTTTTTTCATTCATTCATTTTTCATTCTGTAAATATTTTGCCAAGTTTTCATTTTCGATGCTTCGTTTGTTTTTAAGTCATTAAAATAGATTGTGTCTTGAAAACTGGTTTGGTCTGTTTTTTCTAACCAACCCTTAAGCTTGTTTCAACTCGTTTGGCCGGGACGTCCATGCCTTCTTATTGGCTCTTTGCTTCTCCCTTGTTCTTTCCCTATATAAGTGCGACACTACCCGGCTGGTTGGGTGGAATTGTACCACCAGAGCTCAATACACTTCATTCCAAATACAATTCAAAACAAATACACACACGCATCTCATTAAACCCCTCACATACCAAGATCTTCTGCATCTCATTAAACTCTTAAAGCTCAATACCGCCGCCATCTTGGATTTTACCCTCGTACACCTACGTGATGTGCATCTCATTAAAACCCCCTCTATACCTTCAAGGATTGCATCTCATTAAAAAAACCGGTTTGGGTTGAATTTTCCACCGGTGGCCACTTTGAATAAATTCATCTATCCATCCGTCCTATACTACTAGAGGGGAAAACCGGATTTCCTGGAGAAAACCTCTCGGAGCAGAGAAGAGAACCAACCAACTCAAGCCACATACAACCCAGATTCCAAAAATCGAGCCCAGGACAGATTAGAGGAAGGTGAGCACACTGCACGAACCCTGCTCCCTCTGACAACAAATTGGACGACAGACAATCAAATACCACTGGAACAGTTATCTGGCCTCAGTAAAGATGTTGAACATAGCTTCATCTAAGTGGAAAATAGCAAACTTTATATTGGAATCCTTCTGGCATTGTACATGTATGTCCAAGAATATTCCATTCTGAGCAACCGCATTAGATTTCAAGGTACAAAGTTTCCGAATGTGCGTACGAACGTAAAACTCGCAGTCATAGTTGAACTCTAATCTAAGGCTACCTAATTACTGCGACAGCGGATCATTACCTCAAGCTGGCTTTGCTGATTATATGTTGGCGGGTTATCATCCAGCAAACTTGCTCTGTTGGCGGGGACCTACAAAACATCCCGAAGAGGACAGACATCTTGTTATTTACAATTTAGTTTGAAAGCATTAGTCATAAGAATATAATAAGCCATCAATACACAGCAGGAGCACAGCATGTTATTAGTTAAATTAACTGTTAGTGTGAAACAATATAAGTTACGTGCTGCGTTTCGTATGTTGTAACTGTAAGTGCAATACTGTGAAGTATATGGCATTTTTTGTAATGATAAAATAAAAACCACCGAATTACAAAAAAAAAAGAAGGAGCACAGCATTGCGCCAGTGTACCTCAAGCTCACTCTTTTTGGTGGTTATATTCTATTGTGCATGCTGGTCTGTCTGGGTCCGTCTGAAAGTACGGGAAAGCATTGTATTTTGTTCACTTGGGATCACGATTTATTTGAAGTTCTCGTTTTCTGACTTAGTCTCTTTTGTTTTACGTCGTCTTCCTACAACACTTGCAGAGAGCCAGAAATGATGATCCTTGTTTGCTGTACTTCCTTTTAAATTTTCTTCTGACGAACAGGCTTGCCCACATTGCGAGTCAAAAGCCGACAAATTAGAAATGGAAACTTATCCGACAATAATAACGCAAGAAACGATTGATTTTTAACAAGATGAAAACAGAGAGAACGAGCAAATGTATCCAAGGTTCTAGAGGTAAAATATATCAGTTAATCAACGTGTTTCGCTACAGTAACAATGGCGTTTAACAGGAAAACTGACATTGTTTCACTTGCTGGAACAGATTTTTTTCTATGAGAGGAAATAAAGAGTCACTAAAATGCCACAAAATGACATCAAATACCTTCAACCACAAACCTACCTCTACACCCCGAACTCCCAGGAGCTTGTAGTGCGGGAAAAAAATCAGGGTTGCTTTGCTTTTGCGCCGCCTTGTACAGTACTCGGAGAAGCACAACCAAAAGCAACCTTGAAGAAGTTGCTCATACGCGCTTTACACTGAACGCCTCGCGTGCCGGCCTTGACTATTTGCCTTCGAGTCGCTAATGGTTCCTCATTCGCTGCGATTGGCCAAAGCAATTTGGTTCCCGCATTACAGCACTCAAATGAAATTTGTCCTATTTAATCACATGATATTGTTTAACCTACTCAATTTCATTAACGAACTTGACATGACAGGCGCCGTGGGAGACTTACCTGAAAAGAGGGCAGAGAATCAAATGCTGGAGTGGTCAAAGTACAAGGTTCTTCAAACGATGGCTGAAGCAAACTGGGACTGTTATCTTCTTGCACGTAATTGTCAGGACTCTTTAGCAAGCCACTCTCATTGTCTATTACACCGTCTGTGCTTCCTGCAATAGAGAAAGTAGCAATGCAATTTTCCAAACCGTAAAAGTTGTTTATAAAAGAAGGTGAACTAAACTTTCAAGCCAGTTGACCGGCTGTTTACCTGGATCTATAACAACGTATTTAATCAAACATAAGGTTGAAAGCCCGAATCTCGTATCGGACGAAAAACAAGGGTGTCTTTTACAGTGTCGGGTTGAGTAGCAAAAAGTTATGCTCCTAGTTCACGTAAGTCGTACAGATAGGTAATGATGGCACTTGCTCACGTCTCATGGCGCTCCACTTTTATTCCTTTGCTATTGTGGATGGATGGATGACCATGGATGGGGTCGTGTATAAATAATTAAAAACATAAAATAAATCATAATTTAAATGTGATGTCAAAATATATACAAGATTGTCAACTAATAAATCACAAAAACGACAACTAATAAATTATCAATTAAAATGGTAGAATCATACTTAATTCTGTAGTGTTTGTAATGAATTTCTTATAGCTTGTAGCAAACGTGAACTAGTCCGCCATTCCTTTGTGGATTGTATGGTTAGTTTTAACTTCAGTGAAAGCTATATGTAACACTGAGAAAGAAGCTTTAAGACTGCTAAAAGATATGGAATACAAAACCACCGTATGGCTACACCTTACTTCGGGCTCCGTTACAACGTTAATTCTTTACCGACAAACTGAAACGGCGTTGTGTTTTACTTGGTTCTGAAATAGTGATACCGCACATAGTGGGGCATTTAACAGTCTACTTGACCCCGGGGCCAACATTAAATGGAAACCGCCCATGTTAGTCTAATGGATGTCAGAATTAGCAAGGAGCCAAGTGTACGGGTTCGACACGCACTGTCCTTAACCTTTTTTTTTTCTTTTCATGCTAACTTTGAAATAGCGAAACGGGTCCTTCTAAGCGAACAATTGGTAACCGATAGAAACAAATATCTTTAATAGATGTTAACACCCATTTTAAGTCACGTGACTAGTCAGATGACAACTTTCCAGCTCAGGGAAGTTTTGGAGCAGAACTGTCAGTAGTCATGGTTGTGTTTTCTAATCGAGAACTAGATGCTGACAAGTGGCCGTTTTATCAGTGTTGCCCGATGTAAAGGAATCCAGAATCCGGAATCCAGCAAAATTTGAGGTTTTGGAATCCGGAATCCATTGTATGGAATCCAGAATGCACATACTTCAATGGAATCCCGGATCCATTGTGGTTTCGATGCAAGTCTTTCAAGGAAATATGAAAAACAATGATTTGCCTAGCTTGTAAATAACATAAATAACTAAGTAACAGTAACGCGTAATTGAAAGATTAGAATGTCGAGGAACGGCTGGCCTTCATCGATAAAACCCAGTTTCATTTTCTGAGGTAATTGTTATTATGCTTGGAACTCGTGAGTCGATCTTGAGTTTGGAATCCGGAATACAGTTGGATCCAGTACTCGGGGATCCGGAATCCACGTGCTGGGATGTGGAATCCGATAGCCTCCTGGATTCCTTTACATAGGGCAAATCAGTGAATCCTCCAAATAAAATATTAAAATCCAGGACATGCCGGAAGACCAGAATTTCACATAAGGAACGAGACATTAGTTCCGCTTCGTTGTTTTGGTTCCAGTTCCAAAACATCCTTGACCTGTCTCTAATTCATCACTCGGTTTATCTAAAATCCACACCGATTTTGGTGGGTGGGCATTAGCCTACCTGTAGCCGTACCCATTCCCCGAAGTACACTTTTATCTTTGTTCGTAAAATACAATGGTTAAACCGAAATTAAAACCATAAAAAAAGAAATCTCTCTTTTGTCTCTTTTTGTTAACAAATACAAAAATCATATAGTAAAAAATGAATGTGCTTTTCACTACAGTGTTGTTCCTTCTGCAAGACTACAATTACAAAGTACTAAAATGATTCTTGGATTATACCAAGACATAACACACAATTCGATGGCACCAGGAAATAATGAGACACTTTAAATAATAACAAGTCACTAATTAAACATGAGTTACAAAAGCTGAAAGAGTTAAATAATATACTCGTTTTCACATGCTTTTGTATCTGGTTAAGGAACAAACCTAACCGTAAATCAACACCACCACAACTTCATATACAAATGTGGTTTAATTGATTATATAACAAAAAAAATTATCTTTTATCAGGGGGTGGCTCATGTAATTTTCAGCCTTCATTTAGGGGTGGGTCAAATAGTTTTGTGCCAAAAGTAAGGGATGGGTCATGTGTTTTCTATCTGCCACATTTCCAGTTGCTCCAGCCCAGCCCCCCAATACTTTTTGACCAGTTCCTAATATGGTTCAGCAGATCAACAAGGACTTACAAAAGATCGCACGCTGGTGCCGTCGTCACAACAGACTTATGTGATTAACTTATGTGATTATTATTACTATTATTATCATTGTTATTATGTTACGTTAAAAACTTAAACTTAAAAAATGATGACTTGAAGGGGAAACTAGAGGAGCTGAAGGTCTCTCTCCCAATAAGGATACAAAGAGCTGAAGATCTGGCTTGCAAAAAGGGAGCCTCTAGTTGGCTTACTGCAATTCCACTGAAAGACATGAGCATGCATATGGTTTCTGCTCCAGACAATGTTGGCGCAAATATATGCAAATGTTATCTCAAAAACCCCACGGATCAA
>BLFK01000870.1:602222-647222 GCA_014634185.1 Astreopora myriophthalma
TTATTCTTTGAAATAGACGTGAATAGTGGCAGAATATTTACCGAGCCGCGAAGCGGCGAGGTAAACATTCTGCCACTATTCACTGAGATTGAGAAGAATAATAGTTTTAGTATATACACACTCAGTGATCTCAACAACATTTTCAGAAGGAAACCATTAAAAATCGATTTAATTGACCTCTCAATTCATGCGTGGAAAACGTGCAAGTGGTACATCGTACGTGCAAGCGGTACATCGTACGTGCAAGCGGTAAAATAATGACCGGTAAAATAATGACCGGTAAAATACTGGTTTGCAAAATATTAAGTCTTCTCTTACCTATGAAAACTTTCATTCCAAATTTCGTGGCGTTCTTTGTGTTCTCAGGTACTGCATCTTCTTGTATTTTTAAGATTTCTGATTCCGAAACACTGGCGAAACGCGAGTCTACACCCGCCATTTTGTTTTTGTTTGGCTCACGCATTATTCACTTGGTAGGGGTTGAATAATGCTCATTAGCCAGAGATAGCAAACCAATCAGATTGCTTAAAACACCAAGATCATTGGGTGTGTATATACTAACATTATTTATTATTTACAATGGTGGAGGGAGGATTCTGGGGGCAATTGGTCAGTGATGTTCGTCTGGGGATGTTATGATTGTGATGATGGTTACCTAGCAATTATTACACAAAATATACTATAAAACAATTACTGAACTTGGTTTTCAAATGATATCGTAAATGATGATGTCTGGTCTGTGTTATCCATAATGATTCATAATTTACAATATCTGCTTAAACTCATTGAATAATTGTTTACTGTAACTGTCAGCCATCAAAGGGTAGGACACTGAGAATATGTTCGACTCACTCAAAGGGACAGTATCACAGTACTTTTAGTAGTGTACTGAAAATCCATTTGGTTGATGGAAGCGGCAAGGTAATGGCCAAAATCTCTTTAAAAGGCTATTTCAATGCAAATGAGCTGCTCATAGCAGTTTTCAGCAGCAGAAAACCAAAGATGGAGAGGGGTTTAAACTCGAAAACCTCACGCTGACGTTCTTAAGTTTCCTCTTGTAACCCGTGTCGGCTGGAGGGGGGGACAAATCACTGGTAGTGACTAGACCTGATGTCTGATATGTTCTGGAAAGGAGGTGTCTGTCAGTTGTTCTTGTACTTCAGTTGACTTAACTTCAATTAATTATTGTAAGTGGATAGATGTAATTTGCGCCACAAACAGTGTCACAAAGTCCCCCAAAAAGTGGTATAGAGTACATCTGAGTAAATTTGATAAGGAAATGTACTATGTTAAATGTCACATGGTTACCATGAAAGACCCTGAGATAACAAGAGAAACTAACCAGTAGAGTCTGCTGAAGTATCAAGAATCAGAGGATCCTGTTGTGAATACAATTCCACAGGCTTAGTCAAGTGAATACCGGACTGCAAAGTGAACAGCACAAAACATACAATGAGAAATAAAAATATAGTGGAAAACTCAAACATGCAATTCGTTGGGAAAGATGCATGCAAAATTCATTGCCAGATATGAAGTACATGTTTTTGTAACTTACGTTCCCTACTCACCTTACAAGTACCGTAAAAAGCTCATTTATAAGCTGCACCTTTTTGCATAAAAAGTTGACACTAAATTGGGGGTGCATGCCGCTTATCTTTCAGAGAACCAAATTGACCTAATTAGTATGCAAAACATAGAGCAAAGAAAACAATGTTGTTGATGGTCATTGTTGTAATTCCTAAAAGGAGCCGTTTGTGCTTTAGCTTCTTCAACGGTGATTCTTGCTCTCCAAGAGCTCTTGCAATTGTTGAATTTTCACTCGACTAGAACAGCTAAACTCAACAGAACAACAAGGAATCTCCATTCCTTCGCAAACTGCGTTACAACAGCGCCTGTGGCTAATTACTTCAACAATAATCTTTCCACCATGTGCTAGAAATACTCCACAGGATTTTCAATGCCGGAGGCAAATGCTACTTGTAGGATTCCAACAAATTCTGTAGTTTTGTTACGTTTTTCGCATTGCATCCTACAATAGTTTTGGTTTAGCAGTGTTTTTCTTTTTTTTTTTTTTTCGTTTCATTTTTTTCGGTAAATTTGTAACAATGAGTTGTTACCCAGACCTCTCTCTGCACTCACTCAAGAGCTTGGTTGTTCAGTTATTTTTCAATTTTACATCGTGAACACATTTCAGGTTTCTTTCTTGGTTTCAAGCGGTTCTTCTGGCAAAAATCAAACCAACATTGTACCTCGTTTGAAACAAGTTTCTTTGAGAAGAAAAACAAGGTATCAATGATTTCCTTACTGTACAGAAGGCGTTTTAATCCACCAAATTCACGGCAGGCCAAATACAATGAAACGGTTTCTCCATGCTGCAAGGACATGGAAAAACTAGTGTCTGCTTGGTCAACAACTATCACGTGACATCGCAACAGTGACAACTACGTAGTTGTTGTTCTCAAAACAAACTTGTCTGTTTACTGTCTAGGTGTCATTTGATTAAAACCTCACAGTTTTGAGGTGCAGCTTATCTACGAGTACTGCTTACACACGGGCTTTTACGGTATGTGGTCACCGACATGCACGTCATCTACAATACAAGCACATGGGAGTGTAGACATGTTGTTGGTTTGATCCATGCGTACTACCCAAGCTGAGCATTAGTTAAATCAGATGTAGAAAACTAAAACATCAATGTTGCAAAATTAGAATGAGAATCAGCATTGTATACTCCTTACCACATGAACACTAAGCTGGGCTTGGGATGAACAAGAACGACCGTCCGACTTTTCTGTGGCCGATGTACTATCTGGTATCCATAAAAACATTGAACAAAACACTCACAAAACATAGTGATAGAAAATTATTAAAAAATAACGAAAAATTACTTCGGCAGAGTGGGTACTTATATCCCATGGGATGTAAAGTTTCTAGCTTGTCTCCTTTACCTGGACTGACAGGGTTGTTCCTTAACTGCAGTTTCCTTGCCTCCTTTCCTTCACCTAGTGGGTATGTAGCATCCGTCAGACCATCCACTTCAGACCTCTTCCTTTTTACTGAGTGATGCTTATCAAATCCACCGAGACAAGCTGACCATTGTTTATCGCATGCCTCAGGAAAACTCCATGTGTTTTGGCTAAAAAGAGTATCAAAGTCTGATCTTTCAGTTCGAAAATGATGAATCACAGACTGTAAATGATCTGCAACGTTCTTTTCTTTACCATCGCCATCCTTTTGTGTACTAATCAAACAATTATTTGACAAAATGCAAGACTGGTTAGCCTCGACACTTTCAAAACGCAATTGATTCAAGCTTGGGCTTTCCATTTCCCCTTTCATTACACATGAAGCTGAATCTCTTCCTTGAACAGTTCTCACTTCATTGAGAGTATCCTCCACATGACACCCTGTAATTGAATCTCCAACATGATTGAGTGAGGAGATGCCATCATATGATATGCTAGTATCCAGTAAATTTTCTAACTGGGATTCTGTTAATGAGCACTGTAGCCGTTTATCAGTCCTCCCAGGAATAATACATGACAGGGGCTGTTCAAGATCAGTCCCTCCACTGTTCTCACTAGATTGGAAAATGCTAGCATTAGCAGACTTTGCAATTTCGCTTGATCTTTTACAAAGAATGGAGAATGACGCATCACTGTCAGGTCTCACCGGTGACAATTTCTGTTCAATAACTGAATGTAGGCCCATTAAGGGTTGAGGTTCCACCACACTCATTTGAGAGGAAGAAACATAATTGCTGCTTATCATGACATCACTATCTTCTTGTATTCCATGGAAGTTAGACTTAGAAGTGTCATGTTTTTCTTCCTTGGTTTCATTTGTTAGACAATGCAATTGGTCTAAACCCATCAGTGCTGCAACCTGACTTGATGTGTCTGCTGAAAATGGTACTGGTTGACTATTATTCTCTACTTTAAAACCACTCCCACTTTCAACTGCTGCCAAGTCTTCCTTAGTTGCATAATTAACTACCCTTTCCTCTTCACTTCCATTCACTAATTGCTCATCTTTGTTAGGACTATACCCTGCCACTGCCAATCGAGTACATGAAATCACACAGGTGCTTAAACCTAGTTCTGTACCACACTCCTCAGAAGTAGCAGACTTGAGACCTGTTGTTATAGCACCTTCTCTATCAGTCAAGCTTTTCTTGGACAATCCTAGGTTTTCAAGTCTTTCATCACTCTGCCTTTCTACTGACTTAGCAGTGGTCTCACTGTCTAAGGTCATGGAAGAAACTTGCTCTCCTCCATTAGACCCTGTACTTTCAAATGATGTCTCACTTTGGACAAAATTGCAGCTTGGCTTCCATTCTAAGAGAGTTGAAAAGAAGTTTGTTAGTTCGGTATTGACTGCCTAAACTTGTAATCTTTGATTTTTACCTCTTCTGCATGCATAAAATATTATAAAATATTTAGGACAGTACGCACACTTTCATTGGTCAATACATGTGTTTAGATGAGAGTATGTAAACATGATTGTGACATCACACAAATTTTGATAGGTTATGTGTTGTCAAATGCAAGTTCTGGTTGGCTGGTAGGAAATATGACTGTCGAGAGCGTGTATTAAGAAAATCTATTTCAATCAAGAAGTAAATACACAACATTTCCCATCATTTGTCGAATTATTTTTGAGAAAAATTTATAAAAGCAATACAGGACTTTCCGTGTTTACATAGCCTCATCTAAACACTCGGGGGCTTGGGAGAATTCTCGACAGTTATGCAAACCCTTGATTGCGTCTTGGGTTTGCATAACTGTCTCGGATTCTCCCAACCCCTCCTCGTGTTTAGATGAGGCTATGTAAACATGGAAAAAGTCCACTATTGCTTAGGTGTAGTCAGGAAAAACCTGCTTCACTTTTTGGAGGGTGCCTGTTCGTTTTCAGATGTTCCCCAAACTTAGGAGACATGTAGCTTATTCTATGACTTGAGCACCACTTCTGCTGCAAAAGTCCACCACAATTTCACAAAACAACAAACCACCCTCCAAGAAGGAAGGAAAATTTTGCTCAGAGCACTTCAATTATGGTCACTGAAAAGACAATTTTTTCCTGCATTTTCATCCTCTTGCAGCGAGTTTTTGCCTAAATTTTGCAAAATGACAACACATGGACTCAAAAGTCACTTATTAAGTCATTTTCCTTGCAGCACTTCAATTTCCATGATCGTATGCTATTGGTTCTTACAATGATTACTTTTTCTGCACTCAATAGCATGGAATGAGCTACCCTAAGCTGGCCTCAAACTAAGGATTTTTGCTGTAACTCTTTTGGTAAAAATAGGTCCGCAATGCGTACATGTGTGGCTTACTAGACCACGTGACAGGCGCTCGACTCTCGTAGACAAATAAATAAATAAATAAATTTGGTCTCAGCATAATGTGGCTATACACTTCGTGTAAGCCACACAAAAATGACCCACTTCCATATGTTTACAGTAGTAAAGGGGGTCACTTCAGGGCCTAAGCACACTGATTGGCTAAGAGCAAAAATGGGACCATACTGAATGCCAAATATGGGCATCGAGGGGGTCAAATCATGCGTTGTGCACGTTCCATGATGTCATGGTCTAAAAAAGGATGGAGAAGGACATTGCCCCGAAGTGACATCACGGGAGGGGGTCACGCGTCACGCCAACTGGAAGCGAGGTAGACAATCATGACAAAATGAATTAGAGAAACGATTTTAATAACAGAACAATAAAGTTAGGAACAAATGGGAACGTGTGGGTAGACCTTAAGGGCCGCCGGCCCCAGGCATCAAAATCTCTCTCGAGCCACAAGTACCGAATCTCCAAAAACATGTCGGCGTTGGGATCAAGAGGTCCAGTCGGTTTGGAGGTCAAGTCATTGTGTAAGGCCATGAGCTTGGGACACCAACAAGTCTTCCATCTTTGGGGTGAAATCCAGTTTGATGTCCTATGGTAGTCTGGTGTTGTCATATGAGAGAGGCATAATTGAAAGTTTCTCGTGTTGTTGGTGGGTATCACATCCCTGACTGCTTTGTTGATGGCTTTGCACGTGGCTAGTCCAACATTGCGGTAGAGGAGTGGCTGTCGTGGTACCCTCAGATCAACGGGTGACAGGATGTGAACGCGAGGGGTCCTCTCTTATAGACTCCGCAAGACTCACGTGACTTACCCCAGGCCTTTATAAAAAAAAACCCGTTGGAGGGGGATGGGGGGTATCCCACCAGAAGACCACTCTGGGTCATGTGGGATCAGGACACACTCCGACTGGTGGGTACAAATTCAATAAAAGGAGGGCCCACTCCAACAGTCACAGCGTCCCACGCATCCATTGCAGGAAATGATAGCATTCGACCCGCGGGCAGTGATGGTGAGTTGGATCTTCGTGATGGCCGCAGGACGCCACGGTGGTCAAGTGCGTCATCTTGACAAACTTGGGGCAGGCATACCGTTCGAGGTCAAAGTAAGGAATGTTCAAACATTGGAGCAGTTCCTTCTCGTAATGACCTCACTTGAAAGCCACCCTTGGGCGTTTCTGCGTCTTGAGTCGGTCATAAAAGGCGTGGACGTCCGAGGAAAGGGGCAACACGATTGCTTTCGTGGGCATAAGACGATAAGCCGTGGATGTGGCGTGGTACGTATTGGGCCGTCTTTCTATCGGTGACGTCAAGTTGGCCTCAGAGGTAGGGATGCGCATAGTGTTTGGATCCCACGTGTTGCCCGGTCCAATTGCACCACCCCAGTTTGTGTGGGAGAAAGGTGGCCCATTTCATCTCCTTTTGGGAACGGCTCACGTCTTTGTTGGGATACTGTTGTGGCAAAGTGGTGAACTTGTGGCAACACAAGTGCTTCATCCAGCCAGTGACCAAAGACAAGAAGAAACGACAGCCCCAGGTCGATGCGGTGACCTTTCTGGAGGCCAATGCACGGGAAGAGGGTGCCCCACGTCAGCCAGCCTCTCTCCCTCTGGCCTTCATGTTCTTTGACATTGAGGCCTGTCAAGACGAGGGACAGCACGTGGCCAATCTGCTCTGCACTGAGACAAGCTTGAACAATTCGCAACACACTTTTCCGGGCATCTTGCATCCTTGATTTCCTGGTTTGGTTGTTTTGGCTTGTGGAGCTCGATGTGCAGGACGAGACCCATCCATGGATCATTGTGGCCCATAATTTGCAGGGCTAAAATGGCTACATGATCCTCGAAGCACTGTACTTGCAACACTGTGCCCCACAACAGATCGTCAATGGTGCCAAACTCCTCAGCCTCAGCATGCTGAGGACCCACATCAAGTTCATTGATTCGTTGAACTTTTCCCCATGCGGTTGGATGACTTTCCGAAAACCTTCGGGTTGAAGGAATTGAAGACAGGCTTCTTCCCGCATTTCTTCGACATGTGGGAAAACCAACATTACGTGGAGTACATGCCGCCAGAGGAGAGTTACGATCTGGACGGGATGCCCGCGAAGTCTCGCGCCGAGTTCTGAACATGGTACGCACAACAAGTGGCCCAGCGTGTAATATTCCGTTTCCAGGACGAACTGTTGCCCTATTGCCAATTGGACCATCGACTGTTAAAAGAGGGGTGCACAAAATTCATGCGAGACTTTGAATCCACGCGTGGGTTCAATCCCATGGAACATTGCATCACCCTCCCCTCCGCTTGCACTGTGGCCTACTGCCGGGACTGGATGCCCCCAGAAACCATTGCCCTCAAGCCTCTCCATGCTTGCCCCCCCCTCACGCATGGCAACCAGTCCAATCAAGCCCTCGAATGGCTCCACTGGTTGCGGCAAGACTATCTGGCCCTGCTCCACGCCAACTAAAGTGGAGAACAGACCTTCCAGATTGGGCATCACCCCTACTGTGTCAACGGGTACGATCCTACCAACGACCAGATCTTCTAATTCCTCGGGTGTTTCTGGCATGGCTGTTCCACCTGCTTCCCAAACCGCATGCAGCGGTCTAACTGGACAATGCAACTGCCCATGAAGTCTGCAAACACACCAGTCAGCGACTTCAGGTGTTGTGCGACACCGGGCATTGCATCACTGTCATCTGGGGCTGTGAATGGAAAGTCCAGAAGAAAGCTGACCCAGACCTCCACCCTTGCGTCGAGTGGCTGGAGTACAGCACCCCCCTGGATCTGCGCAACGAATTCTTTGGAGCCATCTAGCTCTTGCAGGAAACAGAGGGGGACGAACAGATCCATTACAATGATTTCTGTTCACTCTACCCCTCCATCAACAAGTACAGCCACTACCCTGTGGGCCACCCAGGGATCCATCGGAACCCGGACGCGTCCACCGAACAGGCTTGTGTGGACTTGGTTCATTGAACCTTCGGGTTGATGAAGTGTAAGGTACTGCCCTGCTGATCCTACGGCAAACTGACTTTTGCATTGTGTCACTGCTGCATCCAGACCAAGATGCCCAAACCTCTGCTGGAATGCTCGTTCACCTGCCGACACACTTTTGTTGGTACTTGGTGGATGCCCATACCGGAGAAAGCCCTGGCTAGCGGGTACCGTTTGCTGCATGTCTACGAAGTGTGGCATTTTGCCAAGTCTTCAGGACCTATGTTGGCACCTTCCTGAAGATTAAGCAGGAAGCCTCCGGCTGGCCTTCCGACGTCGGGGATGACGACACAAAACACCAAGCGTACCTCGCCAACAACCTTCAACATGAAGGGATTCAGCTCGAGTACGCCAAGATCCAAAAGAACCCAGGGATGCGGTCTTCGGCTAAGGGTATGTTGAATTCCAAGTTCGGTCAGCAGCCACCAAGACCCAAGTCACTACCGGCAAGATGCCCGAGCAGTTCTTCGCTCTCTTCTTGAGGCCGGACCACGAGGAAAGCCCGAGGGTTCAGCCACAACAAACGCACTGAGGACATTGTGAATTCTCATTCCATGTAAACCTTGGTGATGGATGAAGTGATGGACCCTCAAGACGCCCCACAACCCGCACAAGATCGTACAGGAGAGTATCCTCAAGGTTCTTGTCTGTCCCCCAGGACAAGAAGTACAAGCTCGTCTACGACAAGCACGTAGCAGACCCGGACAGTACCAAGACCTTCCTGTACAGTTACGAAGAGCCTGACTACGACGAGGAGAGCCTATGGAGTTCTAAGGCGAGACCCTGCACATCTGGGGGAGAGGGACCTGGGTCATCACTGAGGGGATCGGGTTTGTCAGACGGTCAGGTTTGTCAGACGGTCGGCTTCGTGGCCAGCACTGCTACAACGGACCCCTTCTCGGCAACCACCAAGTTTCCCTCTTTCTTTGTACATAGTTTTCTTCGCGAAAAACAGGGACGGGGCAATGGCTCAGATAACCCCACGTTCCCGCTTGTTCCTAAGTTTTTTGTTTTGTCATTAAAATCATTTGTCTAATCCATTTTGCCGTGATTGTTCACCTCACTTCCGGTTGGCATGATGCATGAGCCCCTCCCGTGACCTCACTTCCAGGGGACATCCTTCAACATCCCTTTTTTTAGACCATGACATCATGGCACGTGCACAGCACGCGATTTGGCCCCCTCGATGCCCACATTTGGCATGCAGTATGGTCCCAATTTCGCTCTTAGCCAATCAGCGTGCTTAGGCCCTGAAGTGACCCCCTTTACTACTGTTTACTTCAATGATTGTGAGGAATCCTGACCGCTCAATCAAACTTTGTTCATTTTTGGAAACAAGAACAATGTTTAAAACAAAAGTCTAATGGAAAAACAAACATAGGAAAATAATTGAACAATGGAAAAATTAATTAATTAATTAATAAATTGATTAATATCTCAACCAAATCACTGCTGGCTGCTGAAGGAAATAGTTCATTTGTTAGTTGGCACAATTGAATAACACGAGTGCCTGCACATGGTTATCCTCCTCATATTACAGTACGTGCAAGTACACTTCAATTTACGATTACAAGTGCACTCCTCAAAATTTAACTGGTCTGAAAGTTTGAAAACAATGCTGTAACAGCACGTCAAAAAGAGATTCTGACGACACCAGTTTCCACCCAATAAGAGAGGAGCATCACTATATTTACCTGGAATTTCTGCCAATAAATTTTCCATGACTTCAGGAATAAATGAAGTTTCATGATCCTGTAATAAAAGCTCTTCAATTTCCTGAAACTCAGGAATATGGGCATTGATTACTGGTTCTTCTCTGTGAACCACTGTGCTGAGCTGTGACAGTCTCCACAATTCCTGTAATCTCTGCTGCAGTGGAGGGTAGGTGGAACTGTCTATGATATTGCTCCCAAATTGTGTGTTTCCCTCGCCACCAGCAAACTTGAATTGGTCTATCTTAAGCATGAACTCAACATAACCCTAAAACAGGTACTCAAACTATTAAGGCTGCATTCATTATGTATAGCACAAGGAGGAAGGGAAGGTTTGTTTTTAACTGGCTTATATTTTTTTAGAGCCCCCTAAATCACATGACCATTATATCTGGCTATGCAAACATAAAACGAATAGTCCAAACTTAATCGATTTCCTCTGTTACTCCAAGCACATCTACATAATCGAAAAAACTCAAGCGACCACCTTAAAGAAATGGGAACCATTTGTACCTTTTTTGTGACACCTTTTGTTTTTTTTCCATCTCTCTTGTGTTGTTAATTAAAATACTTATCCTAACCTCCGAATTTACGAAGATTTGCGGTTTGGATGAACCTAGTTTCAGCTCCCTTCTGCTTTCCTGACCATTAGCACCTCCCAGGTCCTAGTACTATGCTTGCGAGCAGCCACAAACAGCTGTAAGTAGGGTTTTAGTGTTTTTTCCCCCTTTTTTGTGTATTTTGTGTATTGTAAGTAGTGTAAACACTGTTTTGTAAGTAGCTTAAGTACCTTATTGTCAATAAAAAAATTTTTTTAAAAAATCAAAAAAAAAAATCACATGACCATTCCAACCCCCAACCCCTCCCCACTTTAACACTAAGATAAAAAACGACCCCCTCCACTTGATACACCTGAAAATAAATTACAAAATTCTAAATCCCTGGAGCGCATGTAATATCATGTTCATTTTAACATTAGTGATGGCTTTGCTTTTCCAATGGCTCTTTCTATATTTGTAATACCAATAAAAACTCGAGAAAATTGCAGAATGTGCAGAATGACTTAAACCATTCCATCTTCTGTTACCAAGATCCAGAGTACAGCCCAAACAAACAGCGAAGGAAATGCTCAAATCAAGCATAGAAAGAAGACAAATGAAAAGAAAACAAATGGAAAGTGAGAAAGGGAAAATGACAAAGTTACATAGTAGCTGTGGAGAATTTAACACTGAGCAACTTGGTTGCAGACAAGTCAAAGTCATCTCAACTTAGAGGCATACATTTAAATTTATTCTTAGTTCAAAAGAATAATTTTAAACCAGTTTGACACCACTTTTTCTTGTTCCCTTGCCCTGGATTATAATGAGGAATCTAAAACAATGGAAAATAAAACTTACAGGTTTAAAAATTTTTAAATCACAGGAAAAAATTTCAACCGCAACTTAGATACATAACCTTACCATCTTGTCCACTGTAGACGTTTGTAAAAAATATTTTTTTACAAAGATTAGACCACCTTGAATGTCGCCCATTGAAAGACTAGGATTATCTCTGAAAAAGAAAATAAATGCAATGATCAAGTAAATGAACAAACAAACACAAAAACACACAATGAAGGTAAAAAAGATTGTAAGTCCAAAGCCTTATTCCTTTCAAGTCCTCGTGTAGTGCACTGCACTCAGCACCGAGCATGTCCAAGGATGCTGTGGCACTTTTGCATTGACTTTTTGATATTTTGGCTCTATTGTACTATTAAGTATTTTACTATTACAATTCCCAGGTGTTACTTTAAAAAATCTTCCCAG
Organism: Astreopora myriophthalma; assembly: GCA_014634185.1. Classification (NCBI taxonomy): domain Eukaryota; kingdom Metazoa; phylum Cnidaria; class Anthozoa; order Scleractinia; family Acroporidae; genus Astreopora; species Astreopora myriophthalma. The sequence continues at coordinate 614,089 of BLFK01000870.1, forward strand.
ATCAATTTATCAACCCAATTAAAAAAAAAAGTTAACATCCATAGCACCGATGGACAAATGACAAGACCAGATACAAATTACTATTTTTACAAAATAAATTGCTTTTATTCCTAATGAAAATTAGAATAACCAAATTTCATAAGTTGTTGAAACTCAATTGAAGACAATAATGGCTTTCAACTGGCCCGGGTTCTATATGTTCTGGGTGTAACCACAACTGACACACTGTACTCTCAGTCTGAAAACCAGTCAATTTGTACCCATGGTCTTTTGCCCCTTTTCCATTCCTACCAAATTTACATGATTTTTACCCAGCTATTTGGTCTTTTCACCAATGCACCTGAAAATCTCACATTACTTTCCTTGCTCCAAAAATGCGAGTAGCACATGAAAATACGTACGCAGACTGCAAGCAGGCCCTTCGCATGCAAGCAGTCTCAGATGTAAATGTCAAAAATAAAATGGCCCTCTCAGTAGGAATGTGCACAGTGGTCAATTTTATGCATGCAGCAGAACTGTTGTCTACCACATCATAAAAAGTTATATCTCAAAGAGTTTATAATTATCTTTAAAATGACTTCAATAAAGTTTATGCATTCATTAGAACCCAAGATTGAACTCTTCATTCCTTTGTTGTTTTTTCTTTGTTCATTTATGCATAATCTTGACATTCGTTTACATTCCTTGGACAACTAGAACAACTCCTGAATGGAACTGTAAAGTAAAATTTATGTTAACTGTCATACAAGCTTTTAGAAGACAGTACAGTTGAATGTGTTTTCAAGTTGAAGCGACAGCACTTTTCCCTGGGTGGCAGGTGGTGGGTGGCAGGTGACTGGTGGTGGATGCCAGGTGGTGGCTCAGTGATGGTTCACTCCTCCATACATTAGGTTTTTCAATGCGCTACATTTTTATTCACTTGGTGACTCCACCCAATTCGGAATATATTTTCTCCCAAACAGCTGTCCATACAATGCAGTATTAACATTGAGACCTCAAAGTCACAATGAAAGGTGTATTTTTTTGGGACTTTTCTGGAATAAGAATGGATGGAATGGTCGGTTTGCACGTTTTGGGGGGTCTTATTCCGTTTTCACAATGAATGGGATATTACTCCATTCATTCTGCTCCTGATAGCAGAATCAACAGAATAAAAGAATACGGTTTACTCGGAATACACAAAATACATGTTTTGGGGGAATGTTTTGGCACCCATATCATGTGCAGCCACGAAATGTCACTCTCAGTCATGTCCAGACTAGTCCAAGTGTTAGTTCTCAGCTCACCTCTCTGCAAGAACCATTCTGTTTTCGTTTTTTTTTTTGGAAAATCTTATTCCTGTTATTCCGTTAATACTAAACCGGGAATATGAATACACAGAATAGTCCCCCCCCCCAAAAAAAATGAACCCTAATTGTCGGACCAGAAATAACAGAAGTGAAGCGAGCGGAAGTTTGGGTGACATCAGTGAAAAAAAAAACTAGTTTAAAACCTAAGAAATATCAAACGAGTAAAACCGTTGAAAACGTTTTCTTTATTGTGAGTTTATTCTGAGAACCTTTCTCCCATTATAGCCGCAAACATACTTTTGGGTTAGATTGGCGAACTTCAGACTACTGATGATCTATACCTAGCCCACTGGGTTTCACTGGAAATCTTTCTGTCATTCTGCAGTACTAACAGCCAAGTTGTTTCTACCCCTCACTTTGCATATAAAAACGTAATGCAATGACAAACCTAATGCACTGTAGAATGAATGATCACTGAGCTGCTATCTGTCACCCACCACCCGCCTGCTGGCCCATACAGCCTACTGCCTTTTTCTGGTTTTCGCTTCTAAGTACAGTACAGCTAAAAAGTAAGTTGACAGTCAATCACGAGTCACGAAACTAAAATTGGGACTTGATTCTATCCTTGAAAATCGAGAATCGAGTCAAGTTTGGTGACTCGAGAGTTGGAGTTTTGAGTCGAGAAAAATAATGAGCTTTTTGCTTAACTGATCCCTCGAGCAATAAATTGGACAAGCGAGTGCACTCGTGTGTGTTGTACATGATGCGTGGAAAAAGCGAATCGGATATCAAGTGTGAGTAGCTGTGCTTGAGCTCTTTTTTCAGTTAGTCTGCCATTTCTTAGCACAAACGATCAATAAATAATCTGTCACAATGATTCACAAAATGGCTGTTCCCCACAACCAACTCAAACATCAACTCCCTTGAAAATACTTGAAACCCAAAGCTTTCTTTACCCCGATAATAAGTGGTTTCAGTACCTACAATATGCATTGAGGAAGCTATCCTAATAGACCTTAATTATCACGGTCGAAGCCGCCATATTGGTGGGTAGGCAAGGCGTAAAGAATTTACAGTGCTTGTATGAGGATCCCATGCCAAATAACTTTCACAAAACGTTACCTCTGAAACAATTACGACTTGTGAACCAAAGGTACAGGGCAAAGGATTATACTGACCAATTTTTAGTGAAGAAACCTTGGCTTGAAGTTCCCCGGTAGCAGTTTCGATTTTCCATATATTTCTTTGTATTTTTTTTGCACAGCTTTCCCGCAGACTGAAAATCCCCACGAAAAAAAATACAGACAGATATATGAAAAAATTGGAAACACTACCAGTCAATGTCTAGTGAAGATTATTCCCGAACAACTGGTCAGTATAATCCTTTGCCATTTACCTTAAGTTCGCAATTCATAAATTTTTCTGAGCTGACATTTAATGAATATTATTTGACACTGGATCCCCACACAAACACTGTAAATTCTTAATGCATTGCCTACCCATCAATATGGGGGCTTAAACTGTGATAAGGTCCATTAATTTGGAAGCACATTGTGCAAACCAGCCCAGGGCCCATGCAGGGGGGGGACTCCCTGGAATGTACAGTGCACAGTATTCTCTATACAAATAGGCTTAAATGTGCTCTCAAAATAACATGCCATTACCTTTTAAACTCCTCAACAGCGACTTGTGAGAAGATAACTTTAACAAAGAGTTTCTTGTCACTAATAACTCCTATCCACACAGTGTCTATGGAAGCTTCCTCAAGCTGCATGGTGAAACCAGAAACTTTAATAATGTAAACATGATTTTAGTCAGAGAAAATGTTTATGCACCTGTCACTGATTACAATCCCCCCACCCTCAAAAAATAGGTTTGCAATGTGTACATGTGTCTACTGCAAAAGTGAAGTAGCAAAACAAGTAATGCACCTCTTGATAGCTTAATAATAGAGCCTCTCTCAACTGGAAAAAGTGAATAATTTATTGATAAAGCCTGGTTTTCACTGGCAATGCAAGCACAAGAACAAGTGCAAGCATAAGCCAAGGACAAGGAAAAAGAAAGATTCTGATCCTGGCTCTCGTGCTTGCGCTTATGCTTATGCTTGCATTGAGACCGCTTTCACAGTGAAATAAGCACTGTTGCGCTAATGCTAGTTTTGTGTCGCTAGTGAAAAGCAGGCTTAATAAATTCAAGGATCTTTGTTGAAGTAATGGTGTTGTGGTGATATGTGAGAAGTAAAGACGTGACAGCCACATCTTAACATGAGCACATATATTTACTGTCATTTTAAAAAAACTGTTAGAGATGGAGGAACATTTTTAGCATGCAAACATTTCGCTCAAGCCGAAATCCTGAGGAGGCATTCTTGCAGTTTGCACGTATATGAGGTGAAGTAATAATTCATAGTACATGTATCACAGATAAAATATATAGTTTGTATACAGGACCAGATTTCAATTTTCCAGAAATGGGTGTCCACGGAATAAAAGGGTAATGATGCTTCATCACCAAACGGCCACAAGTAAGAAATGCTGTTGAGCAGGAAATGCCCGAAGGGATAAATTCATAAATTCATGGATCTCTTTTAGCAGCTTGCACATAGTATTATTACACAAAACTGCCATCCGTTTAATAGCCAGGGAATACAGCCGCTTTGTCACTCACTGCCACCCCAGCAACAGGAAGCAAGGACATCACATCCTTCTTGCTTGGTGGTGGTCAGTGATGAAGGGCGGCTGTATTAGCAGATCAGCAAACCTTGATCAACTGCCAGTCAGTTACATTAGACAATGAAACAACCAGTGTCTTTGAAGACCAAAAAGAGACATTGGGGTTTTACGCTCTCCTCTAAAAGGAAAAGACCATTTCTATCTGAAAAGACTTCTGGGCTGGATATCTGAATCAGAAGGAAGAAACTTTGAGAGAGTGTTAAATAGCAATTCGAAAGGGAGCAGCAAAGTTTGAAAATTCTAAACCGCAACTGTCAGTTTTTATTCATGAAGACATTACAAGAACAAGGTCCATCACGAGATCAGTATACAGTGTACAAGCAAACATACATGTACATATTATTGAGAATGAAAGCCACTTTAACAAGATCAAGTCATCTCAGAAGCATCCACATCCATTGCAGAAAATATGGAGATACTGACTGATGCTGATCAGTAAGTTTGAAATCTGTACACTATGACCATTATGAAGAGTTCCAATCCCTCGTAAAATCCCAACGCAAATTCAGCAATAAAATAGAACAGATTTGGATGAAGTCGATTGAATTAAACAAACATGCTATCGAACTGATGGACTTATAACCAAGGGTGCAAGAACCACACAAAGGAAGTCAAACTCTCCTGTGAAAAGAGGAACTCTCCTGTGAAGAGGTACAACAGCTGCTCACACAGGTTGCAATTGCAAGCCTAGATGTAAAGCCTACATGTTCAACAGAGGACTCCATTAAGATAATTCTACACCAACTGCACGGACAAGATCAAAACCAAAGTTTGTTCATCCAGGTAATCTGGCTCCTGAAGCGTATAAAAGAAACCAGCACCACATCAACAAGACTAAATACTCAGGAACCTATAACGCCACACTGCATGGACGGAAACCTCTGACTGAAAAGCGATACCTATGTACACTCTGGTGAAATCAAACAGGTATGGATTGCTGCTTGAAGAAAGCCACTTGTCTGAAGGACCTGCACCTACAGACATGCAACCACCCATCTCCCAATGTGACAAAAAGCCAGCAACTACTACAAGTTCCACTCCAAAAGACATGCAACCTCAAATCCAACAACATAACTATCAACCAGCCACTGCAGCAGGATCTTATCCAAATCAGGAACATACGTATACATGTACCTCAAATAGCCCTGTCGTATTAGGAGACTCCACCTTAGAGAAATACAACAACACAAGTTCACACAAAATTGGTATGTAAACAAACAAACTACAGTATTTCAGTTGGGACAAAATGAATCAGTATATTAATCACATGCAGGACAAAAATGACTATGATCTGATTATTATACACACAGGAAAAAGTGATGCAGACAAATTGAGCACCAACAAGATCATAAAAACACATGGAAAGCTGTATTATGAACCTTATGAACAACAATGTTCACTAAAATATCCCTGAGGACTATGATGCTGACAAGCAAAACACAAGACAGTCACAAGAATCAGACCCTATAAATTCCAGGGGTCGAAGTTTATTAGAAACTTGTATTGCACTTCATTTGCAAATTCTGAACAGAAGGAACGTTGGTGACCTGGATGAGACCTGCTTCCACTACAACGGTAGCAGTGTTGTTGATTGTGTCATCGGCTCCAAGAACATTATTTTTAAGAAATGTACAATATTTGATTGTTAACCCTCTGAAGCCACACTTAGCAGATCATTGTGCAGTCATATTTCAAATGCAATAACAGCTAATTAACTTTGCCCAGATCAAATTATTTTTGTATATCATCTGGCTGTAACTTAACTGAACACAATAGACAATGAACTGAATAAATGATCCTCACACTTTCTGGACAATTTAAGCAATTGTCTCTAATATGCACTTAAATAATCACTCTTTCATACAACAGACAATGGTGCAACATAAAGTGGAAGGACAGAGGAAAAGGATTTAATTTGCTGTTATCGAGTTATGCCACCTAAATTGAGGGCCACCCAACGTCTTTTGGCTCATAATGTGAGTCCAGCGAGAGTCTCAAAAATATTCGCAGAACGAACGCCAAGGGGCAGAGGTTTGCTGCGAGTCATCCAGTGGTTCCCGCCATAATTCTCCACCAAGAAAAGAACGCTGGTTGAAGTCGAAATCTTCTAGCCACTTGAAGTCAAAGTCTTCTGTCCACTCGGACTCGGACACACCATTGTGGGGAAAAAAGCTTCTTGAGGTGCACGAAAGCAGCGAGGAGCATCTGCAGTTCCTCAAGAAGGAACTGAAGTCACGGCCGTCTACAGAGTGACCCCACTTAAAATCGCCTCAGCCTGAAATCAAATATAAAAGCAACAAAATCCAGTATGAACTAAATCAGAAAGTGTTGGATAAATTGGAGGTGGCCACCTCCACCAGCGACGAAAAAGCCTGGAATGATGCCTTAAGGGAAGGTAGGAAAATCCTCATGGAAAGAAATAAACATATTAATTTTGTTTGCTGAAAAGTACGGCTGAGAGGCTGTTGATTGTTATGGTCAAGAGCCTTTAGCCTATGACTCCGATGATGAGAAGCGCATCAGGCGGGCAGTCAAAGAGAGCAAAACGTTGAAGGCGGAAAGCAAGAAACCTTTGAAACCTTGGGCACAATTGGCCGTTCTCAGCAGTCATTCACCTCGAACCAGAATTCCTCCAGCGCCAGGTGGATAGGTATTCCCGCATCAAGGCAAATTTTTGATTGAAGCCAAAACAAAGGGTGTTTTCGTTGCGGAAGATCCTATCATTTCACAAAAAACTGCCACGCACCCATCCCCTCAACCACAACGGGAAAGGAATTGTACAATAGACTAGGAATGTCAGAACACGACTTGAGCGATGATATCAACAGTGATGTTCCAGATTTTGTAGACATACATGGCCCCACTGTGGCAAGTTGTCTCGCCGGGGACAATATTGGAGAAGGTCCTGTTTGTGTGAAAGGTCGGTTGAGGGATCACCTCAGTTTTTGGCGTGGAATTCATGTGAACCAGTGGGTTACTTCAATTATCAGGCATGGCTACGCCCTGCTGTTTGTAGAATTACCACCTGCAAAGAAAATGGAGAGCCATAAATCGGCTTGGGATGAGAAACAGTTTGTCGCAGAGCAAATTGAAGAACTGCCCTTGTCTGGTTGCATAAGAGAAGTCAACCTTTCACAACTGAGGTTATTAGTCCACTGGGTGTTGTCAAAAACAGTGCTAAGAATAGGCTGATCCTGGACCTCAGATATGTCAACAAGTTTCTGCGCATTCCTAAGTTTAAGTATGAAGATATTCGCATGGCAAGAGACATTTTCATGCTAGGGGATTGTTTCTTCAAATTTGATTATAAACCAGGATACCACCATGTAGACATTTTACCTCCCCACCAAAAATTCCTGGGGTTTATTTTGACTCTGGCTGGTGGAAAGAAATGGTTTGTGTTCTCAGTCTTTCCATTTGGCCTGGCTTCCGCCCCCTTCGTGTTTACAAAAATACAGAAGGCCTTGGTCAAACAATGGAGAGAGCAGAGTATCTGTATTTTTACCTATTTGGACGATGGGGCAGGTGCTGGAAAGTCCTTGGAGACAGCTAGAGCAGCATCTAGGAGAGTTAGAGAGGACATTGCAGCCAGTGGTTTTGTTGCTCATCCTGAAAAATGTTGCTGGGAACCAACCCAAGTAGGAGAATTGCTCGGTTTTATCCTCAATCTGAGAGAAGGCATCATCCAAGTTCCACCCCGATGTATTGAAAGATTGAGGGATAGGATTGATCTTGTGGTACATCACAAACCTTCGGCAACAGCCAGTCAGTTGGCAGGCCTGGTGGGATCAGTTGTTTCTATGGGGTTATCACTTGCCCCAGTCAGCTGTTTGTGGACAAGGGCTACGTATCATGATATTCTATCCTCTGACTTCTGGTCACAGCACATTGCCTTCTCCCCTGAGGCAATGCAGGAGGTGCAGTTCTGGAGATTGTCACGGTTAGCCTATCTGGAAGACCAACCCCAGGATAGACGTCATTTCCCATTCAGATGGAAGTGACTCAGGATGGGGCGGTCACTGTGCGAATGTAGCAGGCACCAATGTGGCAGGCAGCTGGTCTGAGGCTCAGAGCAAGGAGAACTCAACATGGAGGGAACTCAGAGGAACGAGACTGGTGCTTATCTCCATGGGGAAGAAGTTGGTACAAGGAACGGTACGACATAGGACTGACAACATAAACGTGGAACACATCCTCAAAGTAGGCAGTCCAAAGCTTAAACTCCATTCAGAAGCCGTTGCTATTTACACTCTGCAAACAGTACCAGATTCATTTGGAGCCTGAATGGATCCCTAGAGAATTTAACCAAGAGGCGGATGAGTTATCCAGGCTAGCCCGTAAAGACGACTACATGCTTAACCTGAATATGTTGGATATGCTGTGGGGACCGCACACAATAGACGTGCCAGGTTCCGTCTTTTTGTAGATGTTGGCTGAATCCCTGTACTGAAGGAGTGGGTGCCTTCACATTTGACTGGTCAGGAGAGAACAACTGGATTTTCCCTCCCCCTTACTTGATACCAAAGGTACTAAAACACATGGAGTACGGTAGGGAAATAGGAACTCTTGTCATCCCATTGTGGACTTTGGCACCATGGTGGCCTCTTATCACTACAGATGCCACCTTCTGACATACAGGGTGCTGGGTCAGGTGTGGGGGCCATTGGAAACCTGGGAACAGCCAATGTGCCACGGCCCGGAAGGGCCTAAATGTGGTATTGCCCGTGAGTTCCCAATGTGCTAGGGCCCCTGAGTGGCCAATGTGTCAAACCCTGTGAGAGGTCAATACATCATGGCTTGTGAGTGGCCTGCGTATTCTCACCCGTCAGGAGCCAAAGAGCTTTGGCACATACAATCTGTTACAGCCTGTGAGAGGTGAATACGTCATAGCCAGCCTGTGAGGGGCCGTAATCCTACCATATATGCTTGCAGTGGGGAATGTGTAGAAAATGGGTTAATCCATTTAGAGGTACCTAACATTGTTCTCAATATCTCTTCCTCGAGTTCTTCCTACCCTGAAGGATCTGAAGACCAGTCACCATCCTGAGATATGCACTGTTGCCCATGCAATTCCCAACATCATGATCCAGGACAAAGCCCCAAGTACTGTTAAGAAATATGCATCATCCTTCTCAGCATGGCAGAAATGGTCGGAAGATAGAGACATTAATGTCCTCCCGACATGTGGTCCCGAGTTAGCATGTTACCTTGTACGCCTGTTCCAGACAACCAAATCACTTGCGTCCATCCAGGCAGCAGCTTTTGGGCCCATCAAAAGGCTTGCTTCCCATCGCCCCTACAGCACACCATGGTGAAACAGCTCCTCGAAGCATGCAAGCACATCCTAGGTACGTGTCCAAAAAACAGAAGAACCCCACTCACAGCAGCCCAGATCAAGGAATTGGTGCTCCAGTTTGGTGGGGGAAATCCTGGATGTCTCATTGCCCTGGGTTTCACAGCATTCCTTTGTTGGGATGACCTCAAGGACCTGAGACGCCATAATCTGCATATGACAAGTGACCATATGTCCATTACGCTAACTAAAAGGAAAAACGACCAATTCAGAGAGGGTTCTGTCATTTTTGGTCGTACATGCCCTGTATCCTTGAATGATTGCTAATTGACAAGAATGTATGTGTAAACCAGAAACCACAAAAACAACTAAACTTGTTATTCTCCTGTTTTGTTGATTAAAATTTAGGAAAGCCTTTGTGTACCTGGGAGGCAGAACAGTAGGCATGACACGATGCTCTTACAAGTACTCATCTCTCTGAATTGCACCCCAATGTAGAAAATAAATGTTTGGCTTACTTTAGCCAAACAAGAGGAGAATGATTGCTACAAATTACCTAAAGTGACCTACAATGACATAAAATGCATTATAGATAAAGTACTCTGGAGTCATAAAATAAAAAGCTTATTGGATCACACACAATTACCAACAAATTAAAATGAAGTAAAGCTGTGATCCTCGCAGTGATGAACGCAATTTTAGCAATTACACAGAGAAGAGAAGCCCCCAAAAATTCAGGCCTCTCTATGCAATTTCCCCAGTTCAATGTATGATTATATAATTTCGTTCGTTGATTCATTCACCACCGGAATATTTCAACCCACAAATGACCAGCTCCCAACATCAGTGGCTTCATGGCTCAGTTGGTTAGAACATCACACTGGCATCACAAGGTCACAGGTTCAAACCCCATTGAAACCCTGAATTTTTTCAGGCCTCTCTATGCAATTGCTAAAATTGCATTCATAACTGTGAGGATCATAGCTTCACTTGAATACATAATTATGTGGGTTTAGGGGATCTTTGGGGAAAAGCACATGTCTCCGACATCTTAAGTATTATAAGTAATCTTAAGTATTTTTAGAAAAAAGTCTTAAGGATATTGAATTACAAAGGTGGTTTAGTGAGGTAAATAATGATGTGAGAAAAGATCCCAACCAAAGCAATGAAATGCAAACTCACAGAGAAGTTAAGAAATAGATAATTACAGATGTGAGGATTACCTCCACCAAGGTAACCAACATTCCAAATAGGAACGTTCTGACAAAACTGCGACTTAGCAACCATAAACTGGCAATAGAAACAGGGTGCCATACAAGACTGTACATGAAACCGAACAAGATAATTAATTTTGTCAATTGTGTATATGTAAAAACAAAGCAGAGGATGAGAAGCACTTCTTAATTTCTTGCCCATTTTATCAAGAAAAAAGAGGTCTCTGTTCAAATGCTTAGATAAAGAGATAAAAATCCCAACTGTAAAAATGCTGACAAAAGATGCATTTTTGCTGTTGTTAACTCCCCCCACTAGTAATGCACAGTTACAGAAAATATTGCAAAGCACATACATGATTGTCATGAAATGAGGCAAAAACACGGTTAACTAAGCTGAAAATTGTAAATTATTTGGAGTAATGTTGATGTACGTTGTATTCTTGGCTTGGACGTGATGTCATAGCATGCTCCATATTTGGGGAGCGGACATGTTGGTGTACAAGTACGTACAGAAAACATGGAGTCGGACCTCAATAAAAGGAACAAAGAGGATTACAGCCCTCAATCCGTGGCAGGCGATGCTGTGCAAACCCTTGGAAACTCGAAAAATCTATCCCAGCACTATCTGAGTATTACAAAAGTTTAGAAAGAACCTCACGTAAAACAGCGATTCTTGGAGAAAATATCAGTGGTTGGGCTCGATCCTGGAACACTTAGACATGAGTCTTGATCCGGAATGTTTGCGGCCGATTGAGGCAATGGATCTGCCAAGTTATCTCGTGCTTGACACCAGCTTTTACACCAAACAATTCAAAGCATGTAAAAGCTTGGAGGCCAACAATTATGTCTCGATCAATTCCAGGAGCACCCATCCTCCCCAGGAAAACCCCTGCACATTTGAATTTTTAGAAATAATTTGGTCAAATTCCCCACTATGTTGCTACTTATCATGGTCAAATACCCCATCGGGAAGGCCTTCACAAAGCATCAAGTTGTGCTGTCAGCAATTTTCAAGTCTCTTTTTCACCGCTCCAAACTCTAAAAAAAGCATTCTTTTCAGCAACAAAACCTACATTGAATCATGCAATGGCTCTCAAGCAAATTTCCCGAGGAATAAATTATGTAATCCTCCAGCTTGTCACCCTTCTGATAATCAAATGCCCGACCAGGTGGGCTTCGTCTTGCATCAAATGCCTAAAACTATGTCCTTCTTTCTTTTTCTCGTGTGATCCCTTATTCGAGGAAACTTGACGAGCATCAGGTCTGGGCCTTGAGTCTTCAACTATCTTCCCAAACAGATGGTTGGTGGCTACCCAAGCTTCATGGTTGACAAAGTCAGCAAAATCACAAAACCACACAGCTCTTCTTTCAAGCTCCATGATTTCGCCTACCAAGTGGCACCATCTTACTCTTAAGGTGAATGGCACGTTCAGGGCTTGGCCATCCTCTGCTTTCACATCAGGCCAATTCAATGCCTTGGTTTCATGCGCAGCCACAACATGATAGTTATCGCCGAACTTATTTGTAATCAGTCGCCAAGCTTCTTGATATCCCTTGTCAGGTGGAGATAGTTGCACCATCTCATGAGATCCCTTACGTCACCACAATAAAGTATTTTGCTGCTGCCCGACGTCTTAGCTTCGATTATACTCTTGAACACCATAATGAAGGGTTCATATTCCATAGCTTCACCTTTGAAAATAGGAACTCAAGGCTGGGGGAGGGAACTTTTCTTTTGCTGTATTGTGAGCATCTCCAAAATTGTGTTTTGCCGCTGTTGCAGTGCGTTCTGGTGCTGATGTAGCTCTAACATTTCGTGAAAGGTTCTTTCACTCAATGAAGAAAACACCTCAGATGATTTTGAAACAGCTCTATAGTGGTCACTTGCCATGGGATACTGCTGCGAGTGTGCCACCTCTGGGTTCAGATGGGAGCTGCGCTTTTTGACTGGAAATGAAGAAATTTCTTTATGCGACTTCGTTCTGGAATTAATGGGAATGGGAGCAGCCAAACGCGGGTTAGGTGCAGCCTCTTTAAGATCCAAAGGAACTGATCTACCAACCGGCTCATAAACAAAAGTTAATGCTTCTTTGTGGGTTTGAGACTTAGCCATTTCAGTTTCCAGATTGAAACGTTGTTCTTCTAGTTGGAGGTTAAATTTCTGCTTCTCTAGCAGCTGTCGCTTCTGAAGAGCTGCTGCTTCTACTTTTAGCTCTGCTATGCATGCAGCTTCTTTGCTCTGGCCAGTGACACCAATGACACGCCACTTCCACACAAGACACTGCCAGCAGAACGACGCAAAATCTCCTTCTACAAAGCCTAGAACCTGAGGTTCTTGACATGATCTGACTCGCAGAGCCTTCCGGTTGCAACAGGGAGTTCAATTGTGCTGCTTCCTCGGTTCTCTGAATAAAACCTTGAACTTCTTGAATGAAGTTGTCCTTTCTGAAAAACTTAGCAACTAAAAATACTTGTCCCGTCAGACAGATAAGATAAATGGATAACATGTGCTTTTTTGAACGATTCAAAAGCAGCTATAAATTAGGACAGCCTCTCCTTAACAAGAGTAGCATTTCCGGATGAAATGATATATGAAATGAATCATATATTGAACTTCAGATATGAAATCAAATGAAGCTATGATCCTCGATGTTTTGGATGCACTTTTAGCAACTGCATACAGAAGCCTGAAAAAATTCGGGACTTCAACGGGGTTTGAACCTGTGACCTCACGATGCCGGTGCGACACTCTAACCAACTGAGCTACGCAGCCACTGATGTTGGGAACTGGTCATTTGTGGGCTCAAATGTTCCTGTGATGAATGAATGAATGAATGGATGAAATGATACATGAAATGAATCATATAATGAACTGCGGATATGAAATCAAATGAAGCTATGATCCTCGCAGTTATGCACGCAATTTTAGCAATTGCATACAGAAGACTGAAAAAATTCAGGACTTCAATGGGGTTTGAACCCGTGACCTCGTAATGCCAGTGCGACGCTCTAACTAACAGAGCTGTGAAGCCACTGATGTTGGGAGCTTGTCATTTGTGGGTTGAAATGTTCCCGTGATGCTTAACAAAGCTCTTAAATTTGATTTTTCTTGGCGGTCACTTCTTCAGCTGACAAATCTCTTCGAATGAAACAACTTGTCCAAGTGCGACACTAGTAATGCCCACACCAATATCTGCATCTCGAAGACCACCATCTTTTGCTGCCATCAGATCTTCACTAACTCCAGCATATTTTTAGCCGATGAAGACTTCTTTAGACTTCGACTCCGGCATTTTTAATAACTCACTTTTATTCACAACTGATGCCTTAATGGCGGATAAAACTTAAGCAGTTCAAGCGGTTAAAACTAAAACACAAAGAGAGACAAAGCACTACAAAGTGGACTTACTGCGAAATGGAAACTCAATGGAAAACATGACACCTACATTTGTTTGTTGCTGGTACACAGAGAATTCGAACCTGGGAAGTGCTGATTATTCTGCTCAAAGGCGATGTTAGGAAAACTACAACTACGGTAAAAAACTGCTACTATGGCGAAAACTGCTCTGAGAGCAAAAATGAACAGAACTCAATAGTGACTACATTGAAACCTTAAATACTTGAAGAAAACGAATAAATTAAACACTAAATTTCTGGCTAACACATTCCACAAGCACAATAACTGTCAAACCTACACACAAAAAGAATACAACACTAATGACTAGGTGTTTAGATCTTACAAAGGTATCATTTTGTAGGCCCATTGCATAAGATGTAAAGCTGGTCTAGCTGAAACTTGTAGCTGGTGTATTATTTTACATTGAGGACTGGTCAAGAATTCATGGACAACTGGCTAGTACATAAATGAAGTGTTAGTGGATTATCCCCCTGAATGTGCACTCGCGACTGCCAACCAATTACACTCATGATGTTTTGTTCTACAAATAACAGTTCGGACAATACAGGAAATCTCTATTTGGGCAATCATTAAAGTTTATATTGATTATGTGTAGCCTGCGGTAAGTTTCTAAAAACTGTAGTCAGCGTAACTGTTAATTAACTTTCATAATAATAATAATAATGGTTTATTATCTCTTGCAGTAACAAAACACTGAATTAACGAGCTATATTTACAATATTTACATAAGATAAAATAGAAAATACATGTCTAAAAATATTTGAAAATAAAAAAGTCCTGACTGCAATTGGTTCAACAGGCAGTATGATTATGGAACAAATATGTTTCGTCCTGTTTTCCTCTTAGGTGGTAGCCAGTGTCTCTATTATGTTTCCTTGGTAGTAATTTGTGTAGAGGATGGGATTCTGATGCCTTGATATTGTTCATATACTTGGTACATAATGATATGTGTCTACCTGCTAGTGTTTCAAGTTTTGCCACCCTAAGGGACTGGTCATAACTTTCAGCTTCAAGGTATATTATCCTCAGGGCTCTCCTTTGTATAGACTCAACTCTATCCGACAGATAATCAGGAATTGATTGCCAGATCAATATAGCATATTCCAGGACAGGTCGAAGTTACGGTCTACCAGCCTTTGGTAGCTCATATTTCATTCTGGCTTGGTGCGCTGCTATTATCGTCCACGTTGTTGTTTGCAATTATTTATCATAATTCTGGTGGAGATATATCCCTAGTGAGAATGTGCACTCTATTCCTCAGGTAACGTCGACCTTTCCTACCCTGATCTGCTAAAGAAATGCAGTGAAGTAAAACTAGAAATAACACCTGAACAAATTTGTGTTGTTGAGGAAACAAGGGATCAATCTAAGGCAGCAAGTTTCTTTAAGCATAGCACAGGGTGAATTGAAGCATCTATGAGTGGCGCAGCAGCTCATTCTAATCCTGTACAGCAATCTCAATCATTAACTAAGTCAGTTTGCTACCCTAGCCCTTAGAGTGCATCTACAAAGGCAACTGCCCATGGCATACGGCGTAAAAATGATGCAATTAATGGTTACACTTCAGCGATAAAGGAAAAACATACCAATTTCAAGATAACCAGGTGTGGTGTTATAATAAATCAAGAGCACCCATTTCTAAATGCAACCCCAGATTTTCTAACCTCATGTGATTGTTGTGGGAAAGGGTGTGGGGAGGTGAAATGTCCAATTAACATTTGAAGACTGTGATTTTCAGAAATATGTTCAAACGGAAAGTGAATGTTTGGAAAAGCATAATGGGGGATAAAAATTGAAGAGGGATCGTAGCTATTACTATCATGTGCAACAGCATTTGAACACATAAAAAACACAGCACTGCGATTTTGTCATTTATGCATGTGATAGACAAGGTAATGCTGCCCTCATTGTACAACGATTTTTACCTAACATTGCACACAGGGAAGTTACAGTTCCAAAGCTTTCTCTTTTTTGGATTTCTTGCATTCTTCCTGAAATCATGGTCAGGTGGTATACTCGGAAATGCCACCTCAATGAATTGGTGTTGCCAGTAGTGGATGGAGTTTTTACTGTTGGTAGACAAAACACAGGAAGGGGACAACAACATGATGTAATTATGGGTGGAGCATCAAGTTTTTTCACTGTTCCTCATGGTCTTGGCATAACACAATATGTACCCAAGACGTGGTATTGCCCAACCTGTTGTAATCTCCCTCAGTGTAAAAGACGGAAAGGCAGTGTAAAGGACAATGAACTGAATGCTATGGAAATGTCTCTTGACAGCATCTGTGTTTGGAAGAAGAAAGCAGCACCTACTGACCACCTTTTGGAATGCCATGAGTTAAATTGCTCTGATGGAAAGTTCATTCACCTTCAGTGCTTAAACTACAAGCGTAGGTCCAATAACTGTTGCAGCTCGAAGTGTGGTAGAGGCAAAACAGGCACAGAGGTTATTACCAAATATGCAGCCATCCAACAGCAATAAAGTCATCGGCCCTGCTATCAATCCTATGCAAAACAGTCCATCAGCATTTGATTTGACCCTCAGAAGAGCTCTACAGCCCCAAGAGTACAATCATTCACTATGAATAGTGACAGCAACACTGATGATGACACCTGCTCCAATGATGTGCAATTTGTGCCAAGAATACAATCATCCACTGTGGATAGTGATGGCAACCCTGATGACACCTGGTTCGAAGATGTGAAATTGGTGAGAGAGACCTCTGTGAACACTAACAAAAGAGCTGCCATGTCAGATCTTAGCAACATTGACTATGATCTCATTCTTTCCCCCACAGGTTGGCTCACATGCGATATAATACAAAAAGCACAGGTTTTCTTACAATTGGTCAACCCAGTAATTGAAGATTTTCCAAGGCCAACACTTGGTCCATTGAGAAACGTTGACATAATGACAGGGGAACTTGTTCAAATCTTGCACACTGGCAGTAATCATTGGTTTGCATCAGCACAATAGACAGTGTGCCAGGGATAGTCAAGATATATGACAGCCTGTATAATGGCATAATAGAAGATGAAGTCAAGGGTCAAGTCCAGAGTAAAAAATGTGCCAGTCCAGCAACAAACAAATGGGTCTGATTGTGGCACCTTTGCCATTGCTTTTATTCCATTTATTATTTATTATTATTATTATTTATTATTATTATTATTATTTATTATTATTATTATTATTATTTATTATTATTATTATTATTATTATTCACTTGTCTTGCCTATGCTTTCAAACCAGGACACAGTTATTTTGATACAAGCAAAATGAGGCAACAACTGTTTGCAAAATGGTGAAATTACACCATTTCCAGCCTTATGAAATCTTTATTCTTACAAAAGGGAGTGAGTTTTGTCATTAATTTTTGGCCTCTCATTCTCTTCACAAATTTCTGCATCTCTTTCTAAGGTTTAGGAGTGAAGAATAATGAACATTTGCTTAAAATAAATTTTAAAATGAACACTTGCTTAAAAGGGCAATGGCAAGACAATGTTATCAGTCCCATACTTTGGCTGATAACCCTTCTCTTGTCATTGATATTTCTGAAACTTAAGCCATGGACAACACAGGGTTTGTACTCTTAATTTCCATGACCTTTTCCAAGACTTTTTCCAGTTTTCCATGACCTTTAGCTGTCACTTTCCAAAATTGTCAAAATCATCCTTGTTTTGGCATATTTTCTGACATAACTCACCTGCAGTTTATTTTGTCCTTGCTTCAACATCTGCAATAATTTACATACCACACATAACTATAATTTTCCATGACTTTCCATGACCGAAAATTAAATTCCATGATGTTCCATCCTTGGAAGCTGAAATACTTCAATTCCATGACTTTCCAGGTATTCCATCACCTGTACGAACTGTAGTCTACTATTGGTACCTGGACTTCTGTAGCAGCATGAGGACCTGATGTTAAAAAATCAATTGGCAAAGTACTCTGTAAAACAGTGTACTTTCTTTGTAGAAGCCTTATGATGTGCTCCACGTGAATCCTTACACTTGCAATTCTCCTTGTCTTTTCAACATCTATTGGGTCCAGCTGGGTTTTCCCCTCTGTAAAAGCTGTTATCACAAGTTTTCCTTGCTTGAGGGCAACACCACCATGGATGGTAAAACCCCTGTCTGCCAGTACCAAAATCTCCCGGCAACAACTTGTCAAGGAGGCCACAGTGCTCAGTGAGGTGTTTATCTGATGTTCGTCCTCCCCAAGCTGCGAGACAAATGATATAGCACCTTGGGGAGTAATGCCAGTAATCACTTTGAGGGTGTTGTGGGTGTTTGTACAAGCTAAATGTCTGTGCTCTTGTCAGAAAGTTTGTTGGTTTCACACAGAACACTTCAAAGCAATCAATGATAGCAGTAGTCTTGTTGCCAAATGAAAACCTAAAACATTGGGGCATTGTCCTCCACAGATCTTCTCATTCCAACCACTTTATCAGAGAGGACAAATGTGCATCCATGATGCATAACCAGTGTGCAAATGTCCTGGAAATGGTTGACTGGAAAACCCCAAATCTGAAAGTGAAGTCTGGGTATGGCATGTTAAGTCTTAATTTTATAAGCACCATCACCATCTCTTGGAACAAAGTAAGACTTTGCATTTGTCATTTGACATAGGGTTAGATGTGATGAAAAGTGGCTTCTAGCATGTCAAAGGAGGGCAAGCCCATATATCATGACACTCTTACCTTATTGTTTCTAAGATCATCTTCATCAAATGGTTTTCGTCCTGGAAACTGTGTAATCAAGTAGTCAAATTCTTCTGTTTGGGTAGAAGTTTTGGTTAGTGGAGAGGCCTTAACAGATAGGGAAGCCATGGAATGAAACAAATGATCAAATGCCTCTGCTTGTGTGGAGCAGCTGTGCCATGTTCAGTTCATCTTGATTTTGACCTTGCTGTTCAAGTTCATGAACCTTTATGGGCTCTTCTGAGGTTTGCCTTGTTTCTGGGCTTCTCGAGCTGTCCTTCTCCAGGCATCTCAAACGTAGTATTAGCAAGAGGAACTCCTGGTTCATCTAGTTTCTTTTGCTTCAGAAACCATTCCTGTTCTTCAAGCACCGCTTGTCTCTTGCACCTCTCTTTTCCCCTGTCAGCTTGTGCTAAGTCTTCGGCTACTTTGTCAACTTTTTTTGCCGCTTTGCCACGGCCTAAATAAAGGTTACATTTATCCAGTCCACCTTGAACTGATCCCACGAAGGAGCTGGACATTAAAATGAAAATTACTGTCGTTCAAAACCTTTATCGTTATTCAATTTTTTTCTGTTAGAGCGTTGTGACTGATGGCCAAGACCCATACGTGTACATGTAGTCGTTCTAAGCTTGATTCGTCAACTTCAGGGGCCTGATTTTCTATAACAGTTGGTATTCAAAATAAGTGGATTTCCTTGTCCCGACAACTTCTTTTCAAACACTCCATGATAAGGCACATGGCATTTTCAAGTAAAGTTCTATCCAAATATCAAATGCATGTGTTAGTTTCTGTAACTTTCTGATGTTTACCTGTACACCAACATGGCCGACCAGAAGTAAGTTACGTGGGTACAAGCCAAGAATAAGAAATCAAAGAAAATGATGGACGCATGTGTGTGTGTGTGTGTGTGTGTGTGTGTGTGTCTGACAGTACGTACATGTGTGTATGCCCTCAAATGAAGTTACAGCATCATTTCAGTTGATAAAACTAATATGCGATTACTGTTTGGCTTAACCGGTGAAACTCAACACTCATAACACAAAGTAAACAAACAAGCAAAAAAAACATGACACAGTAACCTCACCCTAACACAAACTAATGAAACAAAGAAAAAGTGTTGCAGGTTTTTACACCAAGGTAAATAAAGTTTTAGGGGCCTGATTACATGAGCCAGGCTAGCCCAGTCAGCCAGGCTGGCCCGGTTTCCTGAGATCCCTGCTCACCAGTCAGACTGACTAAAAGTCAGCTTGGATGGATTTCCATACTGAGCTCCCGACATTAATTATACATGCATATTCGTACTAACCCTCTTCCAAAAAGAACGAGCGTGAATAGAGTTTTGCTGCGAATATGCATGCATAATGAAGTAAGGACCTGTACAGAAATTTTTATAATTAAATAAAGGAAAAACATACATAAGACAGCAAACGTCAAACGCTGCTTTAAATGTTGTAAAATGGTGAATTTTAATGACAGTTTAGGGAAACAAAAGTCCCTTGACTTCTTCTTGCAATCTTGCTGTTGTTGTCATTTTTAACACGGCATTCTAAATTTAGCCCAAGCCGGGCTGGCTCGCCTCATGTAATACCGGGTGACAGGAGGTTCGATTTGCAAACCTTGGAAACAGCAGAAGTATATTGCATACCTTTAATATCTGAGCTCTCGCAATTCTCGGCAAACGTTCTCCTTTTCTAGCCAATAAAGCTTGTTCAATCCATGGCTTGCTGATCCAAGTGGCCATGAGTCACCTTGTAGAAACTCTTGTCAATCTGGAACCCAGGCTCTCTCTTTTCTTCCCTTGTCGCAATCTCATACCCAGAGTCCTCTGGCTTTTTGGTGGGCGCCAGGAGCCCACCCGCTGACCAAAAAGCCAGAAGACTCTGGGAGGCCTCTGGGTACGAGATTGCCCTTGTCGTCGACGATTGGCAACTTTTGTGCGTCAAAATATGGACGAAAACGTCTGGTAACGAATTATCCAACAGGTGCCGCGTTGCAGTTTGGTCTTCTGTGGAATCTTCCTTGGCACATATGTCTTCTCACCTTTTGACCAATGATAATCGTTTTTTCTTCTACCGATGAAAATGCGTTGTGATCGTGTCTTCATTGATCATTTAGGGCCTAATCGCACTAGAGGACAATTATGAAATTGTTTTCAGAATTTTCAAGACAAATTGCGTGTGAAAGCGGCCAGAGACAAAACCTTTGCCTCATAAAGCGTACTCGCACCATGAAGGTTTTCCCGGATTCGTGATGGCAAAATAACCCTCTGGTCACGTTTCGCGGAAAAACCTCGTGCATGGAGACGAGCGTCGAGGTCATGTTTATTGTTTGAAGTTGAATTTTAAAATATCGAAATCGGTCAGTTGTCCTAGCCTAAACCTCCAGAACCCACTATTCCACTTTCCTTTGCCCCCTCCAAAACCAATCTTACCAGAAGACCAACTGCAACGATAGATCGAGTTATAGATAGATCGCAATATGTGACCCATTATATCACATCACGTCAGAGGACATGTCCTCAACAGAGTACATAAGTGCAATGGTAGTCGTCTCGCGTCCTGACAAAGGGGAAAAGGATAGAGAGCCCGGGTTCCAGGTTGTTGGTTAATTGTTCCGTTTATTCTTATCCCAATCGAACAACAATCGAACATGCCCTCAGTATGATAATTACCATGAGTGAGCGGTAGTTTGGCTAGGATGTTGAGAGAGACTTCCTGTCAAAGGCTCCTGCTTCCGGTCGACTCCGGGACTTATTTGTATGTCACATTTTCGCAATCTGGCGGGAAAACCAGACAAGCGAGGTCAAGACCTTCAATCCCTCTGTGAACGAAGTAAAGGAAAAGGAGATTGCATTTCTTCAAGAAAAGTTTGAAAATGTTTGTTTTTCCGAGAATACGCGGGACGGGAGGAAAACTGGCGGGGTATCGAAAAAAAAAAAAACATTAAAAAACTGTTCACCGCGAACAAAATCTCAGTACTCAGCAGTTCGTCTGCTCTTGTAAAAGTCAAACTTTATTGGTTAAGGATTCCGCTGACTCATTAATTGAAGACCGTGAACTCATCGCCGTGCGGACGACGCGAAATAAAACGGCGATTTTTCGAAGGTATCGAAACTTCTTTACGTCTGTTGCAGAGGTATGTGCTCAATATAAGGTCTTTATCCGGCCGCTGTTCGTGGTGTTAGATTTTATTGCTATTGACACTGTCTGTAGCTTATGTTGGGCAAACAAATACCAAACACTGCTTCGCTTCGCGCTTTGTGGTTTCAGCTGTCAGCTTGGACATTAATTATTAGGAAGTGTCTAGATACCCGGCAGCCGGGAAGTGTTTTCAAAAAACTAGATACCCGGCAGTCAGAAATTTGGACCAGTTTTCCCGAAATAGCTCGTTTAATTCCCCTAAGAACATAAGATATTTGTTTAGAAATCTCAAGCGATTATAAATATTGCCTTGGGTTAAAAGTATAAGCGACTGTCGAGCTTGGGCATAGAGTGAAATCTCAATGTTTTCGACGCCCGTTCGTGGGGACGAAATTTGGGTTCTGGGACACTTGGACTGGTGAACATGCCGGGAGGATGATGCACTTACGAGAGTACACGGCACTTTGAAATGAGCCATAATAGTCGTCTGGGGAGAAATGGAAAAATGTTAAAGGCATAAAGAAAGAGTATTATGGTAGTTGGAAAGTGCCTTATGTTCTTTCAAAGAATTGGTTCAGGCTTAGCGTGCATATATCAAGTTATGGATGGACGTGGGAAGTTTGGACAATAAGGTAGTACCAGTGTGCGTGCTACATGTTATAAATTGAGCGTAACTGCTGTATGCCCCGCCACTGATTTGAATAAGAATAGCGTCTATTGTATTCTGACTCGTTCTTAAAAGAACGCCGCTAAATTCTAACAATTTTGGCAGGGTATTCGTATAGGTAATAGCATGACCTGTAGTGGTATTTGGCAATAATACCACGAGTGATATTTCAAAATTGTCCAAATTTTGGAGAATTTTGAAATATCACGAGGCGGTATTATTGCCAAATACCACGTACAAGTCATGCTATTATTTGTTTATAATGGAAGCCGAGAAATTTTTGTTGTATTAGTAATACCACTGCTGTTATACCATTTTTGCTGTAATACCACTATTACGTGGAAATGGCGATACTATCAACCAATCAAATCTCCAAAATTTCTCGGCTTATATTATAAAGTAGTTAATCCATAAATTGTTTTGGTAATAATAGATGCATTGTTGTCCCCATGGTTGTCTTAGCTATTTTATTATAAAGTAGTTAATCCATAAATTGTTTTGGTAATAATAGATGCATTGTTGTCCCCATGGTTGTCTTAGCTATTTACGTGAAGGAACACGGCAAGGACTTCTGGCATCGTGTAATCCATTAAGAAATGATAAAAGGTGTGACAGTAGATGGAAGACTCGAAGGATGTACTATGCAAAGTCCTCTTTAATGAAAATTAGGTAACAACATAGCGGAACGAATGAAATTGAAGTTGGAGCAAATGTTATTTTGACAAAGAATCAGACTATTTTATAAAAAAAAATACTGTCTTTTTGCTTGAGAAGTATGTCAAATGTGATATACAAAAGGAAAGTGCTTATTTGTAGTTGTAACTGATAGCCACTGATCTAAGCAAAACGTGAACGATGAAATGGAACTATTAAGAATTTTAAATTAGTATACAGTCAAACCTGTATACAACGGCCCTGTATATAGCGGTCACCCCGTGTATAACGGTCACTGTACAACTTCCCGAAAATCGTGTTGTATTTACTGTGAAGTTGACCTGTATAAAGCGGTCACCTGTGTATAGCGGACGCGGTCACCCTATAGACTTCCTGAATCCACAATTTCATTATTTTTAACCTGTATATAACTGTCACCAAATTGGGCTACTATTAGCACGTCATGACAACCTTTATTCATCAGCTCATTAAGTTGTCACTCCCAGGGCAGGGGCCTCACACAAATATACTTAATACAGCTGCAAATACCCATCATCGCCTGTGTCCGATACATGTTTGCGACAAATAACATCAAAGTGTCATTGCTTTGACACAATAGTCACTGCAACTGTAACTGTAGCAACCGTACCAATGCTGTGTTCACTTTCGGATTCTGCATGCTGTAGTTCCCTGATTATAACGTTGTACTGTACTTATCAAGTTGACAGACATTGTTCTCAACAGTCATCGCTCTCAACTGTGTGGCTTCATAGCTCAGTTGGTAAGAGCACTGCACCGGCATGGCAGAGGTTGTGGGTTCGAATCCCGTTGAAGTCACTTGAATTTTTCAAGTGCATATATGTAACAATTGCTTAAATTGTCCAGCAAGTGTGAGGATCACTTCTTCAATCCAGACATTGTTTTATAGATCATGATAGCGCTCGGCGTCTAATTACCTTTAAAGTAACTTTTAAAGCTCTCAATAATCTGGTGAAATCTTAGGTTGGCTCGCAAACATTTATTAGAAGTACTGAATGTGCGCCTGAAGAGCTATGAGGACAGGGCCTTTTCGGTCGCTGCCCCGAAGCATATGAATGAAATCCCCTTAGACATTAAATTAAGTCGATCAGTTGGTGTTTTTAAATCCAGATTGAAAACTTCTCTTTTTAGACTTGCTTTCAATTGACTTTTTGTTTTAGTGCTATTGTTAGTTAGGTATTTATTACATTGTAAAGCGATATAGAGCTTTTGTATTTACCGCTATAGAAATAAAGTTATTATTATTATTATTATTATTATTTCTCTTCAGTCAGCTTCCAATGCAGCCTGTCACAGGAGAAATTGTCACCTTCAAAGATGTATTCACAGGTAACCTGGAGACCGTAGCTGCCCCCTCTGTTAACTCGCTTCCCCTTTATAACCACTTTTCCACACTTCATGTGCCTCTTAAAAGACTGGTTAACCAAGTAGCCATTAACTTAGGTACGTGGCCAATGACCTCAAATTCTTTGCTTAAGATATTTGAGTGATGGTTGACGCCTTGGGGGCCTCTTTCTCGTATTTACTGTGTTGCTGTTAATTGTTATAGTCAAAATAAAATGTAAATGGGTGGTTATTTCAACATGAAAACTTTCAATAATTTCAAGTAGAATTTTACTCCACCTCCCTAAGAGTACACACCAGACATTTTAAGAGCCTTTCTTTCTCGTGTTTATTGTGTTGCTGTTTATTGTTATTGTCAATAAAATGTAAATTGACTGATTATTTGCACATAAAAAAGTTATTTATTCACTTCCAATAGAGTTTTAAGGAAACCTGTGTATAGTGGTCACCCTCTATATAACGGTCACCTGGCCATTTCCCAAAGGTGACCGTTATATACAGGATTGACTGTAAATTGCTTTTGTTTTTTTAAACTAACAAAACGTTTGCACATATATTCATAACATCGATATCTAAAAGTGATCTGATTTAAAGCATGTGGCCATATAGTTGTCATTCAATGTTAAGTATTCTTAGTAGTAATGAAGTCCATTTAAGCAAGGTGGTATAACATGTTTAGATGCTGGAAATCTAGAATCATCTCAAAGTACAATGTAGTTGCTGACATTCAAATATTTGCAGTTTCATTGTCAATCAGCTTATTTTATTAAGAGTCATATTGAATCTTTACAAGTTCCAAATCCAAAAGGTTTTCTAGGAGTTCATCTTCTGATACTGAGGGATGAACAAAGAGCTTTAAGAACTGTTGATGGTTACAACTGCTTAATTTCATGGTCATGGTAGAGTTGTTACAGAATCCATTCTTTCCCTTTATGGTGACATTCTTACTACAAGAACAACATGAGAGGTAGCTGTTAATGTTGGTCACACCAATGGTATTGACTGTCATCTCTTTGGCAGCTGAAGTATTCTGAACAGGTTCGAGAGTTTCTTTAGAGTTGGGCACCAATGAGATGGTGCACTCATCTTTGTTTTGGTGTATTCATATATTTCTCTTCATTTACTGCTTTCACTCTTTGTTGAAGAGGTACATTGACTCACATTTCAAAATGTCAGTGTAGATTCCCCAAAGCACACGTTTTATATACCCAGAAGAGTCATTAATGAATGCTTCCTGCATTTTCACTGGGTGTGACTGCAGCACTATAGTTGTGGTGTGGTGGCTAAGAGGTGTTGAAAATGGCCCTTGACAAGAATGAGTTGACTTGGTGCAACTTTAGATGTGGATGTGATGGATGATACATGTATGCTAGATTCTTGGTCATTGTATTCGAAGTTAAGAGTGGTAGGGGTTATTGATGTACTGTATTCTTGTTGATCACAATGTCTTCTTGCGGTTACTAGTTGTTTACAGTGAATCCTGAATTTTGACTGGTGACTGCTGGTGGGCTAGGGCATCCATGGTTGACTTCTTGTCAACAGCAAAGCACACTCACTGTGTGTTGCTGATTCAGACTGAATAGTGTACATGTAGTTGAAGTATTTAGTACTTCCTGACTTTGATTGGTGAAACTGCATGAATGTAACCTTTGATCTCTTGAAGATCTGTTGAATATATCAAGTAAAATACACATTAATGCCGAGTCGCACATGGAGGTTGGGTGCCCAGGAACCTGGGGCTGGAGCTGCCGACCCCAAACCCAGGTAGCAATAACATCCCAAAAGCCTGCCCTAGCCGCAACCCAACCACGAGCCCTGCCCGCCAAACCCAGCCCCAACTCAAGCACCCATCAGACAGAGCCAGGAGCTCAGTGGAAATAATAATAATAATAAACAATAAAAATATAACAAGAATAATAAGAAATAACAATGAATAAATTAATAAAACAACGAAATGATCATAAAGGGAGAGGAGGGTGGGAGAAAAAACTCCAAAAACTGAAGACGCCCCAAGCACTACACACAGTAAAAGTACGACCACATGTAAAGGCGCATGCATCAATTGCAACAATAAACCGCTGACCCGAGGGGACAGGAAACTGTTCTGTCCCAGGCCTTTTACAGTAACTCAAACCCTAGCAACAAAACCACAGCATGCCACCAAAAACGCTAATAAACGCCAACGCCATGCCAATAATGAGCAACGTTCCTCATCGTTAAGTAAGTTAAATAAGTATATTTAACTTCATTTAATTTTTATGTGGATAAAATCATTGTGCAGTAAGAGTTATTAGAAGTTTATGGATGGAAGCTGATTGGTTCGGGGGGCATCACAGAAATTATGACATGAGTATAGTTGGTTTAGTTGGTTAATTCAACATGAAACAAATGAGAGAAATGGCACAGTAAACTAGCCAGAACTACAGTATAGGGTAAAATATTGAACTAGTTGGATTTATTCTGTAACCAAGGAGCTAAAGAGGGTTTTGGAAAGAGGGTATCAAAGTTGGCTATGGAAAGTAAGAAGCATTTTGATCAGCAAAAAAGGAAGTGATTGTTGATTATTTTGAGGCTTGCCTTTCACACCTTGTTTGTTCTCCTTCATTGTGTGTAACTTAATACCTAAAGAAAACAAATTAGATTTCAAATATAATTTTTCAGATTAAATGTTTTGTAAAAATGACTATGTTAAATTGTTAAGGTGATATTTGGAAAGTTATAGGATCAAATGTACCATTATTATGGAAAACGCGCTACAAATGTAACCAAAGGTTGTACATGTATACCCAGTATTGTAAGCCGAGAGTTGGTTTTCAGTAGCTTCAAAAAACTATTGATATATCCATACAAATGTTTATAAATGTGCTGCAAGGCATGTTTGTTTTATGCCTATCCTGTCAAAGGTGCTGATGAAGATGGCTTTCTTCCGTGAGAGGGTATTTGAAATTGGCAGACTTTTTAAGACTTGTCAATCATTCAAATGTCATAGGTTCAATAATGCAAGATGACAAACTCCGAACTCTGCTTACAGCAGCATACAAAAGGCCTGGAGTTTCTTTGGTTTCTTTGATGTCTATCCAAGCCTTGGGTAAGGTTAACCCCTGGCTTTTGGGAATTGTCATTGCCAAAGCAAGTTTCAAAGGTAATTGTTGTCTTTCATGCACACCATCTAGTGTTTGAGATGCAACAGTTATGGGGCAAATAGGAATGCAATCTGGAAGAGATGATATTATAGATGGTCCTCGATAGTTAAAAAATTTGACGATAACAGCTACAGATAGGTCAGGCGGGTGGTGATTTTGAGCATAAATGAAGTGTTCAAGTGTTCCAGTGTTCCAGTGGCACCATTGCAAAGTTCAGCATCTGTCCACAAATTCATAGTTGGCATAACTATTGCTCCCTTTGTCAGAAAAATAACAGGCTCCAGTCCCAACATAATCCTCAGCTGTAGCTGCTTTAGCCAGAGCTTGAATGTCGTGCATTAATATGTGGTATTGGCTGATAAAGAGCTGTCAAATGATCATAATTGAATAGTGCAACATCTTCATTTTTAAAGTATGGCCCGGTAGCATCATTAAAATCTGTCAGGTTTTGAATTCCTGAGGGCTGTCTTGTTAGTAGGAGGTGCCAGTGTGCTTCAGTGGAATTCCCTGTTTTCATTTGCATAAGTAAGTCTCAGAACCATGTTTGCTGTGCATTAACACCTTGAACTCTTTGGTTTACAGACAGTTTAAACACCGGTGTGAACATTTGGTAGACTAGATGATTTAGAGAACTGTTGGGCATAGAATGGTTTAATGGTTTGTCACCAACCGGAGGTAATTGCCCTGGGTCACCGAACAATATGATTTAGAGCCCACCAAAATGTTCATCACTTTATCCTGTTGCTTGTCTGCAGCGTTTGACAGTCCAGCCAAATGTCTTTTGACCAAGCATGGAGTATTCATCAATTGATATACTTGATACTTTTTAGGTTGTTTTGTAATTTGATATCAGCATTACCAGTTAACTCTTTGTTGTTTGCTGTGCTAACTGGTAGCTTTAATAAAGAATGTATTGTGCAGCGATCAATGTTGAAGGCAGCTTTTCCAGTGGTTGCAGTCACTACACAAGAGTTTCCCAAGAGGTTTCTGGGAGCACTGGTCAAGTAACTTTTGCCTGTGCCTGCAACTCCAACTACAATAGCTGATAGTGGATCTTTAGGAGAGGGTTGTCCCGAGTGCAACTTTATTTTGACATATCACGTGTTTACCTTATTTGGTTTCCTCTCTCCCTTTGCCCGCGACTCTTAACTGTCAACTTTTTAGCGGCTAGTTTCATTTTTGCGCCGCAGTATTTTTATCCCTACCTCCCTCCGGTTTTACTCTCTGGCTTTTAACCATTGGTACCTCTACTGCCTGTTACCTACTCAGTTCCATTAATAAAATATGGGCGGGGAATGGCTGCCTGCGGCACCCCTTCAGCCTTGTGCTGAAGCCCCGTCACGGAGGGGGTATATTGTTCTCCGCTGGCCTGGGTTTACTTGCCCCCACGACATTATGCCAGCAACTATGCCCGCCTTGCAGTACAGGCATGATGCTCGCCCTCAGCATGGCGCCATGTGTCCATGTGTCCCCTCATCCGTGGTTTAGATGGTCGGTGGGTTATCCGAGCCTTGCAAATTCATTCCCTGCTCCAAATTATTACACCCAACTTGTGTTTGTTGTCATTTATTGCACATCCAGTCATTAAGTATTGTATTGTATTGTATTGTATGCATTTGATTGCACATCTCTGAAAGAATAATTTCTGTTGATATCTTCTTGAAGTAATTCGAATTCTTGGATTTTAACCAAGATGGAATTTCACATAAAAGGTGGTCTGGATAGTTGAAGTTATCTTGTTGTCAATTATAGTTACTATACAGTTGTAATGTTTCCTCATTTATGTTCGCAAATGAGGCAGGTACAAGGTCAGCTAAAACCATCCATTCTTCCCTCTGTGAGCCGTTGTCTATATCAGCACTATCTTATGATGAATTTTCTTCTGATGAATTTTGCAAACTGTGCAGTTTTTCAAATCAATCAGGAACATGCTATTTTGCATACTGTGTGTTTTGCATAACGCACATATTTTACAAAAAAAATGGTAGACACGTGTTGAAGCATGCGTTTTTTGCGTGTCACACATGCCTCCGCGGAGTATAAATAGATGCGTGCGTCGCCTCAAAGGCGAAGAGAAGGGAAGGCAACCAGAATTTTTGACAACGCAAAACGTAAAACGCAAAACCTAAAACCTAAAACGTAAAACTTAATAAAACTCAGTTGTTGTTCAAGAATTAGTTCATCGACGTCTCTTCCGACGGGATATCCATATATCCAATTCAGTCAAAAATTCTGTTCAAGAAAGGAGCAGACGACGACGACTCAAGCTGAAGAATCCAGTGATTCAAGTCTGAAGCCCACGAACGGCCCAGAGAACGACACAAGCTCGGGACAAAAGGCAGTGAAAGCTTAAGACAACAGAGAATCAAGCAGCATTCAGGACGGTCGAGTTTGTCAACCGAACAAAGGTAAAATAGTTCCTTATTCGTTCGACGAAACAAGAAAGAAACGGATCAAGTCAGTTGAAGACAAGTTCAGGAGTTCCATTAACTGTTGGCTCTGTAGAATCCGGCAGCCAATTGAAAGTTTGAAAACTGTCGAACTTGAGATATGTGAGAAAGTGTGACATTGTAGTTTATTTCCTAAGACTCGCAACAAATACCAGTTTATATGTAATTTCAAGAGCTTTTCGAACTTTGATTCCTTACAATAGTTAACGCGAACAATAGTTAAGATATTTTTCATTATCCATTGCAAGTAATCGACGAAATCTATAAGTTATCTAAGTATATAGTACAACGCACTACGCTGTTAGTAAGTTTAAGCAATTTAGTCGCTAAATAGTAGCGTGGAAAATGCCTCCTAAGGTTGACGTAACAACGCTAATTGCAAAAAGGGACAGTACAATAGGCTCTTTACACGATCTGCTCGAAGAATTTAACGTGCTTTTCGAAATCCAACCAGTGATAAGTATACTCGAAAACGTTTACAAAGAAGTAGAAATTAAGTACAGAAGCGTTAAAAAGCAACAAGAGACAATTGCGGAAAAGTTGTGTGAAGCTAGCACAGATGGCGCGGAAGAATTAATGAAAGCTAATCGAGAGCTCGGAGAAAAAGTCAAAGTTGATTTTCTACATTGTAGTGAAAATTTCGCAACTTATCAAAAGGCGTGGAATGTTAAAAAATCGTCCGTCGAACACAATGCGCTCGATGTTATGGCAGAAGCAGTGACAAAAATGGCCGAAGTGTTAGGCTCACAAAAGAACACTAATCAAGGACTCGAGAAATTGTCAGTTCCGACATGGGATGGCAACAGGAAAACTTATGCCACTTGGAAACACGAATTTAGATATTGGATGATTAAATTCAAGCAAGACGATGACGAACAGCTTCAGCGACTCAGAAAAGCGCTTCCAAAGAATTTCTTTTGGTCCGATCAAGTTAAGCCAAGTACGTCCATAGAGCAGGCGTGGAAAATTCTAGACACGGAATTTGGTGATGAAAGAAAATTAATGGACACGTTGCTGAACGAAATTACTAATCTCAGACCCGTCAAAAGCGACTCATTTTCACTTTCTCGTTACGCATCAAGAATCCAAAGCTTCGTAAATAACATGGAACAAAACGGTTGTCCTGTAACAAGTTCCTCTGAAGCTCCCTTTGTCATGTCACAATTACTGTCCAAATTAGATGGCAATGACAATGTTGAATTTGGCCGCGAAATGCAACGTACTGGGAAAGGAGAAAACGTGTCAAATCTGATTGATTGGCTCATGAATGAAGCAAGTCTACGATCGCGCATCAAAAGAGAAACTAATTATCACCGAAGTAATTCAGGCGTCCGATCCGTCAATCATGCCAGCGACAGCGAAACAAGTACCGACGAGAAATGCCCGCTTGGATGCGAAATAAGACATCTACTTTCAGCATGTCCCACTTACCAAAAGGCAGATGTAAACCGAAGATGGGAAATCGTAAAACAAAACAATCGGTGCAGGAAATGCTTACGAGCTCATCACACGAACTTTTGCAAAAAACCCGATGGCACTACTTGCAACAAGTGCACCCGACGCCATCACCGTTCCTTACATAACGATGATACGTCAACGAGAGAATGCAGGCAAGACACTGAAAACACATCAGCTTCAAACACAAGCCAAGAAGCCTGTAATTACAATATTCAAGAAAAAAGAAACGTTCTCAGCATTTGCCCTGTCCAAATGGTGAAGATAAAAGACAAAGACGGAAATAACATCGAAGTATTAGCTATGCTCGATAGTGGATCAAACACAAGTTTCATCTCGAAGAATGTTGCAAAGAAACTTGGGATCCGTGGTAACAAAACACATCTCACGATGAACCTCGCAGGAGGTCAAAAGAAGTCTGAGGAATCTGAGCTCATCGATCTAGCTGTTTCCTCGACTCTGGATCAAAGCCTTCAGAAATCTATGCAAGCCTATGCCATTAACAAGCCATGCAGTTCAGCAAGAACGGTTTCAAGAGCGGCATTAGAAAGTTATCCTCATCTAAAATCAATCTCAAACGATTTGCATTTATCAGGCGGAACAGTAGACTTGTTGATTGGTACAGATTTTGCAGACGCATTCAATGACGTGCACGTGATCTCAGGAAAAAGCGGAGAGCCGATAGCTAAAAGAAATTGCTTCGGGTGGTATGTTATCGGACCATTTGCCGGTCCAGTAAATCAGCAGTCGACAAGAATTAGTTCAGTGGATGTTGGAACAGTAAGCGTGCTAGATGACATGAAGAAACTTCTCACACAAGATTTGATGGGAGTAAGACCAACCGAACTTTGTACATGTAGAGATAGCGATCTCCAGGAGAACAAGTTTATCAAATCAATTTCGGAGTCCACCAAAATCGTAGATGGAAGGGTACAAGTTCGAATGCCTTGGAGAGAAGATGGACCTCCAAATGAATCAAACTACGACGCTGCTTACAAGAGAATGATTTCTTCTGAAAAGTCCTTTAAGAAAAAGGATTGCACCGAAATAATCGACTCTGAGGTACAAAAGCTGGTAGAACTAGACTTCATCACGGAAATACCCCCTTCAGACGTGAATCACAATCAGCCAGAATGGTATCTTCCTTTACAAGTGGTGTTCACGCCCGACAGAACAACCCAAGTCAGACTAGTATTTGATGCAAGTGCGAAAGGCCCAAACGGAAAATCCCTCAATGACTACCTTGAAAAAGGACCGAACTACATTAACAGTTTATTGAACGTGTTAATGGCTTGGCGTTATGATAATGTAGCATATACCGGAGACGTCCGTAAGATGTTCAACCAAGTTATGATCCACCCAGAAGATCAAGTCTTTCCTATGGAGACCAAACGAAAATGAGATGGCCAGAGTTTATCAGTGGGAAAGGTTGAACTTCGGAGATAAACCGGCCCCAGACATCGCTGCTGGAGCTATCAACACCTTGGCAAAAGCTTCTCAAGATCGATTCCCAGAAGCTGCTGAAGAACTCCGTAAACATGTGTATGTCGATGACATTGGAGGATCTAAAGAAAATGAAGAAAGAAG
>BLFK01000870.1:659992-662492 GCA_014634185.1 Astreopora myriophthalma
TGTTTGCACGACACCCTTATACGCGATCGGATTGTTCTTGGCCTACGTGATGGAGGCACACGCAAGCGTTTGTTGCGCCAGGGCAAGTTGACACTACAAAAGTGCATCGAAATCGCAAAGAGTGATGAAGTGTCGAACACACAGTTAAAGAATATGGACCAGACTACGACAGAGGATGTCCATAAAGTGGAGACTACTGGTGGAGACAAAGACAGAAGAAAGCGAACAGGCCGACAACATGCAAACCGGAAACCGGACAATGACAGGATGCCTTCGAGAGATAAACCGTGTGTTTTCTGTGGAAGAAAACATCGAAAAGGTAGATCCAACTGTGCAGCTTGGGGCCGTGTGTGCGGAGCGTGTGGCAAAAAGAATCACTTCGCGTCCCAATGCACAGCGAGAGAGAAGACGTCGAAGTCGAGGATGACGAATATAGTGAGGAAGAATTCCTGTACTGTGTAACAACAAAGCCAGCAATGAAAGAAACTGTCAACAGCGTCTCGGAACGGGAAATTTACGCACAGATGCTTATTAACGATAAGCCCGTGAGATTCCACATTGACTGTGGTGCAACAGTAAATGTATTACCAAGTAAATATGTCAACAAAGAGAACATCCAACCGACCAAACGTGTTTTACAGATGTGGAATAAAACTGAGCTTAAACCAGAGGGAATCTGTCGCGTGACCATACGCAATCCTAAAACCCGCAAGAAGTACTCAATTGAATTCATTGTGGTTAAGGAGAATTTGACTCCCCTGCTGGGTGCCAAAGTGATAAAGCAGATGAAACTCATCGAAGTACGTGAAGAAAACTTTGAAAAGGTAGCCACAGCGACAACCACCTCCGCAACAAGTAAGAAAGCCCAGACAGCCCAAGAAATCATTGAAGAATACAACGATGTGTTTGAAGGTGATCTTGGAACACTGGAAAGACTACAGCACCTCAATGTTGACCCTACAGTGCCTCCTAGCATTGCACCATCACGACGAGTGCCATTCGCCATCAAACCAAAGCTCAAGGCAGAGCTTGAAAGACTGACAGACATTGGTGTACTGATGCCTGTTGATGAGCCCACAGACTGGGTGAGTAATTTAGTTGTTGCAACAAAGGAATCAGGGGACTTAAGACTTTGCCTAGACCCGCAACAACTGAATAAAGCACTGAAGAGAGAGAGATACCCCCTACCTGTGATAGATGACGTACTCCCCGATCTATCACGTGCTAAAGTGTTTACCAGAATAGACGCCAGAAATGGCTACTGGCATGTGCAGCTAGATGACCAGTCGAGCAAGCTGACAACCTTTGACACACCTTACGGAAGGTACCGATGGAAACGACTGCCATTTGGGGTCAGTGGAGCCAGTGAGATCTTCCAAAAGAGGCTAAACCAGGCACTGGATCGACTAGGTGGTCTGCTCACAGTACAGGATGACATGGTCATATATGGAGTAGGAGATACAGAAGAAGAGGCCACCGCTGACCATAATGCAAAGTTAAAACGGTTCCTACAGTGCTGCCGAGAGAGAGGAGTGAAATTAAACAAGAACAAACTAAAGCTGCTGTGTAAAGAAATCCCGTACATGGGACACCTCGTAACAGCAGATGGTCTGAAACCTGACCCAGGGAAGACTGACGCTGTCCGCAACATGCCCAAGCCAAAGGATGTCAAAGCTGTCAGGCGGTTTTGTGGTTTTGTAAACTACCTTGCGAAATTCCTACCTCGATTGTCTGAAGTACTGGAACCCATACAGCAGTTGACACGCAAGGAAGTACCATGGCAGTGGCAGCATGAACATGATGCAGCGTTTGAGAAGGTCAAGGACCTTGTGACACAGGCACCCTTGCTGAAGTACTACAGCCCTACAGATGAGCTCACTGTCCAATGCGACGCAAGTGAAAAGGGACTTGGGGCTGCCCTCATGCAAAACGGGCAACCCATATCATTTGCCAGCCGTGCCCTGACAGACCCAGAGACTCGATATGCACAAATCGAGAAGGAGATGCTAGCTGTGGTGTTTGCGCTTCAGAAATTTGATCAATACGTCTATGGTCGCCCAGTAACAGTCCAGAGTGACCACAAGCCGCTAGCAGCCATTTCAAACAAACCTCTACGTAGCGCACCTAAGAGGCTACAAGGGATGCTGTTGAAAGTGCAGAAGTATGACGTGTCCATCATTTACAAGCCAGGTCCAGAGATGTACCTCGCTGACACCCTCAGCAGGGCATTTCTCCCCAACACTGATAATGCACAAGGAGAGTTTGAGCGTGTAAATGCAGTCAAACTACTGCCAATGACTGACGAGAGACTTGAAGAGATGAGAACCAGCACCCGTGATGATGAAGTCTTGCAGCAGTTGAAGGAAGTGATCCAGACTGGCTGGCCCGAGGAGAAGCAAGAACTCCCAGCTGTCCTGGCTCCTTATTTCAGTTTCAGGGATGAGCTGAGTGTTTATGACGGTCTTGTCTTCAAAGGAGAGCGACTCCTCATCCCTAAGCA
>BLFK01000871.1:5322-7822 GCA_014634185.1 Astreopora myriophthalma
TGTAACAATTCAACAATCTATTTGAGGCCTATGTAACATGCCTACATACCTCAGCAACGGTCTTTTTCAGAGAAAATACAATGCTTTTTTCCCTGCCAAGCTATTCAAATACAGACTTGCATGCTGAATAAGATTGAGGTGTTGTGGTTGAACAGGGCCAAAGGAAGCCTGGGTATGTGGCTGTCAAAGGATGAACAAAACAAAATGGCACAGTTGTTTATGGAATCTACAACTTTACGGCGACGTACATCCTGTGTTTTCTCCAGCCAACAAGATACACAACTGTTGAGTTCATTTTAGCATCCCTTTTTGCGGGTCAGTACGCAGCTATTACAACAGCCCACGCGATTGGCTCAGAAAACAATAGAACCATTCAAACAAACAACAGAAACAATGAACCCTAACCCTAAAAACAATAGAGCTGTGTCCTAACCAGGACCAATGAAATTAGAGGTTGTAAACAGCTGCATGGTATCTGCTTTTTGCTAGTGCTTTGGATTGTTTGCTACGTGTTTGATCAATCTTTGTTTGCATTCTCAACCTTTGGTTCAAGCTGGACCGACATGTAAGCACGCTTTCTTATTTGTTTTATCTTGTTTAAGTAGGGTTTTCTGTGAATTAGCAGTAGTGTCATGAAATTCCTTTCTTTTTCTTTGTTTTCTTATCTGTATAGTGTTTCATTAGTGTTAATTACTTATTGTTAATGTATCGTTGTAGTAAACCGCAATTAGTACTTAAAGAATAGCTTGTAAGTTTATCTGTTTAAAAAGTGTTGATTTGGTATACGGTGTTGTAAATGTTGGACTGTTTAAACAATAAGTATGTACATTACGTGTTAATTGTGGGATTAATATTTGATACATAAATGGAAGCAAGGCGTGGTGAACAGTTGATGGAAAACAGTTGACGGAAAGAAAGCAAGTAAGAAAGTTAAAGGTTGGAGGTTAGAGGGTAGAAAAGGACCTAGAGTGACTCACTGTTAAGAGTCGTTAACAGGAGCCAGCCAAAAAATCAAAAGACAAAATCCCTCTCACCGGCGGCAAGAACGTTTAACTGTGGGGAGAGAGTTCAGCGAGCTAAGAGCAAAGAGTGCTGATCCATGGTAAAAATCATGTCACTGCAAAGTTGAGGGCGAAAGAGGAAGAGGGAAAGTTAAAGAGTTGGCAGTAACACTGAAAGACGGGAAGAAGAAATTGCAGAATTTGAAGGACGGGAACGCGGTACAGGAGAGGTTTCTCAGGTTGTTGTTGGCTGCAGCGAGAAGAAATTAGAAGGAACTGACCTGAACTGTTAATATTGTAAATATTTTGTGTTTTATTTGTAGTAAGGTTTAATTCTACACATAACGATTAGTTTTATTCGTTATACTTGTAGTTAAATTACTTCTTAAATCAAAATCATCCATGTTTTTTTTTATTTATGTTGCTGAGTCGTGTGCTTGTGGGAAGGGGTTTGTGCAAGTTTTTTTGTTTTGTTTTGTAGTTTCCTGGGTCATCCGGACCCACGTCACAAGTAGTCTGTTTTAGTATCATTGTGATGAAATGTAAAACAAAGATCCGTGTCTATAGGGCTGTTGTTCTCACCACTCTTCTTTACAGCTCTGAGACCTGGGTCACCTACCGCAGCCACATCCACCTCCTCGAGCACTTCCGCCAGCGCTGCCTGCGCACCATTCTTAACATCCACTGCAGTGACTTCATCACCAACATTGAAGTCCTAGAGCAGGCTGAGGTTTCCAGCATCGAAGCAATGACCTTGAAGTACCAGCTCCGATGGGCTGGTCACGTTTCCACAAAGGAAGACCATCGCCTCACAATGATCGTCATGTTTGGCGAACTTTCCACTGGCCATCATGAGAGAGGGGCTCCTAAGAAGCGATTCAAGGACAGCCTGAAGAAGTCGCTCACTGCCTGCAACATCGACCACAGGCAGTGGTCTAACCTTACTGCTGACCGTGTGGCCTGGCACCACACAATCCACCAAGCTGCTGCCCAGTTCGAAGTGGACAGGAAAAATTCACTCAACGATAAAAGACAGAGGAGGAAGGCCCACGCCGCCTCCACCACCACACCAAACATTTCTTTTCCCTGCAGTCACTGCTCACGGCCCTGTCTCTCCCACATTGGTCTGGTCAGCCACGAGCGTGCCTGCAGTCGACGTCAACATGGACCAACTTCTTAAATCTTCATTCACGAAGCCAAGCCATGATGATGATAATAAAACATGTTGGAATTAATTATCTTTGGCTACAATGAATTGAATGGTTGGAGTGGGAATGCCCTTTTGATAGACTTGTTGTAATGCCATTTCAATTTAAGATCAGTTCAACTTGCTGCAATAAATCTCAGTGGTTCTTGCTACCTCTAAAGCTTTGTTTCAAAACACCTTGCCTTCTTGTTTTGTCACTCAATTGAAACATACCAATAATTCATGGACTTATGACCATCATGCCATCTGATACTAATGAAAATTGTGTATATTAATCAATATGTATAAACAC
>BLFK01000871.1:20322-32822 GCA_014634185.1 Astreopora myriophthalma
AGCAGCAGCTGCACTGGCAAGCCAAGTGCCGTTGCATATTTTGATTGGCTGGCAAGTTGGCTGCACATGTCACAAAAATTCTAATTGGATTAAACAAACGGAGTGGTCAAGTGAAGCTACGATCCTTGCAGTTACAAACACAATTTTAGCAATTGCATAGAGGAAGGAAGCAGGAAAGCACCCATGTCGATCTGGCATGTAAGCCATTAAAACAAACAGTTAGCGCAATCACCGGTGCAATCGGTATTGTACAAAGATCAATTGAGCTAACCATTCACTACAGTTTATGCTCTAGTAGGAACATCCACCAAATCTGGCCTGAAAGTACACATATATCTTGATCTGGTTAATGTAATACATTCATGCTGTAACCGGTTGGTATTCATGCTATCACCTCAAACCAAATTTTGCCAAATACAATGCCAAACCTACTGTAATGTACTAAATATTCTAAAAACATAAGAGACAATGGTGAGTGCATTTAACCATTAAACTGAACTGAATTGAACTAAACTGGTTCACCAGAATATAGAAAGGATGGCTAAACGTGGTACACTGTAGTTGGAGGCCAGCTACTAATAATTATTACGTTTGTCTATTAGCGTACCTATTTATGTCAAGGAAATTAATGTAACCCAAACCAAGGAAAAGACTGAGTTTCAGCCTAGCCATGTTTAACATTGAACAACCAACTAATACCCAGTATATTTTATGATGCAATGTTTCCGTGGCAAGTTTTCACAGACTTTTCCCCCATAATTTGTTCATTTTAAAATATGTGATTGCCCTTCTTAAAGAACTTCTTTTACTTCATTGAAGTATTTTTTACAGTGCAGCACATTTCTTTCTGAGTCAATAATTATGGCACTTCTCTGACACGTTTAAATTTGTTACAAGGGTGAGTACTCATGCCTCACATTCAAACAGTTGCTTCTGCTTACAAAACTTTCCTTTTCATATTTACCTAGTTAAGAGAATCAAATCAGGAAGACCTACAGTGTAGACCAACCGAATGCTGATTCTAACTTTGTGGCATGAGAAGACTTGTAACTGTAAGTAGTAGAATTACTGTTATTGTTTACCAAACAAGTTTTAACTCATTAATGGAAGGGTTGGGCACATACACGTACATGGCTCAGGGCTGTACTGTAACAGTGCCAGGGGCCTTGGGCTTTATTTCTTTCATTATTTTTTGCACTATTTGTCTGGGTTTTGCTGAAACCAGAACAGTTCATTTTTGGAAGAACAGAGGGGTGGCAAAAACATCTTGTTTGCCCCATAACTTCCAGCCCATTCTAAGCATGCTCAAGGATTGTCAGTTGGTGTTCATGATAACCAGTAACAGGATCTACAACACTACATGCAGTTGCATTGCATGGTCAAATTAATTCCTTGGTATATTTGCAACCTGTTATAATCAGCACCCTAAAAATTTATGTAAATTGCACCTTTCCAAAGCTGAAGATGGAAGTAAAACTTTATTTGTCCCTTTTGGGGCTCAAGCAAACTGGTTGTGGCCCAGACTCAGGTTGCCTAAGAACATGTAGTTTCACCAGCACAGATGAAGGGGGAGCTTTCAATTTTGGGTCTCAAGAGAGATTGAGAGGTATTACACCTGTTGAGACTTTATTTGTTCACCAAGGTGGCAAACTGATGGCACCTTATGTCAAAGAATTGCTCCATGTCTCTACTCCAGTTTTAATACCCACTGACAAGTGACAACTCTTTTGCTTATAACAGTTTTGCCTCATTTTCTTATGTACTGTGCTTCCACTGGCTGATACTTTATTACCCTGCAGAAAACAAGATGCTGTGGGAGCATATGCTTGGGCATTGTCGTCTTTAGATGGGTAAAGTAAAATCAGTTTCAGGAATGGCGAGTACTGTGCAGTGCATTCACAAGGTGTAAAAGAAAGAAAGGGAAGTCCTTTGTTTCACTCCTCTCCCCCAAACTATGAAAAGGGACCAAAGGACCCATGCAAGGGCAGTACCTTGCATGGGTCCTTTGGTCCTGTTGGTGCTTGCCCCTTTGGGTGCAAATGCCTTTTCGTTTTTTGTTTCTTTTCCTTTTTTCGTTGTAGAAAGTTTTCTTTCTTTCTTACTTTTTTTATCTACAATTATGTATAAGGTAATGAAACCCAATAAAGCTGTTTAAAAAAAAACTATGAATTAATTCAGTCCAAAAACCACTGACCGTAGTTTTCATTCAACCGTTGTACCAAAAGCCAGGAAAACCAGCAAAGGAAATTATCAAGTCCACACAAGCGTTATCTTTAATAATGTAAACATAATTAAATTCTACTGCTATTCATGATATAAATCAAAGGCTGACAAAAATCAGCAAAAGATCAACAGATATAATTTCTACAAAATACCGAAAAGACAAATTGTAAGTCAAACAAAATTACCTGTGCTTCCTGTAACATTTTTCTCCGTTCCTTTGCTACCAAATGTCCACTTGGTTAGTAAGTTAAGCTTAAGTCTTACGTTTTCTGCGAAATCAGCGGATTTTGTGTTCCTTCAACTTTTAAGCATGTCTCTGTTCAGGTTCAATTCATAGAATTCCTCGCCTAATTGTCAGATAGTTTCGGAATGTGCTGACCACTTTCCTTACCCACATAATTACAGAACGTCGAAAACCCTTCCACCAACAAAACACTTTCGTTGCTTTGACCTCCAGGTGCACTCTACTTTTGTCTCCACACCCCGTCTCGCCCGGGCTAATTTTCAGAGTTGCACATGTCCATTAGACCCCAATTGCAAATTTGAGGCCAACCATATATAGTCATAGCGCTCTTGGAACCTTAGCTTGGGCTACTCCACCCTAGCAATAGCATGACCTAGGCTGAAATCATTTTAACCTAAAATTCATTTTGAAGTACAACAGCCACACAGTTTGTATGGGCTGCTGTGTCAATAACCATTGAAAGGTCTATAGACCTTTCTGCAGTAAAATCCGCCATATTGGTTGTGGGGCAAACACGGCTAAAATTACAGTGAATGTATAGGATTTTGGCCGACTTTGAACCCCTGTAACACCACTGCGGAACAAGTATTTTGTCAGCGAAAATTTATTTTAAAAGGCAATTTTGTACTGACATTAATTTCATGAAGTAAGGTTCATCTCTTACGTATGCAGAAGAGATTTGGGGAAGATTTCCGTACAGCTCCCCACATTAATAGACCATGTCAAGGTTAACGCCGCCATTTTGCCGGGGGTGCAAATCTACTGGGGCGAGCACGCAGCCAAGCATTAAATGCAAAGGGCGAACTGACTACTTGCAAGCATGCGAGAGAACGCAATATTGATTTCACTTTAAGATATATCTTGCTAAAACGTTCCTTTTTGATTCGTTTTATATTTGAACCACTTTATCTCTAGTAGAATAGGCATTTGTGATGCCTCGACAAGGAGAGGAAGTTCTTGAATACGACGACTTCCTCGGTTGGACTGTCTCGTCGCTGAAAGATTTTCTGTCACTCAGAGGACTTAAGCAAACCGGTCGAAAATCTGAGCTTGTTGCAAGAGCATTTGGAGCGCACGAACTTAATGCCCCGATCAAGTTTTCGCAAGAACAGATTTTTCAGTAGATTAAAGAGGAATATTCACGACAGTTGATTTCGAATGGAATAAAAAGTGATCCAAACAACATACCACATGATGCTTGGGTTGATGACGTGAAGCAATGGCCAGAGGTTGATGACGGGAAGTTATTTAGTTACATTTTGCAAACAAAAGCAGTTGATGTGGAATATATTGGCAAATATAAGGACCAAAAAGCTTATTTGTATGGATGAGCGGCTTTGTGGACACAGTCCTTTTTACAAAATGCCCTGTTGACGGCAAGCATGTGTTTTTGAAAGGCTTTGTCTCTCCTTCACAAAAAGTCTGTGATGACCCGCATACGGTCTGGGTATGTTTAGAGGGTTCCAAGAGTGATTGCAAAATTGTGAGTTCGTGGTGTACATGTACAGCTGGTACTGCCGAAGTCTGCAACCATGTCATCGCTTTGATGTACAAAGTTAATTTTGCATATAAGAAAGCTTACATCTCTCCAGCCTGTACAAGTGTTCCACAGGGATGGAATAAAGGCACTAAAAAAGAAGTACAACCGAACCAGATTAAAAACTTTGTCTTTCGCAAAGACAAGAAGACCGAAGAAGATAGTGCCAGAGATCAAGGGGCCAATTTAACTTTGAAGAACCAGTTTGGTTCAGGATAGGCAGCTGACTAATGAAAGTGTGTCATTCCTTATCAATGGAGTTATTCAAAATGTTCCATCAGCTTGTGTGCTCTGTTCTATTGAGCACTCAAAAGATGATGGTCTCCCTGAACTCCTCCCTCACAAAGCCCTGAATTTCATGTCATCTGAAGAAATAAAAGGCAAACCTCTGGAGCACACAGTACCACTCTTTCTTAAAGAGTGTCAAATGACAACAGACTAAGTGAGAAGAGTGGAAGTAGAAACTCATGGCCAGAGTACTAATGACTTATGGCACCAACACAGAATTGGCAGAGTTACTGCCTCAAACTTCCATACATATCACACAAAGGCCCTCTCAATTCTCAACAAAAAAGGACAAAATGACAAAAACCTGTGTACAGTTCACTTGTGTCAAGCCTGCTGAGCAAAAGTGATGATGTTTCTCACCTTCCAAAGATAAAGTGGGGAAATGCCCATGAAAAGGATGCTATAAAAGCATTTATCTCAGATGTTGCTTCCCAACATGACGGTGGTCTGCAAGGCTTTAAACAATGTGGGTTGTTCATCAAGCCTGACTACCCTTATCTTGCAGCTTTGCCAGATGGCTTGTTCCTATGCAAATGTTGTGGCCTTTCAATTGTTGAAGCCAAATGTCCTTACACTGTTCGGAATGAAAACATTCACCTCAAGGCTACTCTTGATCAAGTTGACTTCCTGGAAGATTTCAATGGAAAACCCCGCTTAAAATGATCCCACAAATATTATACTCAAATGCAAGCCCAGATGTGGATTTGTGGTGTCAAGCATGGATTTTTCATTGTTTGGACATAGGGTGGCCCCCCTCTCTGTGAAAGAGTGGAACTTGACTTGGCATTCTGCCTCAATGTTGTGAACAACATTACTTTGTTTTACAAATCATTTGTTTTACCATGCCTTTTGGGATACAGGGACATTTTCGAGTGCCCAAGGTGCAGCAAAGTAATTTTGGAAGAGGATGAAATCAGTGACTCTGAAAGGGAAAACAGTATCTGCTGTGATAGCTGCAGCACTTGGTGGCATTTGCCATGTGCTGACCTCACCATGCATCTTGCAGATGAACTGGATTGTTGGGTTTGCCAAAGCTGCCTGGCAGATGCAGCAAATGTCAATGACACAGATGATGATGACTTTGAATTCATCAGTGGTCAAGACCCATTAGAAGCTGATACATCAGTTGTTGTAAATCATGTTT
Source organism: Astreopora myriophthalma (assembly GCA_014634185.1). Lineage (NCBI taxonomy): Eukaryota > Metazoa > Cnidaria > Anthozoa > Scleractinia > Acroporidae > Astreopora > Astreopora myriophthalma. The sequence goes on from BLFK01000871.1 coordinate 25,759, forward strand.
GCCCTGTTTGTTCAATGAAGAGCATCCCTGTTAATGGGGAGCATATATGTACAGTTTGTAAGAAAGCTGTCCATGCCTGGTGTAGTAACCATGAAAACATTACAAGTTCTGCAGATCTAATTTGTAATTAGTGCTACTCAGATTAATACAAACACAGACAAATTGGAAGAGTATTAATAATAATAATAATTTGTTGAGTGAAAGTTGAGGCATTTAACTTTTGTCTTTGTTACAACTGCTGTCCTGCTCGGTGTTTTTTTTTTTTTTTTTTTTTTTTCAGTCTGAACATGAAATTGTTATTATGCAAATACAAATCATGGTACTCCATCTACTAGTAACTTGGATAACTCAACATTTCTCATACTCAGTGTCTGAACTGTATTTTGTTGCTGTGATAGCATATATAAGCTAACAAGAATATTAGACACAGAGTAGTGGGAGCAAATTACACAAAGCACAGGAGACACGAACGATGTCATCAGCCAAGGTACAGTAGGGTAATTGGCAGTTCATTTTTAAGGAGAAGAAACACTTTAAGCCGTCTAATGGCTTGCTCCACATAGATTCTGACATTTGCTATGTTTGATGTTTCTCTGACGTTTTGTGGTAAAAGTTGCATAGATGATGCACAACTGGGTGGAATACATAATGTTGCCATGTGCATCATCAAGTCTTCTCTGATCTTAAACCCCCTGTCTGCCATGATTTCATCATAAGGTTCAATCATGTTTAAAAATCCACTGTTTCTCACAATAAAAATATCAGATGCTCTCCCTCCATAGCATGATGAGACATATGAAATAGCTCCATTTGGAGTGATTGCAACAAGGACTTTGAAAGAGTAGTGATGTTTATATTCACTCCAGAGAGTTGCTGCCAAATCAAGTCCACTTGGAGTTTCTGTAAAGCACTCAAAGCAGTCAATAATGCATCTGACTTTGGGATAAAGCTTTCTGAAACATGATGGTAAAGTTTTCTTGACTTGTTGTCGACTAGGCTATACAATTAAAGGTGATAGTTCCCTGGACATAAGCTTGACCCAAGTAAAGAAAACACTACTGACAGTAGTAGTAGAAACATGGAATCTGAACCCTAAATCTAGAGTTAATAGACCTAGGCTAAGTTTCATTAAAGTCAACAATAATTCCTGCTCAAGTCTGAGCTTCCTTTCAGGTCCAGGTCGTCCTTTCACAAAACCGGTTGCCAACTCGAAAGGGGAAGGAGACTGAGGTGTTTCTTTTGTTGTCTGCTTTCCACCCCTCCAATATTGCATTGATCGAGCCTTTTCACTTAGATAATTGAATAAAAACTTGAATGTTTCAGTTGAGGGAAGACCTGTGTACAGTTTAACTTCAAGTTCTCTTGTTAGCTGTTCAAACTGCATAGGAACTGAAACGGAGTAGTCCGTATCGACTTCCATTTCTTCATCGGTATGATCATTGCCATCATCTTCCCCACCTGGTTCTTTGGCGTTGGGAAAAAGGCATCTGGATGAATTGGCCTCTTGCAATTTGTTTGCTTTCCTTTTCTTGGGCGACGATTTTTGGAGATAATCAGAGATGGTCATAAAAACAGATGGATAATCCGTTTTGGGGTTTTCAGGGGTTCTTCTTCCCAGCGGAAAATGGTTTGAACAAACGAAATTCCCACCAGTGCCAGGGGAAGGATTGAATACATCACCTCTTGTCTTCGCTACTTGCTTCCGCCATATTTCGGCGAGTTTAGGGTCAGCTGGCCACTTATGATACGTAAAATTCACCACATGGGATCTAACATAAGCGAGATCAGGATATCTTTTGTCATTATCGCAAAATCCTACAGCACAACGAGCGTGATTTGGCATGATAACAAGTTGTTCAGCCAGTTGGCCATTTGCATTTAATGCTTGGCCGCACGCTCGCCCCAGTAAGTTTGCACCCCCGGCAAAATGGCGGCGTTAACCTTGAAATGGTCTATTATAGATGCATTTTCCTACTAACCCTATCCCAAAAAGAACGAGCGTAAATAAAGTTTTGCTAGGAATCTGTATGCATAATGAAGTAGGGACCTGTACCGAAATCTTGCCGAGATTTGTGCGACAACGACCGTAATTATATTTTTAAGATTTCATGCAAATCTTTCTAATCAAAATTATCAAAATTCCCGCGAAATTAAAAGCGCCATAGCAAGATTTATAATTCCAGTTTACGGACATCATACCTCCTTTACCGCACTAATCTTCGATTAGGTAAATGATGTCACTGAAATTGTTAAAAACAGCGGCAGATGTCTCTTTGTAGCGGCGTTCCTGAGGTTCAGAGTCGGCCGAAATGCCATACATTCAGTATAATTTAGTCGTGTTTGCCCTACACCTAATATGGCGGATTTTACCGCGGAAAGGTATATTGTCTGAGCAAGCAAGCAAACCATTACAGTTTAGACAAACCTGTTATCTCCGACATGAATTGCAGCTCAATTTGTGCATCATTCTCTCTAATCTGTACCTTACTTGCAAGGAGCTCTTAAACAACCTGCAACTTCTATCGGCCTCAAAACACGACTGGTGCTTGCAGGAGTGACCGGGAGTGACATTCCAATTCGTGACTTTCGACTTGTTTCTTCCTCAGGCCTTTTCAGCAATGTTGTGTTTAGCAAATACCATGCTTCACAGTCATGATGCATTAAATATTCTCTATCCACTATTTCGCTAATTTTGACTCAGACATAACTATTCGACTCAAACTGGCGCGCTCCGTAGAAATGTAACCACCGCAAAGGAAAACGAAGCCTTGTACCCACCCATGATGCCTCGCGCCTCCTGCCGTCCAAAACTCAATCTCGTACCCAGATTCCTCGGGCTCTTTGGACAGCGGGTGGGTGCCCGGAGAGACTCTGGGATAATAGAAAAAATTCGAATTTTTACAACTTCAAAAGAAACCGTCCGGATTTTGTGGGAAAATGGCGTCCATTATCCCAGAGTCTCTCCGGGGTAAGTACGCAGTGTAACTCATATAGTGGTTTGACTTGGTTCTAATAGATGCAGCAATTAATGCCCATACACTGGCGCACACTAGCGTACACGGACGTACATCGGCATGTACTACTGTACACAGGCACACATGGGCATACACTGCTGTATATGGGCATACACTAGTGTACATGGGAATACAAGAGCATACATGGGCATACATGGACATGGACAGACACTAGTGTACACAGGGCATACACGGCCATTCATGGGCATACGTTGGTATACATGGGCACACACTGGTGTATGAAATTTGATCAATCAACTCGTTATAACAAAGCACAGTTCACTAATGGCGCTCAATTAATAATTTTTTGTCTTCATGTAAATTACACCTCCAAACCTGATTTTAAAGCAAAAATTCTTTTCAATTTAGCACTTGCTAACGAGGCATGGTAGGTTAATTTGTATAAAGACTTTATTGTCCGCCATTTATGAATACGGTGTATAACAGAAAAGATGGAAAAGCCGCCATTTGTATTTCAGGACACGAGGAAAATACTTACTGTAGTATATTGCAGAATATCTCTCGAGTACTCTCTTCGCGAATAATGAATGTAGTGTGACCATTTTTGGAAATTGTTGCATTGAGCTGAATAAGAAATGAACTTATCATTCAACACATTTTCATAATATGGGCGGCCGTCACCGCCAAAAATACAAGTGACTGAAATGGAACAATCCAAACTGAAATGGTTAAGTGGGGGTTTGCAAAACGAAATAAGTGGTTTTAAAATGGAACTGTCGAAATACAGACGGTCAAATGTTCTTTAGTGAAGCGGTTTAGTCAAAATTGAAATGGTTTAGATTGTTTTGAAATGGTTTAGACGCTAATGTTAAAGCGATACTGACTGATTATCGGTTTATTCAACTGAGAATCCACCCGTCAACGAAATGTCGAATGATCAGGTGTGACAACAAATGGTCTAGTGCTCTGTGGCAGAATGGTTTAGTTAAGAAAGGAATGGTTCGGTTCAAGTCATTAACAAATGACATCTCACCGGCGAACGGTTCAAAGAAGTGTCAAATGGACGAGCATTTGATTCATACGGTGTTCGAGGAGTATCAGCAAGAAAAATGATGTATTTTCATTCATCATTTGTTTTCTTATGACTGCAAATATTGATTTTGATTTTGTGGTTTATACTTTAAGGAATTAAAGAAATTCGATTTGATTTATTTTACGCTGTTTTATATTTCCTGTATGCAATTTTGATTGGATTTAAACATGTTTGATTCATTCCGTGTCATTTGTTATTTCCAAAATTTGTCCGTTTGATTTCTGAAATGCGTTTTTTATTTTCGTGAAGTTTGTGCTTATGGAAGGCACTTCCAAGTGCAGCACTTGCGGCTGCGTTGCACGTTCCCACGTAAGTACCTTTACTGATTTATATTTAAGCAATAGAGGACTTTTTCCGTGTTTACATATGTAAACACGAGAAGGGGTTGGGAGAATAATGTAAACATGTAAACACGAGAAGGGGTTGGGAGAATTCGAGACTGTTATGCAAACCCGAGACGCAGTCGAGGGTTTGCATAAATGTCGAGAATTCTCCCAACCCCTCGAGTGTTTACATGAGCCTACGTAAACACGGAAAAAAAGTCCTCTATTGCTTTTATAAAATATTTCTCAAAAATAATTCGACAAATGAAGGAAAATGCTTTGTTTTACTTCTTGACTGAAACAGGTTTTCTCGATACACGCTCATATTTCCTACCAGCCAATCAAAACGCGCGTTTGACAACACAATCAATCAAAATTCGTGTGATGTCACAACCGTGTTTACATACTCTCATCTAGACACACCTATTGACCAATGAGAGCGCGTGTACTATCCTAATTATTTTATAATTGCGCTGTTGTTTGGTTAGCATGCTTGCATGGACGGTTGTGTAAGGTGGAGTACACAGGTCCAGTTTGAGGACTAGGAATTTAGGCGTCCTACGAGCTGGGGACGTCTGTTACATACATACTTTAATAACAATTCGCCATTGGTGTTTTCAATTCTTACTTACAATAAGATTATCTACACATTAAAAGTGAAATAAAATAAACACAATTTTATCATAGAAATTACATAACATGTTTCGTTTCAGTTATTTCTTAACCCCTCTCCGGCCCAAATAGCAAAGGATATTACCGTTTAACCTCAGTCTCTTATGCGGACACCAAAGGGACAGAGTAAAGCTAGTGTCCTTATCAGAGATGTGTACGTTTCACAGACATCGCCACGATGAAGACCCCTGAATTTCCAGTGACAATTTTAAGAGATCAGTTCTAAAAACGGGCTAGCACTCGCCTTTAATGTGAGCACAAACACGAAAGATACGATGATACACAAACTGTGATCATTTTATCACTGATGTACACTTAATAATGAGGTTAATTTGATGTGAATTTGTTTGCCTTGGCCTCAATTTGATGTCTGTTGTCCTCATTACAAGGGTCGATATTTTAGACCGTTTTTCTAGTAAAGAAAACAATATGGGAGAAGTTCTGCTCTGTAAGTGTAAGTATCGTATTGTAAGTAGATTTTTTAAAATTTAATAACAAAAATTAGTAAAAAATATGGGAGAAGTTTGTCGGGACATAAAAGAGGCGACGCTTCAGAGCTTTCCCATGGGATGCTGAAGGTGGTGTGGGGGTGAGAGGGGAGGAGCTCGAAAGGGTAAGGTCGTTATCGATCTAGAGAAGTATGAATACAGAGGAATGTTACGGCGGTTGCGATTTGCTCGCAAAAAATGTTTGAAAGTAAATAATTTAATAGACGGTCAAATGAATGTCAACTGAGTTCTGTGTCATGTTCACAGGCATTTATTATCAATGCCTACTTCAACTTTCAAAGATATCTGACAAACAGAAAACAATTGACCTTTAGGTTGTCTCAGATCAGACTTTCATAAACACTTTTTTCTTGCATCATTCTGACTGTTCGCAATTGACATATATTTTACTCTCACTTTCCATTCATCTATTCGTACAGGACGTCTCGGGCGTCCATGTTTTGATACAAAAAGTCTCCTATGAATGAAACGACTTCTTCTTTGGACCAGAAATGATGGACAGCACTTCTTTAAGTAAACCGATATTTTCAACACATGGAAAAGCAGTTAGTCCCGTGGAAAATTACTTTGCAATTGGTAACCAGCTTGTATCAGTATATCCTAGACGATTTCGGAGGAACACTTTGTTTGAGCAGACTCTATTTGCTTCCGTAGTTTTATTCTCCGCAACTTTTGCATAATTTTCTTAATTGTACCCTCGAAGCCTTGCGTTTTCTGTATCGTTTACCTTTGCCGGGGTTGTTTAACAACACTTATTACAGCTTTTAAAGATCTCATGAACCGAAAATAATTGACCTTAAGGTTCTCTTATAAAATTTGTTACAATTAATCTGTATACACATTTATTACCATCGCTTACCATAGCTTTCAAACGTTTCGGACGAAAAGACGATAGTTCTGCGGCATACATATTCCATAGAGCAAAATCGCAAATTGTAATACGCCACCATCGGGGATCACTCAAATTGTTTGGGCTAAATTATACCCCACAAGCATACAGGCCACAATTGACAATAGAACTCGCTTATACTGTTACCACTGACAGATTCTTTTAAGCTTCTCGTTGCCACAATGGACTTCACGTTTCAAATTGTTTAAACTGAAATATATCCCAAAATCATATAGCCCACAACAGACAGTGGGTGTTATTTGTGAACATAAATTAATGCTATGCTTGCTGTTGTAAGTAAAACTCAACTTGAAAGGATTTCTACGGCACGTATGAATCACCAGGATGCGCCGACGACTGCTATAAATCAGCTCCCAATGCAAGTGTGGACCCCGCCTTTCGTTGGGAAATTCCGGCTGGAACTTCAAAGAAAGAACCCAAACTTGTTCCTCCATCTCTCATACACAGACTTCGAAAGATCTGACAGTTTAACAGTTTAACAGACATGCCGATAACTTATACCCATCAAAGAAGACAACACCCAAGAAAACACCCTCGAACTTCAGTGACCAAAATCATTGCACATGGCCGGGCGCTACTTCA
>BLFK01000871.1:42822-52822 GCA_014634185.1 Astreopora myriophthalma
CCGTAGATAAGAACGACGAAGGCCCCAAAACTTTTCGGCGTATTTCGGGGGGCCATAATTCCCTCCGCATCTTGAAAAGAAAGACGTTTTATGGCACTAAACTTTGCAGTTAGTTTGATCTTTCTTATCTTGAAAAGGCAAGATTTTCAGAATACTACAAATTGTTTTTTTGGGCCCGTAAAGTTTGCGGAACTTTCGAGACCCCAGACCTCGTTCCCTGGGTGCTCTCTCTCTCTTGGCCGGGAGTCTGGGACATACAGACGGCATCTTCGACATTTCATGGTTTTTCAAAAAATGGCGCTCAGAATCACGGAGCAATGGATCCGCGAACGAGTCAAGCTAAAGCATGACAATCTAGGTAAGACTATTTCACTAAATTAATTTTATCATCCCGATGCTTTTAAGCACTTCTTTAATATCCTCATTGAGTCGTCGAAGCTGGTGGTTTGCCGTCTTCCATTCCAACGGAGTTGCCGGCGTTTGTTTGCACTTTAATGTTCGCTCATCGATCAATCAATCTGAAACTACAATTATTGTTCAGTGTCTTTATTTCTTTCGCTGTGACTGAAAGGCTTAGTGATCGACAATTGTAAAATGTCCGCTTTATCAGGTCGGACGTCTTTCGCTGCATTCAGACTAGCCTTTGAAAAATTAAATAATTATAAAACCGCAAAACTAATAAGCTTCCTTGGAATCGAAACTCTGGCCGTAAAGCCAGGGTTGAGTTGCTCGAAGCTTGGTTAGCGCTAACCAGCGTTAAATACCGTTACAACATATTGGTCTTGATACTACAATCATACTGTACCTAACCAATGGTTAGCGCTAACCATGCTTCTGGCTACTGGCCCCTGGTCAAACGGTGAATTCTGGAAAGTCCTTAACTGTTGTAGTTACTCAACTCCGAATGGAAGAGGGTTGAGGAGAATTGGCTGTAGTAATGTTGGTTCTTTTGCTGTGGAATCTGAGTGAAATGAGGTGCAATAGGCCCTTTACAGCTTGTCAGTCACATGGTACAAAACCGCCATGCTGGTGAGCAGGCTACACACTGGGACAAGACAAACAAAGAAAATTACCATTTCAAATGTCTGTCCTTTTATGCCTTTTTTTTTTTTGAATGGATGGTTGACGCAATAGTACTGCACATGCAAACACAGCTTTCAGTGCAAGCTAATTAAGTGAGATTTTATGCTGCATATTAAATTTGACAAGGGATTCAACTTTTTCACAAAGCCGTTTGAACTCAATTTGAAAGATCACCAAGAGCTCTACACTTTGCAGTTTTCATCACACCTGTGTCCAGTTACCTTGGCACAGAAACGTCAGATTTAACATGTACGTGCCATCATGTGCAAAACGTGACTCTCTCCTCCATTCAAAGGGTTTACAGCTGAAATAATTTGAAATGGTAATTTTCTTTGTCGTCCCAGTACGTAGCTTCCTCAGCAGCAAGGTGTTTTTGTTCCATATGACTGACCAGTTGCAAACAACCTATGGCAGTAATAATCTATATTGTACAATGTAGTTATTAACTAAGGGGACGGGTTTTTCTCAGCAACGTAACACACGGTATACTTTATCACAGGGTGACAGTAATTGAAGGGCTCTGGGCAAAAATGTCCTAACTGACTTTTGTGCGATTTTTAGGTCATTTCTCAAAATCATGGCCAATTTCCACTGAACCAACTTTCAAGGCTGACTGAAAATTAACGATCAGATCCACAGTATCTGTTTTGAACTCACGGACAGATAAAGTCTGGAATCTGGGCCCAACTTTTGCGTAAAACTGTGATCCAATAGTATTTTTCACATGCACAAATCTGCTTAATTTTATCGCAAAATTCGGTAATCTGTGGCTTTAAAAGGGCTAAATTGGCTGATCCATACACCTAGATGTATTCACACCCCTTTATTTACCTTGTTTTTGTCATTATTTTTTCTGTACACGTTTTAATAAGGTCAGGTCATTCCACAACTTAAGCACTGTTTAATTATTGTGTGTAATTTGATCAGAAATCAGAATTATTTTGATTCATAAAATATTTTATATATTATATCATATATTCATATATATCATACGTGTATATTCATATATATCATATATTCATTTCTTTCATATATCATATATATTTTATATATACGATAAAAAACTCCTACGCAAAAGTGACTTGTGCTGATTTTACCCAGAGTCCTTCCTAACCCTGACAATTGGTTGCTTCATTTACTTCTTAGATGTACAGTATGCAGTATATATTGTGCTGTGTTTTCGTACTTGTTTATAATTGTACTTTTGTTAATTTTCCTAATTAATTTTTGTAGATGATGTGAAATCCCTATCTTTGCCGGGCACATTTCATGAGAAGATCTCATCCCTGGGTACCTCTCTCACTGGGTTTACACGGCTTAAGTCATTGGATTTGTCTCGTAATGCTCTGGCATCAACTGAGGTTTTTGTTGTTGTTGTTGTTGTTGTTGTTGTTGTTTATTTTTACTTTAATAAGTCTTGCTGCTTGTTTGATAACATTTAGCAGTTTGCTGCTTTTAATAACGTTAATTTTTAGATACATATTGGCATTTTCGAATAAAATAGAAGTTAATGACAGAAAGCAAATACTGGTTGGAGTCTGGGGATGACTCAGCTTCTCCCACGTGATTACCTTATTAGGCTCCGTTGCCACGTGACTCTTAACCGTCTGACTTTCTTAGCGGCTAGTCTTTGTTTGTGCCCCGCAGTTTTTTAATCCCTCCCTCCCGTTTTGCTTTCTGGCTTTTAACCATTGGTACCTCCTACTGCTTGTAACCTACTCAGTTCTAATTAATAACATATGGATGGGGAATGGCTGCCTGCGGCACCCCTTCAGCCCTGTGCTGAAGCCCCGTCAGGGAGGAGGCATAATATTGTTCTGTGCTGGATTGGGTTAACTTGCCCCCAGGACATTATACCAGCTATATAATATACTATGCCTGCCTTACAATACAGGAATGAGGCACCCCCTCGGCATGGTGCGATGTGCCGAGGCCCCTCATCCAGTGGTTCATATGGTCGGTGATTCTATCCAAGCCTTGCTAGTACACTCCCTCCCCCAAATTAGATATGCCCAACTTGTGTTTGTAGTCATTTATTGCACATCCAGTCATTATATTAGCATTATATGTTGTAGTTAAAAAATTTTCATAGGTTAATTTTTTAACTAGGTATAATTACAGTATATTTTTTTAACCAGGTAATTTTTCCATTGCTATGGCCTTAATCAACTGTTTATTAAAAACAGATTTTGCTTACTTTTCTTTCTACTTTTCTATTTTTCCCTTATCTCTATCTTGTACCATTATTATGAAAGTGAACCCAACTCACCGGGATGTGAGAAAGAAGAAACTTACCTTTCACCTAGTGTGATTTGAACCAGCTATCTTCAGACTAAGAGTCTGCCTTCATATCCAGTAGACCACACAGGAAACTTTGTGTACTCTCTCATTTCAGTTGAATTTATTCCTATTTTAGTTGCAGACTCACTTCAACCAAAGCTTAATTTATGCCAAATGAGAACATACATGCTGTGTACTAGTAGCATCCATATATCCAGAAATGCAAGTAATTAGATGCACGCCGATTTTGATAAAGGTAACAAAGTGTTCCCTTGCCAAGCCAGCAAATAACAGTCTGCCATAAATCAGATGACTGGTAAAATTTCGGGTTTTGATGGGCAAAGGCTTGGCCTGGTTGGTCACTCTGACCGTGAATGGTCTTCCAAGTAATACCGTTCCACCTGTGTGATCATGAAATTGAATAAAATGTAAGCTTACATGTATAATTATTATTCAGACAGAAAGCATGTTGACTTGTTTGACATGTTTCTCTCCTCTCTCGCTCTCTATTTTTTTTTATCCATTTTGTTGCGATATCATCCCTTTTAAATCTACCTAAGTTGAAAATTGTCAAGTGGAGTGTGTGCCGTAAATATTATGATTACAGTCTGCAGTATTTCCTTATCCTTATCTTATGCATCGCCATTTCGCGTCATGTGTTGCGTCCGATGGTAAACACCTACCTCACTTCAAGTTAAATATCGTAACATGCTGATCCACGCAACTTCACTAGTGAAAATTCAAAATTCGAAGTCTTGCTTTGTTTCATGTTTCTTACCAGCTCCTATAAATTATCCCTATTTATCCAAATGTTTTGATGACAAGCGTGGAATGCACAATTTGTAAACATGACGATCATTTTAAGCTACAAAATTCATTTTCTTGTTTAAGTGAGAAATGAAATGTATCATACAGTTCCTAACCATATTTGTTAAATTTCAAGGCAATGCTAAGAATGTTACTGTACTATAAATTACTGTGTGAAGGGGAAAAGCATCAAAACAGATTACAGAACATTGCAAACAAATAATTTTTTGTTTTCAGAAAGGGTAGAAAACTTCATTCCAATCATTGTTCAAGTCTCTAGTGTGATCATTATGGGTTCTTATCCGCTATCTAGTGAAATTCTTGCCTTGCAATTCCTGCCTTAAATTCCTGCCTTTCTCGCACTTTACGCTTGAGGGAATTATCAGCAATTATCAGTCTGGGAAAAATAGGTGGAAACCATTTCATGTGGAGACTACAGTACTTGTGAAACACTTCAAGTTACCAAAATGCACATGTTTGCTTGGACTGGTTGTTGCAGTACGTTTTTTTTTTTATCGTGAAAAGCAATATACCCGGAAAAAAATATTATTATGAATTTTCAGCTGAATCCACTGGCAGATATGAAATCATTTAACTGTATCAATGAGGATTGTCTGTTTCCATCAAGGAGGTATGATGGCGTTGTTACTTTTGAAATGCTGTTTACATGTATATTCTTCGCTTTAGTTTACGGATCAGTGGCAGATTGTTTATGATTTAGTTAATCTAAGGTCACGTTTTTTGTTACTGTAATTATCATGGTGAAATTGTTACATAATAGTGCTCAGATTACAGACTTACTAAATTAGTTACTATTACGCTACCCTGCTGTCCACTATTGGGAAATTAGCCATCTTTTCTACGCCAAGTGCTATTATTTCAAGTGCCAAGGAGCTCTACCAAAGTAAGTTACTTTCATTGTTTACGTGCGATCGTTTATTGTAGGCATAGATTTCTTTATCGTTTATGCATTGTTATTAGCCAATTAAGAAGGATTTGTTTCGATTTTTTATTGCCTTTTCTAGTTCGAACCACAACCCCAACTACAATTGCAATCACAAGAATACACACAGCTCCGCGATCCTTATCGATATTGTTTGGTATCGCTACCTGGTAGTCTAGAGTTTTGGTTTTGTGAAATAAATACTGTTCGTGGTATCAACTGACAGTGAAGTTGTTGCACGTGGGATTTGTACGTTTGTTTATTCCCTGACTTCATAGTTTGCCATGCTTTGCCACCCAGTGACCCTCTGAAAGTCACAGGTGTGGCCAGATGGATCAAACAAAACGTCAATCAAAAGTCCTCAATTGTTACACTTGGATCAGCTTGGCCAAACACTCATTCCTGATGACATAATTTTGGGAGATGAAAATGGAAAGAAAGTGGAAGGTCAGCAAAAACTGTTCTTCACCAAGATGACTATTCTGCTGAGCTGAGCTCTTCACAAGAATCTGAAGAGTTCGTCAGTCTGTTCAAGGGTGAAGAAGAAGTATGAGCTCCTGGGGATGTGGCACCCAGGGTATACTGTGACCAAGACTTCAACAATGTTCCAATTAACAATACTGTAAAAAAATGTTGGGTTGAACTTGATGGTAGGAGATACAGATAACACTGTCAAGGTGTAGATTGTGAGCATCAAGGTCTGTTATACCCCCCTAAAAGGCATTTAGCAAGCATACTTTAAATTACAAGTAATATCTGATATCATAATCCAATTAAAGATGTTGAAATGTGTCAAAATACAAGTACAAATTTCTCTCCCTGAAATTCAGATCCTACATACAGTTTTTCTTTCTTCTCTCTCTCTTTTTTTTTTTTTCTAGTGTCTTGACCGGCAAAAGCTGGTCCTCGTCCAGTCAAATGACCACCCTATGGTCAAAAGTTCTTTGCAGGCTTGCTTGCTCTTCTTCTCAACTTCAACATCACTGGTGTCCAGAAATAAAGGCAATAAACATCACAAAGTGTCTCCCAAACTGTACTTTTCATGTAAACATACATGTAAACAATTGGATCTACCCTAACCTAGAAATAAGCCTAGCTCAAACCCTAACCTAATTGTTAGAAATAGGCACTAGATGCCTAGACTTAACAGGACACTTGGTGATGGATGGATATCAAACTTGAGCGTGCATCTAATTACTTGCATTTCTGGATATAAGTGGCATCCATAGCCGTAAAATAAAATCTAACCATTTCAAATCAGTGCTTAGGCCTAAGCATTAATCCTTGCCACAGAATGATATAAAACTAACTACAGCAAGAAAAAATACCTGGTTCTAAAGATAAAATTACCTAGTTAATAAAAACCTAACTAGTCAAACTTAGAATGAACTAAAATTGCCTTGTCTGACGTGCAATCAGACTCGGTTCAAGCTATTCTATTAGCTCATTTGCATAGAATCACACACAAAGGAATGCCATCTACCGGTAATGATATTCAAATATTCGAAACTCAACTCTTCTAACCACTTTGACACTTGACAAATTTTCATTCTTGATATTGGTGTCGGATACATCAAAATGTTGAATAATGTTACTTTTAATATTTCTTGTTAAAGGGGCTCTGTCACAATATTTTGAGGTATTTTGATCATCAACAAATTTACCTTTAAATTGAAGGAAACCTGAAAATAATGCTGTACAAAGGTGGAAAAACACCAAAGAGATAATAATAAACCAGAAAGGAACAAGGATGGTTAAGGATGGAGAAGGTTGACACGGATTACAAACAACAAAATTGAAAAGTTTAGCTAAACTTTTCAAACCCATTTAATGGTGACATAGATCCTTTAAATGCTTTACAAAACAACTGACCACCCGATCTACAGGAAAAACAAATTTGTAATTATTACGTGTATTGTGCCAAATTACATTGTACAGCTGTACATTCAGCTTGCAAGATAAAACTTACAATGTACATTGTAAGCCATTATGGAAATGCATACATGTACTGCGGTTAAAACTTTGGTGTTGGATTCTTTTTATAATTATGTGACTCAGGCCATTAAAATGGGGTTAGTCCTAGTTAAAAATTTTATTAATATTATTTGGATAGTCAGCATGGCTGGCAACCTGCACCTGTTGTTTTCAGCCATTACTGGCAGTAATCTTTTGCAATTAATATTATGAAATGAGAGTATAATTATGAGTTTTCTGTGGTGTTCACCTAAGAAACACAAGTATTACTGTATGTGCAGTTACACATTCCATTAATTTTTTGTAAGAGTTTTTGTGTCTTCTTTTTCAGGGCTTAGAAAACCAAGAAACATTGGAATCTCTGAATCTGTATCCTCTGTTATGTTTTATATTTAATGTTTGTCAGATTGTCTTATAGGAACTGATAGTGCTGTTTCTCTAATTATGCCAATGATACTGTAACTGATGAGTCATGCAAAAACCAAAGCAGTGATCTCAAACAGTGCTCAGATTAATGTTGATTTGGCAGTTGGTTCATAATCAGTTGTGATTTTCCCAAAATATCTTTTCACTTTTACTCCAGTTGTAACAATGTCATTGTCTTCAGAAAGTCTACAGAAGCTGTGCAGAAGGTATTCAGAATAATACAATGTACAGTATATTTTGTTGCAAGTACACTGTAATAGGCAGTGGTAGTACCAGAACAGAATGATGAAATCATTCAAATACTCACAGACAGTTAACTTGTCGATAATCAATATTTGATGGAGGGTAGGTGCCAATTGAGAGCAAAGCAGGCAATCGGCAAATGATTGTGAGCAAAATGCAAATGAAGGGGAGTAACCATGGCAACCACCCATGGGTTACCTCCCAGGCAAAGGAACTCCAAGCTGGCTAGTGAGTGCTTGGAGAAAGGAAGGACCCAATGGGAAGCAGCCATGGGACCAACCCTCCCAAACACAGAAACTTGAAGCACGAAAAGCACTACCTCCAAATGAGGCAAAAGGGGCCAGGAAATGCAAAACCAACAGGAGAGCAATGGGCGATGGCCAAGGAATCAAAGCTCCCTCGCAAAACTCAACAAAGTAAAAATCAATCAAAGGCAAATATGCTAACAATGGTAAATGGCAACATTATCATAGTGTACATGGCTACACATGGGAATACATAGTAAAACATGGCTGTGCACAGTTATCATTGGCTACACAAGACGATATGAGGCAACATGTGTGAATACATGGAATGCCTGGTCAGACATGGCGATACATGGTTACACATAGCTGTACATGGTTACACATGGCAACACACAGAAACACATGGTAACACATGGCTATACACAGCCACACATGACCATACCTGGTAATACATGGCCATGCATGGTTAAACAGGTCTATCCGTGGCAAGACAAGGTAAAAGTTGGCTATACTCTTCAGTGCATGGCTGTACACATTGGTAAACATGGCTATACATGGCCGCACATGGAAGGGCATGGCTATAAATGGTTATACATGGCTGCACATGGCAGTAGATGGCTAAACATGGCAATGTGTAGCCAGAGTACATCGCATGTGCACACATGGCTACACATGGGTGCGCATGGCAATACATGGCCATACCCGGCAATAGTCCGCCACACACGGCAATAAATTGTGGGACACAGCCACACATGGCCATACATAGCAGTACATGGAAATAGAAGGCAATGCGTGTCATGGCTATACCTGGTAATAAATGGCTACACATAGCAATACACAGCTACATGGCTATACTTGGAAGCACATGACTAAACATTGCAATACATGGCAGTATATGGTAATAAGTGTCAATACATGGCTATTCGTTGAAATACATGGCTGTACACAGCTATACAGTGGTGCACATGGTAGTACATGGCCATATACTGGCAATAATCCGCCACACAGCAATAAATTGCTGGACACAACAACACATGGCCATGCATGGTAATATACATGGTTATACATGACTATACATGCAAACACATGGCCATACATGACAATGCATGCCAACACACTGTTACACATGGCCAGACATGGGGGGGTACATGGCAGTCCCCGGCAAAACGCAGCCACACATTGCAATGCATGGCCATACCTGGCCCTACAGATGGCAATACGTGGCAATTCAGGGGTCTACGTGGAAGTACAAGGCTATATACAGGAATACATGGCTATACATGGGGACACATGGTTATACTTGGCTACGCATGATTATCCATAGCAGTACAAGCGTATACATGGTGCTATATGGCTATACATGGCAACAAAAATGGCTATACATGTAATGCATGGCTGCACATGGCAATACATGGCTATACACAACAAAAAATGGCTACACACAACAATACATGGCTATACTTAGCATGCATTACACTGCTATACATGGCGATGAAAGGCTATACATGACAATGCATGACCAAACATGGCAATACATGGTTATACATTGTGGTATGTGCCTATACATGACATTAAATGGTGCTACATGGCTTTTCATGGCAATGCAAGGCTGCACATGGCAATACATGGTGATACATGGCTATACAAGGCTATACTCGGTAGTACATGCCCACGCATGGCAGTACATATTAGGCAATAGCTAGCTGTACATGGGAACCCACTGCTACACACAGTGATGCATTGCAAAATATGGTTATACATTGCCATAAATGGAAAAAGGTGCCAATACATGGCTAGACAAGGCAATACATGGAATTAAATATAAATGGCTACACATGCCAATACATGGCCACACATGCCAACATAATCATGTTCACACATGGCAAATCATGGCCAAACCCGGCAATACAAGACCATACATGGCAATAAATTGCATTACGTGGTTAAATGCGGCCACAAATGGAAATATGCGGCAATACATGGGAACAAATGGCTATAC
>BLFK01000871.1:60322-65894 GCA_014634185.1 Astreopora myriophthalma
AGTTATCTTACAAGTAATGCATTAGTGGTCTCTTTAACGTTAGCAGCTTTTGCACAGTTTTTCACTGAAAGTCATTTATTGTTAATGTTTGACGACGAAACGTCAACCCTTGTGAACATGGCTTATATTGAAACTCCAATGTTAATTATTGTTGAGATTATTTCCAGTTTATTTTAACTTGACATTTCTTTGACTTAAAGTATTTTATATTTTCTCAAACATTTACTCATTGATGTTAGCGCCAGGAGACGAAACCTGCGTTAACATGGTTAATATTAATAGTTCCCGTTAATAATGGTTACAATTGATATTAATTTTAGCTGATTTATGCTTTCGATTAATTACTGCAGTTTCGTGCTGATTATGCAGTTGAGCGAAAAGCACAAGGTTTAAAAGAGTCAATTAAGTATGCTACTTTGGTTGATTGTTAGGGCAATAAATAAGAAATAACTCCAGTCCTTTAACCCCAACATGATGTTATACATGATATCATTGTTATACACAACAAGCAAAGATAATTTCCATGGAACTTGTATTCATGCGAAAAAGGCAAAAACAAAAAGGGGATAGGTGAGCTTATTGTCACTTACTTTTTTTAAGCCTTTTTGGGAGGTTGGGGGTGAGGTTAGAAGCAAATTTTGACAGATCTGTGGCTCTTAGCATTTGCCTTTTAGGGTGGGGGATTTTCCGTTATTCCGGCTTTTAGTATTTTGGGGGATTTTCCATCGTTCCGTCTTTTAGGATTTCGGGGAATTTTCCGTCATTCTGTCATTCTGTCTTTTAGGATTTTGGGGGATTTTCCGCGATTCTGTCTTTTAGGATTTGGGGTCATTTTCCGCCGTTCCGCCATTCCGTCATTCCGGCTTTTAGGGTCGCCCTTCTCAACTTCAACATCACTTGTATCCAGAAATACAGGCAATAAACATCACAAAGTGTCCCCCACACTGAGCTTTTCAGCTGAACACAAACAGTTGTATTTACCCTAACCTAGAAATAATCCTAACGCAAACTCTGAACTTATTGTTAGAAATAGGCAATAGGCGCTTAGACTCAACGGGACACTTCATGATGGATATCAAAATTGAGTGTGCATCTGATTACTTGCATTTCTGGACATAAGTATATTGGTGGTATAAATTGCATGTCAGCTTAATTTTTGTATCATGGCTTTGAAGCTTTTATTACTGGCCCTGTTTTTTGGGGGGGCCAAGTAAATTTTTCTGTTTCAATCATGAACTATGTATTCTGTATTTTAATTGCTTTTTCAGGCATCAGATTTTGACCGGCGGTCTTCATCAAACTATAAAGTGGAATCTGAAAGGTAATAGTATTTGGTGGAGATGTGGTACAGAGATCTCTTTATGAACATTTTCATATGAAGATTGAAAGTCACTACATCTTTCAGGGCTGTGTACTGCCTGTCTCCTCTTCATACATAACCAGTACTGGTAATTGTGTAACAGTGAAAAAAGTGCTTACAAATTGTGCAGCTTATGCTCATAAATTATTAACACTTTGGGCTACCACTCCAGATGGTATCTTTTTATGATTACTGACCGTCATAATTACTCTAGCCGTAGGCGGCTAGAGTTATGTTTTCGTGTTTGACTTTTGGTTTTTTTTTATTTTCGGGTCACGATTTTCAAATCAATGGGAATCGAACCCGCGCTCTCCTGCATCAGAGGCGATAGCGATGTCCACAAGGCCATCAAGCCAACGTCACGTGCAGTAGGGAAAACCGTCTATTAATACCTTTATCTGACCGGAAACCATTACTTCTCCATATCCGGTTGTATTATGTGACCAGTCAGCCATCTTTAGCCAGCTCCTTTCATTGTACAATTACTCCTGATGAGATGTCATCAAAATGCCATTGCAAAAACTTGTCAAGCATCTGATTCCCAATTTTGAGTCAAATCAATGTGTATTGTAACATTTTTAGGTGCGCACAACATTTGACGATTGGAGTTTTGTCAATGTTATCGCTATCATTGTGGAATGTTTCACTGACCAGTTTCTAAGGCCGGCTACTATTTGCTATCAGCTTTCTAGCGTAAAATTAACCATGCTTAATACTCTTTTTTAAATCGGCTAAAAGGGAGGCTAGAGTATAGGCTACCTGTAGCCTCTCGTTATAATTATATTATGCATTATAATGTTCAGAGAAAAATAATGCAAATTACGTGTGTGAGAAAAATATTAAAAATATTGCAGTCTGCTCACTGCAATCCATGTTAAAATGCAGCATGCTTTAATAATGCTGCATGCTTCACATACCCACTAACCACAGTTCTCCCGTCACTGGACATGATTTTTTTCCTTTCTCTGCTTGATTGCTTTCTTGCCTACAAATTTTGCCCAAGTTGGCTCTTTTCCAGTCGAGGCAATGCTGGCTTATTGTTTGTTTCTTTTTCTGACACAAATAGCATTGCTGAAAATGCAAACGTTATTACGTTATTTCCATGTCCTTGCTTAGGTCTTGACCAACCTTTTATGTACCAACAAAAGCACCCTCATAAGTGAAGCATTTAAATACTGCATAATAGTGTTGCAAATGAATGGTGTCAAGTTCTATTTTTCCTATTTTCCTCCTATCTCTGGGCATCTTCGTATTTTCTCCTAATTTTGAGAAAAATTCCTATAATACTATTTACCTATTTTTCAGGCATTAATTTTTACCTATTCAATTATCAAAAAGCATCTTTTGTTGACAACTTATGCCCACACATTTTTAGCCTAGCTTTGCTTGGCATGTCTTTTCACACTGAACACCATAACTTCAAATAACCCTAAAATATAAGATAGAGAAATTGACAGTACTTAACCCTTGATGTTTTTATTATTTTAAACCCATGGAGACTCCACTTCACAAAAGGATG
Source organism: Astreopora myriophthalma (assembly GCA_014634185.1). Classification (NCBI taxonomy): domain Eukaryota; kingdom Metazoa; phylum Cnidaria; class Anthozoa; order Scleractinia; family Acroporidae; genus Astreopora; species Astreopora myriophthalma. The sequence goes on from BLFK01000871.1 coordinate 63,202, forward strand.
ATTTTTTTTTAAACAGACTGAGTATAGGATGAGAATAGACAGCATGGGCATTCCTGAACCAAAGTTACTGACTTGATGTAGCATTAACCAGTCTTTAAACTGGTAGCAACCATCAATGCCATAGTTCAGCAATCATCAATGCTTTTGTTCAAGTGGATTTGCTGTAGTTTAAGCTCAGTATGCTCTAACTGATTGAACTTTGACTGTCATTTGTCTAACCTATATATAATCACAACCACCGTAACCATGGCCAATAGGCCCCATACCCACCATACTGCATGTGCAGTATTTTTTATACACTCAGTAATAATTTTATAGCCTTTATCAAATGTCACTTGATAGACCATAACTGCTACCAAATTATTGAAACCTTTGTTTTATTTATTTTCATGACTAATAATCCACACTTTTCCTCCAATTTTTTTTCACAAAATTCCAATTTTCTTTTATTTTTTGGGATTTTTCAATTTTTTAATAAGCATTCCCATAACTTGACACCCTTCAAGTGTGCAGTAAGACAATGTTTGTACAGTCCTGGTTTTTGGTTGAAAGAAGTAGTGATGATAATGCATGTTATAAACCATGATTACAGTGTATCCTATTTCAGAGCACAGAGTTTGTATCAAATGGGGCCCTGCAGGAAAACATGAACATTGCAGCAACATTTTCTTTCACATGAACAAAGTATTGCAGACACCAAGCCTATGATAATTTATTTAACAGTGTACTTTACTTCATGTGGCTGATACACTGTACAACCATGAATACTGAACAATTTTGTGTACAGTCTGTAATGTACTACTAATTTAATTAGTACATTATCACTTTTATGTAGAATTGTATAATAAATGAGTAAAATGATTGATCTGTTCATGCAACATACACGCTAGCTTAACACTTGACATATTTACAGGAGTGTATGTTGTACATCTAGGTAAAAATTAATCCTACTTTTGGTAGAAGTTATTTCAACCTAGTTTTGCGACTTTATACAGGTTATGCTGGGAGAACATGGAGCTTTGCCACACAATGCTGTATATATAGTTTACTTGTAATGTATGTTACATGGGGATGTAGGAGACTTTGTAGTGACAAACTTTCCAGATTTATTAAGGCTGGTTTACACAGTGACATATGCTCAAGCATAAACAAAAGCATGTGCATGATGGTCTTCACACTTGTTACATAAGCCACAGGGAGCTTGTACAAACTATGTGGCCATTGATCTCTATATCATTCATATATAATATACCGTAGATAAAATACAATATTGTCATTTACTGCTATTGTAATCACATATTATATCATTCTGAAAATGTGAGAGCTGACAGTGCAGGATTGGACACTATTAACTTCAATATCTGCCGGCACCCAAACACCAGCTGTTTCCTTGTGCTTATGCTCAATAATTATAACCACTGCGACGGTAGCATAAACTCCAGCATTGCTTTTTTAACATGCTTTATTAACTGGGTCACAATTCATAAATAGTAAACTGCCTGGACGATGACCGGAAGAAAAGGAAGGGCGAACTGAATAGAAAGCGGTTAAAACTAGAATAAAAACAAACACAAAATGTTACAAAGCGAACTTACGTGAAACAGAAAACCTGACAGAAAATGACACTTTTGTTTGGAGCTGGGTAACTGCATAAAGCGTTGTAGAAAAACAGAAAGAAACTGCACAGAAGGCGAACTGACTGCACTGAAGGCAAACTGGCTGTAGCGGAAGTGAACTGACTGCACAGGCTACTGACTGCACTGAAAGTGAACTGAAGTGCTCTGAAAATGATTATTAGACATAAATACTTTTTTTTTTATTTTTTTTTTAATTTAAATTTTACAATACTAAACAAAATGTACATTACAATACAATAGCCATCCAGTACAATGGTACACACTATTAACATTACAATACAATAACCTACTAATAAGTCAAAACGTCAAATAATACATCAAAAGTAGTTCACCTCTATTACAACACTTTAGCAGGCCATATCCCCTATTATTACAGGGTAGATATCTAAGGCACTCAAGAGGAAATCTGATGTTAAGGATTTGATAGAAATATCTGTATTACGTATGGGGACTCGGTTTATCGCATTGTTGAATCAGTAAAAAAGGTAAAAACGGCTCCCATTTCTTTGGAATTGTCTGAGTGTTTTCAATGGAATCGTTCACATACTCATTGTTTTCAGTTTGATAAATATGCTTAAAATAATGAAGAAATCATCTAGTTTGGGTTTTCTTTCTCTGTGTCAGCATAACCAGATGTAATATTTGGCGCTCAAAAGGCAAAAGTTTATTTGGAGTTTGTTCTTAGTCAGGTTATCCGGCCTCAGACCCAACGCAGTATCTTCTTGCAATAAAACATCAATAACCTGACAATCTTGCAGCCATGAAAGCACACTATGCCAAAAAGTTCTGGTGTGTTCACACTTCCAAAAAACGTGCAGCAAATTTTCTGTTTCGGATTGGCAAAAAGAGCATTTTTTGCTTTCTACTACTCCTATCTTTTTAAGAAAATTATTGGTTGCCCAACAGCGATGTAAAAATTTAAAATTGAAGGTTATGAGTTTCGAGTTTTTGGTACATTGAAAGGCCAACTGGTAAGCTGCGCTCCAATCAATCTTTTCATCTTGTGGGAGGTTAAGGTCATTGCTCCATTTCTCCTGACACGAATGAGGTTGCGCA
>BLFK01000871.1:105451-122710 GCA_014634185.1 Astreopora myriophthalma
AAAAAAAAAAACGATAACAACAACAACAACAAAAAAAAAAAACAACAACAACAAAAAACATAACATAGGGAGAATTCCATAGGGAGAAGTGTGGCGATGTTGAATGACTTTTTACAGACATTGTTTGGACCAACAACCTCTGGTGGGCAGATCGCATTTAAACGTGCAAGTTCGCAAGGGGTTAGTGGTGGGCATTCAAACCGGGGAAGAGGTGGGATTTAATTGTGGGGCGGGCTAATAAACGATGCAAACAAATGTTAAAAAAGAACAGTTCAGAAATGAGAGTCTTCTCTTGTAGGGTTAGCCTTAAATAACAGCGTGTGGTACATTCAGTGACCAGCGGTCAGGGTTAGGGTTAGGAGTTTAGTGGGGATTGTCATCATTGCTGGCGCAGAAATCTGCTGCACCCTATGTTGTCTAATGCTGACCCTCTCGTACAGGGTTGCGGGCGGCGGGGGTGGCGTAGGAGACGGGGAAGGGCTCTGGTGGTTATGATAGATAGGAGGGCTTTGTGACACCTGGGATTCTTAAGCCAACCTGATCTCAAAATATTTTCTTCTGCAAAAGTTAAACCTCAGCACCATAGAACACGTCTCTCCTTTATTCGGCTTATTACAATGACATTGCGAGTATTCCAACTTTTTCAATACGTTTGCCAACTTGGTTTGTATTCCATCCAACTGTGTAGGTTGAGGATAAAATTCGAGAGGCAATTGAACCGTTGTCAAAGGCTGCAAACCTCTACCTGAAGTCAAAAAGGTAATGTACATTTACAACTCTAGTAGCAGTTATGGTAGCAGTTAAGGCTGCCATCAGACGAGTGCAGCGTTATGATCTGGTGAAAATTAAACATTGGAATTGTAAACTATTCTCCCTATTTCGACTCCAACTCCGTTGCTTGCGATCAAATGAAAACCATAGTTTTTGTTAGTCATAGGCAGGAGCGGAGTGCACGAGAAGAAGCATTCTGATCGGTTTATTCTTCCGCCTCCGCTTGCGACTCTGGCAATCCAGTTTGCACTAGACCGTAACTGACGGAGTGGGAAGCGGCATGGGAAGAAAATAGAAACGTTCTGATCTCTTCGACTCCCGGATTTCGTCAAGCTTAGGCTTATGTCTCCATTGCTTGGTTTTCACTAACTCGCAACCACTCTTTCAGACCCAACTCGGTCGCTAGTGATAACCAGCCTTTAGTGCAAACCACGGTGTTCCCAGAAAATTATGTGTACTGTATATATACGAAATCAAAATGTGGCCCGAACGTGTGAAGATCCTCTGAAGGAAATAGTTGTCATCAAAAGATGGTAGATATGTTCATGGGACTTAAAAGGCCTTGAAATTACGTGACGTCCCCACTGCATTATAACTGCCATTTCATAGCAAAATTCCTTATCTTTAATTAGCGTTTTGAACCAATTCACCGTGCTTCAGATTTCAGGAAGCCCTGAATGTTTTCAAGCAACAGATGAAACTTTATGAACAAGTAGAGAATTTCCAAATGATTTACAAGGTACACGTATAATCTGTTTTTATTTTATACAAGAATTCTTTTAGTCTGTGGTATTTGAAACATACCCTGATAAATTTAGGGTGCATTTTGTACTATTCTGCTTATTCCTATTCCGATTTGAGATTAACGGAATAACTGAGAATAAGTTCCAAGGGAACGTGTATTCCGAAAACGGGATGGTTATCGCGGAGGTGACCTGTGAAGTAACGCTCGGAATAGTCTGGACACGACTATGTCTGACATTTCGCGCATGATTTTCGCGCCAAAATAATCCCAAAAGGACGCGTATTCTGTGTATTACGAGTAAACCATATTCTGTTTATTCCGTTGATTCTGAACAGAACAGAATACTGTTCCGTTCATTCTGAAAACCAAGTGAGGCTCAAAAGAACAGGTGAAGCGAACGTTCCGTGTATTGTTATTCTAGAATAGGCCTAAAAGAATGCACCCTAAGTTAGTCAGTCTCTTTATTCCTTACGTCCTTTATTTTAATTTCTTCCTAAAGTGTCATTTTTTCCTTATACCTTCTGCTTAATCCAAAGTAAGACTATGCCATGGTCCTTCGTTTTTTGTAACTTGAGACAAGGATGAGGCAAAGTTGCCTTTTCAGGGTCTATGTTTTGGAATGATTGTAGTGAAAACACGTCCCAATATCTCCCATAATGTTTGTAGAGCCCCTGCTTAACTGACTGATCATCTTCTATTTCCATCCTTTAAGGTTGTACTCAGCATGGTTATAGTTCATCTTCACGAGGGTGACTACGTAGCCGCAGATAACTGCTTCAAATATTCATTTGAGTATGTTCAGTGAACTGTTGGATGTTACATGTATAAGTAGTAAGGCTTTTAGGGGCCTCCTGTGTTCATTACCTGAATACATACTAGTTATGCAATGCTTTCGAGTGGTATACCGTGAAATATCCCACGAGTGACTTAGGCGAGTGTGTATACAAAGAAAAATCAAGTCACGAGTGGGATATTCACGGTATACCACGAGAAAGCTTTGCATAACTAATCTATCCCATGCCACTCATTGAATTAGCACAAAACGTCACTCTTCAATGCTTTAACAGCAAATAAATTTAGGTTAAAAAATATTCAACAGAATGGCAACGTTTCTTGAAAGTACATAATTTTGATTAAAAAAAAAAGAAAAATATAAATAGGTACTGCTCATTAAATGTATGAAAGTCTTTGTAGGCCCTGAGGAACGTCGGGATTTTTTCGTGGAATACTACCCGTTGCATACCGCAGAATATGCAACGGGTTTCTAGCTTTCTGATTGGCTGTATTCTCTATGGCATGGGATAAAATAGTTTATGATAGATTGAATGCTTAAGGCTATTTCCATTTCTTTCTTAAGAAAATGACTTTTAATTCATATGCAAAGCAAAACTAATTACAATCACAAAACTTTCGCATTTAGACGCGCTTTGAAAACGAGTCTGAAGTGAACTCGGAAATGAATTATAAGCCCCGCACTTTCATTTGTCATTACGTATGACCTATTAGACGACAGACATGTTAATGATCTCCCTGTGTGCTTTTTTTGTCTTTATTTCTTTGGGAAGAAGGTACAGTCTGTGTTGCCGTGGGTCTGTTTTGTAACGTGTGGATCACAAAAGGCATCTAACCAGAGACGCTCTTAACCTACGTCCATCTCTGATTTATTACTGAATAGACAGATGACTCAATAGAATCTCCGTATTTGTTAAATGGATCATTATTAAGCTAAACAATGCAGAAGGCGTTATTACCCAGTCACTTGCGTGGCCAAGCTCGTTTATCGCATGTGGAAAGGGTCATTTTACAGTCATTGGCAGCTCGTGTCCACAGGCAAAACTTGAAAGAAAAATAAAATAAAATAAAACAAAAAACAAAAAAATGCAATGGTCAGTTTCGAATCAAGATTGTACGTGATAAGGAAAGCAAGATGCTAAATTTAGGGCTCGTAGATGAAAAGACGAACGAAAGAATAGTCTTTACGTTTTTCTTCCCAGACAGGAATCCAATCCCGGATGTTTCTTTAACAGGGGAATGCGCTAACTGCTAACTGCTTTTAGTAACTTTCTTCACACAGACATCAGCCATCTCACAATAGGCCATTTTCGAATTCACATCAGCCTCTTCGTCATGGCGACACCTGTCCGCGTGAAAAGCGGTTGTGTATATTACATATCTCCTGTTATGTGTGGGCGTCAGGAGATATGTGGATGATACGCTGACCATTATGCCTGACAAAACATCAGCAAGTAACTTTCTTGAGACTCTTAACCACTGCCCTTCGTCGGTTAAGTTTACCATGGAGATGGAGAATATTGGCATGCTTTGGTTTCTCGGCACACAGCTGCTTAACAGATCTACGTACGTGCAGACAAATTTATATCAAACCCACAAACACTGGCTTCTTGTTGCACCACAAGAATCACGTCGATGATCGCTATAAACGCGGCCTACGGAAAACTATACTTGATCTTGCATTTCGACTTTCTTCCAGCTGGTCCTATTTCTCAGAAGAATGTGGTCGCCTTAAATTGTGTTTTCTCGTCTAAAATACCCCGATAAACTAATTAATTCCACTATCACTCGATTTATTGCCGTTAAAGCATTTGATCAACCTGTTCCTTCACCGCCCGAAACTAATGAATTCGATTCCGTTCGCGTCTTTCTCCCATTCAAAGACCAGGCCTCAGACCTGATATTCCACGTGGACAACTTAAAGAGTTGAGTCAGAACATTCATGTGACAATTCAGCCTGTGATTGTTAGCCACAAGATTGAACAAGATCTTAAATTGCGTGGAACTGAGCCGCCGGTTGTAAACCAATAAAATAGTGCCTTGTTTAGCAATTTAAATGTGACCTGTGCGATGCAGGTGATGTTGGTTTTACACGCCGGCACCTACATCATGTAGGTGCCGGCGTGTAAAACCAACATGTAACATGAACGTGCCGATGAACACAGGAATTGTCTTTTTCTATTGGTAAACATTTCCGTGAGAAGCATGGCTTAGCCCCAAAGGGTCTCGGCAAGAATTTCACTGTTTTAAAGAAGTGTAAAAATAAGTTTGACTGCCTCGTTTATGAATTTTTTTTTATTGACGATCTAAGACCGTCCCTCAATGTTCAGTGTGACTCAATTCGTGCGAAGGTTTTCAATTAATTTTTTGCACGCTTTTATTGTTTTCAACATTCCTTTTTTTTTTAGTATTTTCTTACTTTGTACATATTTTTACTTCATTGTTCTCTTTCTGTATATATATAATGTTAATTTTTTTATTCTCACTGTTGAACTTGATAATGACCGAAGAACGGTCGAAACGTCGTTCTTTTACCGTAGATTTTTACTTTAAAGTGTTGCAGTTTTCTTGACTTTAAACCTGAATAGGCGGTATGACTGAATGTGGATACATAAAGAGTTCTGTGTTTATGATCTTCCTTTGTCTTTAGAATTCCTGGTTTTGGGGGTTCAGATGAAGCAGTAGCGGCAGAAAAAGTACTGGATTGTTTTGATAAGGGTGATGCAGAGGGGATCAAAACATGTACTTCACAAGCACTTTTCACTTACTTGGACAATGAGGTTAGCGTTCATTTAGTCCTAGAATGTTAGCCCAGCTTCATATACCTGCAATAATGCACCAATTAGTAAGAACTCGTTGGCATTACCGTCTTTGTCGTCCTCCTCATCGTTGTCATTGTTGTCGTCGTCATCGTCATCACTGATCTTTCAGCATCAGCGTTAGCATCGTCAATCAATTACAACACAATAATTTGATGTTATGTTCTTTCTGCAAGAGAGTGCTCCCCTCGCTGATCACACTGGCAATTTATTGATGAAACATCAGATTTGGTTGATGCACACGTGTTTGCTCTGGTTTCCTGAGGAGGTGCTCTAGCGAAGCGGAGATGTTGTTGTTGAATAGTCCGGTTGAATTGGATTGGATTGGATTAGCTATTAGCTGTCCTGAAACCTCCGTGGCTGGAGATGAAATCTAACCTGTTGATAACCAACATAATTCTATAACAGCTTGTGGCAACAATATTCAAGCTTTGTGAGAGAGAATATATGAAATGTTATATGTTGTACGGCAGATATGAAATGTAATGATGCAATTTTGATCATCGCAGTTGCAATGAAGCCTGAAAAACAAAACAAAACAAAACAAGAAAATCGAGGCTTAACCGGGATTCGAACCCATGGCAGTGCGATTGCGCTGCACATCGCTCTACCCACTGAGCTATCAAGCCATCTGACAGCCTGTGAGTTCTTACGATATAACGGAGGAGGTGAATTCATGCGATAGAATTTATGAATTGTCATAGAGTGTACTGAGGATACGACCCCGTTCCCAGGCTCTCTCTTTTCCTCCGTTGTCGAGGGGGACCTTACAAAACAAGGACAACGACGGCAACGAAGATGTCATTTAAAAATATTGGTATCACTACGCAAGTATTTCGTGTCGTTCCGCATTTAAAATGTGCAGTTACTGACGCAGAATTAAACCGGTACGAGAGAGTTAGAAGCGTAGAGAGAGAACTGAAAATCCATCGCAAAATGTAAAGCGCACGTGCAGAGCGTGCAGAGCCATTGTTTTTGCACACTAACCCTATTGTTTTGTGGTGTTCCCGTTGCCGTCGGCGTCTTCATATCGTAACCTCCTTAGTACCCCTGATTACGGCTTGCCACGTGGCTCCCAAAAGCTAGGAGCCAAATTGCCTTCGAGAAAGCTCTCCAAATCTAGGCGGGGCGGGGAGAGATGAACTTGCAACGATCAGTGTAGAATTTTGATTTCCACTTTGCCTGGGCGAAGTGAAATATCATTGGCTGAAAAAATGACGTCCCGTTGATTGATGACAGCCCAGGCTGGTTTCACGGGAACTTTATCAAGGCGATGCTTTTAGCATAACACCTCTTGTTATGTCGGCGAGCGCTACGCTGACTCTGTCGAAAAAAAATGGGGCGAGGAAGAAAACCATAAAAGAAAACCTTTCCGTAGGAGATTATTGTCGACTGTGCAGGTGTTCTTTTAAGATTCAATGTATGGATCTCTGGCCCGCTGCATTGGGACCGAAAATTTATTCCAACCGTCAAAGCAGAAGGCTTCATTTGGTGTTATCCTCTGTATGAGAATGTTGGATTGCCGATAAGTCATGACGATAGTAAATCCGACCGAATTTGTACCGGATGTGGAAGGAAAGCAAGAAACCTACATCAGTTCTATCCGTTGGTATCGAGCGCCTTGTCTGACGACGACAACACTGAATCAAGATTCAACAGCTGTCTTCCCACGTCGGTTTCTTCACCAAGCCGAAGTCCATTGTGTAGAAAAACACAGAAACAAGAATTTGGAAGTGTTGCCGGTGGTGGACTTGCAGCTTCAAATATAAAGCGAAAAGAGGAACAGGAGGAAGATACTGAAGTGAAACGTAAGCGTACGAAGTCGAGGAAAACCCTGCAGTTCTTCAATTCCGAAACGGAAAAAGAAAATCGTGATGATGGCACTTCCGACTTTTCTCTCATCCTTTTAAATGTGTAAGAGTTTTCTCACAGCGAAACTCGAATTGAAGTGTTGATTTCCTATGCAAGCGGCCACGTGGACGTTCGGTCTCCTAAAGAAAAGAAGACCATTTCACTGATCAGGAACATTGTTTTGAATAAGTGGAAAGCAGTGGCAAATGTAAGTTTTGAGCACGCAGAATTAAAGCAAGAGTTACCTACAGCTTTGAAGCTACACGTTTCCACTGAATTTAAGGAATATTGCAAATCCGACTGAGTACTAAAAGGTTGTTATAATCTTCTTGTCTTTTATAATCTTCTTGTCTTGGTGAAGGCTAACGTCTTCACCACTCGAGTAGAGCGTTGAAAATCTACCTGTTTTGTCATTTTGGAACGATAGCGATATGGTTTTGCTTCAAAATGAAGCAAAATTAGCGGACTCGATATACCCATTTAACGAATACATTAAAAAGTAATTGGGTTATGCCATGCTGCATTTCCATGTATTAGTTGAGTCTTAATTGTCTTAGTTTTCGCATGAGTTTATGTTCGATAGCCCTTTATATAGAGACTACCTCTCCGATAGAACTCAGGTTACAGTTATAAACAACGTAAATTCTGAAACTAGCTTCATAACTTGTGGGCTGCCTCAAGGTTCAATCCTCGGCCCCCTACTATTCCTACTGTACATTAATGATCTCCCTAACTGTAACCTTCTATCAGACGTGAGAATGTACGCCGATGACACAAATCTCACGTTTGCCTCCAAAGACCCTGAAGAGTTGTTTTCATCCCTGAATCACGATTTGGGCAATCTGAAACAATGGCTCGATTCGAACCGTCTAAGTCTTAATGTCCTCAAGACTAAAGACTAAATGTCTGTTTAGAGGCACGAGGCAGAAAATCTCTTTGCTCCCTAGTGAATCTCACATATGCCTTGACTGGCATTCAATTAATAGAGTCAATAGTTACAAATGCTCAGGCGTTCAGGTTGATGAAACACTCTCGTGGGAGGCTCACATCTTCGAAGTTGTCGGTAAAGTTGCTAAAGTACTTGCTGCCCTGAAGAGGCTAAGGCAGATATGTCCCCAGAGTACCCTTGTCACAATTTACACGTCATTGATTCTTCCGCATTTTGATTATTGCAGCGCTGTCTGGGGCTGTATCGGTAATGACCTCAGTCAAAAACTAGAGAAACTACAAAACAGGGCACGCATAATAACAGGGTCTAGTTGGGATGCGAGATCTGCCCCACCAATTCTTCATGCCCTTAAATGGAATAGCCTCGCTGACAGACGTGCAAAACAACTGAAATCTTTAATGTTTAAAACTGTAAATCACCTTGTACCCGAATACCTGTCTGATAAATTCGCCAGCGTCAATACCATTCACAGACATAATCTTCGAGGTGCGCAACATAACCTGTTTATTCCGCGACCGAACACTGAGGCCCTCAAGAAAAGTTTTCGTTGTAGGGGCGCAGTAACATGGAACAGTCTGTCAGCGGAGGCTAAGCAGGCCACTTCTTTAAATAGTTTTTATTCCGCTATTGTATATTAGAATGTTCTTAACTTAGTTTAGCACTTATTATAGGATTTTTTAATAATGTCAGTAATTTTTAAGTCTTAGCTTTTTGTACTAGGTTTAATGTGCACGGCTCTTTAGAAGACCACTCTTTAGTGATAAGGATCCCGTGGATAAATAAAGTTGTTGTTGTTGTTGTTGATTTTTTACCTAAATGGAGTATTACCTACCTACCTGCCTGCCTGCCTGCCTGCCTGCCTACAACTCCCTGAAACTTCAAAATGTGGTCATTGAAAGTCCGTGAAAAGTCCTTGACTTTTGGTGTGAACAAGTGCACGAAGCCTGGATGTGGTCAATTAGTAATCCTTGGCTTTGTTAGAAATTGATTATTAACATAATTATGCGTGGCGGGAAAGAGGTCACGTGAGAGTGAGAGACATGTTTTTATATTCGAAGGTTTCTCTTCCCTTTCAAGTTCAGAGTCGAGTTTTTTAGTATAGAGTGGAGAATTTAAGCGCAAATTTACAGTCCTTATCTTATGTTGGAGAATAAATTAACTAAAAATCACACGTTTGTGACAGGCTTTAGGGCAAGGGAATATTGTGGTGGAGGCAGCATGGCTGAGTGGTTAGGACGCCGGACTTGTAATCCTGAGCGAGTCCTGGGGTCTGAATGGACCCCTGGGTTCAGCGGTCCCGCACTGACACAGATGTTCTGAGTAGTCCCTTCAATCCTCGTCCAACTCTTCGACTGCACTTGTGAATAACCACCTGGTCTGCCTCCCACCAGCTGGGATTCTTAACTCTGTTATGTTCGTATGTATCATTTGTTTTATTGGCCCTAAAACCCTCACAAAGGGAGTGGTCAATTAAGTATTTATTTGTTTTTGAACTTTAAGTGCACCGAACCAAGTTAACAAGGTGACGTCAGTTTTTCCTGTTATTGGTGACAAAATGATTGATAACGCTGTCAAAGTGCTGTGCATCTAGAGCCACACGCAATACGAAAAACATACAAATTGAAACTAACGCTTGGTCGGCCATCCCAAGCCTACAACACAGATCGGTTTAACGCGACTAGGACTATTAAATTCCACCTCACTACTTATTTCCAAGACCAACTTTTGAGTCCTCAGTTCTCCGCTACAGGGTCGTATGTAGAGTTACGTGTAAGTCCTGATTGTTTATCGGGCCGTGATTTGGACTCGCCATATTCTGCTAAGTTGTCTATTGTCCTGTAAAACAGGGTTACAATTCAGTTTATTTTGCTTTTCACTAGGACCATTGATTGAATGTCTTGTTTCACAGCAGTCTCTCAATTTTTATTTTAAAGAAATTCTTTTTATCCTAGATTGCGAAGTTATCTCGCAGCCTGCGTGTGCCGGGTGAGATTGGTGGCAAAGCCGTCTCGACAGAAAGAGGACCACTTCAAAACCTCAGCAACTTGGTCAAACCGGATGCACAAACTTCTAACCCAGTCACGACTGCGGTAGATCAAACAGGACAGTCGAAGCAAGAAGAGTTTGCAGACGAGATGGAAGAAGGCGGACTCTGTTAGGATCTTTGAGTTAACACGAGCAATCAAATAACAAAACGAGTTTTAAGAACCATATCCCTTTTACAAACAGTGAAAGAAACTTTGCAGCTGCTTCGATAGCTTTTGGTGCTGGGCGCTAAGCATTGTGATCAACAAAGTATTGATGACTGCAGTCAATAACGGCGACGCACACATATTACCATCAACATCCGTCCTGAAATTCGTCCTTGAATCCGTCCGCTTTATGTTGTTAAAAAAGGTAACAACATCCTAACGCATAATAACAAACCAAAGAATGTCCTTGGAAGTTTCAGGTTGTCCACCTGGCGACATCCGGGCTTTCAAAATACCTTTTAATGGGAAACCCTAGCCAGCCAAACCACCGTGCCGTTTATTCAAATTTCGTACGACTAGAAAGATTGACATCAAATTGAGAAACTAAGGTACCAAAAAAGAAATGATTATGAAGTACGGTTTAGAAATCAACTGAAGAAATGATCCTCACACTTTCTGGACAATTTAAGCAATTGTCTCTAATTGTCCAGAAGGTGTGAGGATCATTTCTTCAGTTGATAAGGTACCAAAGCCGGACAGGAAAACCACTAAAAACCAGCAGGTGGGAAAAAAGAAACGGGAATGTGTCCCCCCGACCAAGGCAGTGGTGCTACCCTTGGGGTTTTAGGGTGTACTATACAAAGTACTAAATGGAAATAGGCAATTGATAATTATAAACATACAGCCGAAAAACGTAGTTCCCCCTTTGACGATAATAACAATAAGGTGAAAACCAAAAGTAACGTTACGCGGCGAAGGCTGGCCGTAGAATGACCCGCCCTACAAACGACCGCAAATTACAATCCTAAATCCCACAACCCGCAGCGCACCTAGCACCACTCACCAGGCCTCTGATACGTGCCGGCAAAATAACTTTACTATTCTGGGTAGTGTTTGCAAAAAAACAGAAGTCAGGTGATGCGCTCCCGCTTATTGCAGGTGATGCGCTCCCGCTTATTTATTTTCTATGGAAAACTTGCTGTATAGACCAGCACTACCACCGCGTCCCAGGTCGTGCTCTAAAAGGACAATCAGCTGCACAACAAATTCCAATTTGACAAATAGTCAATTGAGAAACGTGCATATCCCGGAACACGCCCACCGATTGCTACTGGTAATTATGCGTGAATTGGTGTGAATCAAATACAAGACAGACGTAGGGGAAATGGAAGCTACTAAAGTGTTTTAACAAGCAAAACCGAAGATAACCACCGGTTTTAAAAACCTTATCCTTGTTTAGGAAAACGTTTTAAAACCCGGGGGTTGTCTACGGTTTGTCATGTTAAGAAACTTCGGTAGCTTCCATTTCTCCCTTGTTTATGAAAGTAATCACGGTAATGGTAGTGTGGTGGCATTTCATAGAACGCACTTTCTGTATGCAATACACACTCAAATGTGCTTTGTAACACTGCTCGGAAGACTTTTCACATTGTCTGTGGGGCAAATTGCAGTCTTCCATTTAACTCCACTTAAGTTCTTGTATCTCACTCGTACTAAAGACGAAAAAGAAAATTCGTGTAACACCTACACATTACACAATCCTCGACGTACACTAGCCTTGCCCTTGGGAGGCCACTGCGGGACGCAAATTCCATTACATGGTACATCACTGCACGTTTGCACGCAAGGAAGCTATGCTCTTGCACTGAGGTGAAAACTTTATTCCCATTTTGTGATCACTGAGTAAATCTTCGAACCCAGGTTCAAAGAATGTAATCTGTGATAATTGTAAATTAGCAGAAATTGCAGTTTTAATCCGCTTTCAAGCTTTATTTCAGCAAAATTAAAAGCTACTATTATTCTTAACTAAAAGAATGATGTCGACTCAACAAAAAAAATCCCATGCCAACAAGCCTTAATTAATTTCCAAGTCAAAAACTAATTGACCTAACCATGACCGGTACAAAGATGCTACCAATCTGTTTCTAACTGATCCCATAGGGTTGGTGGTGATAACTTCATAGAAGTTCAAACGATTTTTGAAAGCTAATTGATAACCTCTTATATTTAAAATAATAGCACTACCGTTTACTGAATTTACTACTGACAATATCACAGATAAAATACCATTCGAGTGACCTTAATTCTACAGATTACAATATGAAATCAAGTGAGGCTATGATCATTAAAGGAGTCTTGTCCAACGCAGAGCTGATCAGAATCTTGACTGCGAGCAATCTCTGTTGCTCTAGAATCTGTGGAGTTCCGAAATTCAAATGGAGACTGGGGACCAGTTTTCTATTAAGTAATTAATGAGGCCTGTCACAAGAAAGATATTAGCGACATTTAGATTGGAGTACGAGTACGACTACGAGGATGAATTTTCCGTACTGAGCACGCCATTAGGTTTCGAGGTCGAACGGTTTCCAAGTGCGCGTACTCAGAACGGAAAACTCGTCCTCGTACTTCAATCTAGAGGTCTTTAATATATATAAAAAAATAGTCACTTTAGAAAAATTGAGCTTCTTTAGTTCGGTTGCAACCATGTAGTACGATTTTCAAAAATCAGAAAAAAATAGAGAGTTGATGGATTTCCGCAATAGAGATTTCTTTGGAATTTTGGGGACACCTGACGGCTCAAAGTGCGGTTATTATGCAACCAAACCTGTCCACACTTGGTTGAGTTACTAATTTTTAAGTGATTCGTTTGTTGCTGGCTGGATTAATTTTTTACTATGATGTAATTCCAGGAATGTGTAAACTAGTGCCCAGTCCTTTTTTGAACTTCGGAATGACCTAGGAGCACAAGAGGAACTGCTCGCCGTCTAACCAGAAATGCAGTTGGTTGCACCCTTTTCTTCAAGGAGTTTCAGTTGAGGGAGAAAAGAAATTTTGCCATCGCTTTTGTTTTGCAATGATTACTCCTAGCTAATCAGAAGCTGAATGCCAAACCAACTGCCCGTTCCGGAATTCAAATGGAAACTGGGGGCGAGTGATTTAGTTTTTAAAACTAATTGAAAATTTTACGCGTACCACAAAGCTCAGATTCCACCCCGGGGCCGGGGGCGGGGCAGCCACAAGACACCAACGAGACACCAAGGGCTGGAAATTTGAGCCTAATTACAACATAAAAACTAGCCAGTTTACCAAGTTTGAGCTTTTTTCGTTCAATTGCAACCATCTGGTTGGATTTAAAAAATGTATGGAATTTTGTCGACTATTGAAAACTCAGTCAGGCCAAAATGCAGTGAAAGCTGCCCGAATTTAGTTAGTTACTAATTTATGGGCGAACTTTCTCGTGCTGGGCTAACTTTTTGATATGATGTAATTTAAGCAATGTGTAATCTAGTGCCCAGTCCTTTTAGAACTCCGGAACTGCCAACTGTGACTTGCTCCGACGTGTTTTCTACGACTACAGTGAACTTTATACCGGAAACCGGCGAGAGTTCCGAATGATGAAAATCACCTTATTTCATATTGTCTACAATGTACAGACAACTACCGCTTGATTGCTTCAGGCCATTTAGTTGAGTCCAAAGACCCAAACTAGCTAAAAGTGTCATTGAGAGTTTGGAAGAGTGCTTTGAAGATGGCGGAATACAGTACTAAATGCCGAACAAATGAAAACAATAACAGCGACAAGTATGACAATTTCCGTAATAGTGGGAGTTATTTCCCACGATACCTTTGACTTTCTGGTCGTTTGGGCCTTTGGCCCGGTAGAAACTTAGCCCTTGTCCTGTTCCTGTCCTAATTAGCGATGGTTTGGTAATAGCGGGCCGCAGTCCACAATGCGGCAGTTGTCTGTACTTACATTTGCTTTTGGCTCTTATTGGTTCATTTGATTGCCTCTGTTATAACTGGCCTGATTAATTGCGTTCAAGCTGGGTTTAGTTTTACAACCCTTCGAACAGTTTTCAGTTGAGTCGAAAGTAATCGTGCAATTGCTACAGCTTGGGTCTTGGTTTCCTCCATAACTGGAACAAAACCCTTGCGCAAGCTTTTCAATAAATCAGATGCAAAGCTAAAGCCAATTACAACTGAACTCTTAAGTCAGTCTTTTGCTGTCCCGTGCTTGGTGCCAGCTGCCTTTACTTGCTTTGCGTTCTGATTGGCTAGTAAAACCAAGTCGTTAATTATTTTGATTTGTGATTGACTGAAAGGTGTATTTGCTTCAAGATGTGATTGGCTATCTAATAACTTTGGTTTTGGTTTTACGACACTCAACTGAAAACGGCCTTAATTGAAAACCACTCTAACATTTGATCTCACAGTCCTCCCAGCCATCATACTTCCGTGTCTGACGTTTTCTTTTCCTCAGTTTTGACTTCGTAACTGCCACTCTTCAAAAGGGAAAAAGGGGTATGTCACATACAAATTACATGTAAAACGGTTCGAAGGTTCTGGTACTGACCTGGTATGGCTTATTGTTGCCGGTAGGAATATTCGTGTTTCAAATTACTTGGCTTTTCATATACGCCTTCTTTGTGATTTTTAAATCGTCAAAATTTGATATTGAAATACATCATACGTAAGGTAGATACACGGCACCAGCTTTATCTTTCTGTTTATCAAACTCAAACAATGGATTTGTTGATGGCAAGAAACCCTCTCTGCCATTTGACCACTGAACGAATTTGTTCATAAGCCATGTTGACGTCTTAACAAACAAAATTCATTTACTCTCCTCTTTTCCTGTAAGAGAATAGTCGAAAATGGGCGACCCAAATTTTGACTACGCGTACTCCTGTGGCGGACTTGAATGTGCCTCATCGTGCCTTTACGCAGGCCGGTTGATATTTTGGGTGGGTCAAAGGTTGTATAGGCGCGGAAATGCTATGCCGTATAGTAATTAGCTTTGTGCATTGTCTTATCGTTGTAACACCATTTGGTTCATTCCCTTATCTGTCACCTCACATGTTCATTAGTGCTCTTGTCTTAGGTTTCTCGTTCACTAGCGTTCTTTGTCATAGTAGGTCGTTTTCGTACTTGTTAGTTTTTGAATTTGCACATTCCCATATATAATGGTAAATTGTTAATTCTAGTTTGTTCAGTGGTAGTTTCGGGTTAGTTAAAGTTACAATTGAAGTTAGTAAGTCAAAAGTTTAGTGTCAAGCCTTTCACCAAGCTCTCAATCCTGTCGTCACATTCGTCTTGTAAGTATTCGTCGTTTTCCTTCTGTTTGTCATTTTCTGTACTTATCCTATTTTCGCTTAGTCGGTGTATTCGATTCTGTTTGTAATTTACTCGTTTTCAGTTATCGCACCCGTACCCGTACCCATTTGTCCATTAAATTGTTTATTGTATAAAGGACGTGTTGTTTGCGTTTGCGACGACAAAGGTAATTTTGGAAATTCTGCTGCTCTGGCAGGCCAAAATGAGCCTAAAATTATTCTTCGTGCACACCCCGTTCAGTAATTGACTCACAAAAAGACTATTTCAAATTCGGGCCAGATAAAAAAATTGAACAAAGTTTTTTACATTTGCCGTTCAATTACGTGTGTAGGCCAGTTTCACAACCATGCGCTTAACTCACGATCGAAATTTCATGGAAGCCAGGGACAGGATGGTAGCGGTCTTCGAAGACATTCTTGCGCCGGTATTTGCTAGTTCTAACTAGTCTGCACCTGACCTCTGGGTTTGTTCAGTTCTCTACCGTTCTATGGCGAGTCAATCCAGTTTCTAGCCATTAACTGCAGTAACCATCACGTATTCAATTTTATTAATTGCCACGTCTCAGTACTCAAGGATTGGCCAGAAACAGGATACGCTTCCATAACGTTTCGCGTATTCTGCACAGGGCTGTAAAACTTCTAAGCCATTTCTTTACCTCTTGAGAGTTTTGAGCGATTCCATAAGTTTCTGTTGCTTTCAAGTCGTACCTAGCGAAATATGAAGTACAGCTTCTGTAAGAACAATAGAAACGTCACACCATATCAAAACCTTTCCTTTTCCGACGCAGCCAAAAGAAAAAGAGGGAACAAGACACCTAGTAGGCGTTTTCTGGATTGGCTACAAATAGACATTAGGTACACTGGTATACTGTGCATACACAGTTGTCGGTACACTTTCCTACTTGTCTGTCCTGAGTTATGCAAGCAAGGAAAAAGCTGTAAAAAATTTTTTAACTGGTTTAGAAAGCATCGGGTTAAACTAAAAGTTGATAATAATCATGATCCACCTACAACCAGACCGAACAGTCATAATTTATCAAATGAAGCTATGAAGCTATAATTTATGTCAACTTTATTTAGTCGGTGTCCTTACAAAGCCTTACAAAGCCCTCTATATCATAGCGATAGATAAAAACAAAACAAAACAAAAAACAAACAAACAAACAAACAAAAAACAACAAAAAAAACAAACAAAACAAAACAAAAAAACAAAACAAAACAAAACAAAACAAAAAACAGAAACCTGGTCCTGTTTATATTGATCCCAGTAAAACGATCCAGGAACATTATAATATATATTCAAATTCAGTATCGATAAGACATGCAATGACCTGTCACCTGTGTTTTCGAGCAACCGAGCAATTACTGATAATACAGTACAGTACATGAAAGCCTTAGTTCAGTCAGTCTTACTGGTCACCGACACTGGTCTAAGGCAATTGTTTTGCTGCGGAAACTCCCTTTGGTGTTAAGCTTCCGTTGTCTGCGAACAAGAGAGGATAATTGGACAGAAAGGAAAACGCCCAGTCTAGCCTTTGGAAATGTGAATTTCAGTAAAGTTGTATTTGTGACGGAAGTCTGTTTCCCGAGACGTCCTCGAACACTGATTTATGGCTCTCGTGCCTTTAATGTGTGATTGTTTGGGTCATTTGCCTCATTTTTGCTGCAATAAGCATGAATCTGCAACGTCTAATGATTTTATAATTTGAAGTAAGTCTGAATTAAGGTTTGCGGACTTCTCTGGAAACCGACTTCCTGTGTCCATAAAAAACTTTATTGAAATGTACATGTCACAGCAAACGCCATAAGACTCCCTCTGCGTCGCATTATCTTTTCTTGCTGTGAAGCATTGCAACGTGGCGTCTGTTGATATTTGTACCAGGAGATAGGTATTCACCTTTCGCGTCCCAGGGAAAATCCAAAGCAGTAAAAGCCGTAACGGACTGACAGGGGACGAATCCAGCCTCAGAGCGAAGGAATGAAATCCATAGCCTGAAGAGCAGGCGTATTTGGGTGTTCCGCCATC
>BLFK01000871.1:122720-141630 GCA_014634185.1 Astreopora myriophthalma
GGGGGGACCTTGTAAAAGTACACAAGGCATGTTGGGAACTACTGCGCAATTTTTTCCATTTTGTTGCAGAGGAAAGAAACGTATTTTAAGACTGGGTAGCCTGTGGCAACCCAGTAAAAATTTGCCCTCATAACTTCATGAGTCGAGATAACTTTTAACTTCTGGATGCTTGACGTTCCTCTAGCTTGAACCACTAAATGAACCGGCAAAAATTTAATATGACATTGAACTTAGCATTAGCAATTTGTTTCTATTACACACTTGCTGAGACCTTAAGATAATGCGGATAAACAGTCGTCTGTCAACTGAGACGACGACGAGTCACATCAAAACAAATCATACAGTACTGGTAATTCCCTAATTCTCTCACCAATGTTTTGCTCGGTGTCGCAAGACATGTTTTAGTGTCTTCCCATTTGATCAACTATTTGCCTTTTTTACGGTGTAGTAGTTTTACAGTTGAAACTATCATTTGTGTTATTTTAGTTACCAGAGATTACGTAAAGAAACCTTTTAAAAACACTTTTGCCCAGTCAAACATACCCTTGTCCTCTATTTGACCGCCTCCTTAGGTACCAAACGGATAAAAATAGAAGAAAACCAAACAGAACGCTTGCAACAGGAACAGCAATTACAATTTTCTTTGAAGATGAGCCTGCAAGGATAAATAAAAAGAACAAATTGATGTTAGATGGACCGCTTGAGTTTTCTAAACTGCAAGCCTGTGTTCAATCAGTTTTAAAATCATAGGCAAAGGCACATCAGTTTTCTGAATACCTTGAAAGCATTTCCCCATAAGCAGGAGTCTATTACCATTTTCCTCCATCTACCATATTAACACTCTGGGTCAACCCTATCCCGTTTGCATCTTTTTCACTTTTAGAAGCATCTCGCATGTGCCTTTTCGCGGGTGTTTTACAATAGCTAATCATAAGAGAGCTATGGTCGTCCAACCATTGTTTACAGCAAATAATACACCCTCGATCCTCATATCAGGAAGCCTTACAACTTGCTAAAATCGCTAGACTTGAAGATAGGCGCAGTGAACTCTGCATGAGGGCTTTTGATAAAATTACCAAAGGCGGACCCTTGTCAAAACACCTAACCCCGATAAGGTCTATTGCCCATGACTATTCCCTTAGAAACTCTACCGCTTGGACGTCTTTTAAATGTAAAACCGAGCGTTTTAGGCGAAGCTTTTACCCTAGTACTGTCCTAATGGCAAACGCAACAACCTTTAAAATTAATTAATTGTTAAACGTTTAAATTTTAAACTTAATTCTTAGCATAATTTCTTTTACAGTTACGATTGAAATTTATGTAATTCTTGTAGCTTTTATAATTGTTAATTATTTTGTAAACCCAGTCCCAATAAGGTTTATTGTAATTTCCTGAATCTTGTAAACACATTGTAATTCATTTTTAATGCGAGAATGTGTCGATTAAACATATTTATTTATTTATCTTTATTTATAAATACCGCCACGTGAAGGAAAGAGTGGAAGTTTTCGCGGCGAATTAAAGAGACCCCGCAGATATCACAGTTCTAAAAATAAAAAGAAACGGGACAATAATGGGCTCCTGCTATAAGCCCAGAACCTAAAAGGTCAAAATCTTGAAGGTGAGAACAGGACATATAGAAAACAATTGGAGTCAAAATACTAAAAGTTTCAGTGTGAAAGTGAGCGCTAGAGAGGCCGCCGGTGGGAGAGCACTGAGTCAACTGGATAGGGCAAAAGTACGGCGGTAGTAAATTAGGTTGCTTGGTTGAAGAGAAGTGTATGCAATGTGAAGGATGTCATTTTTTTTAAGCAATTCAAAGAGCAATATCAGAATTTAGGAAATATGAACAGTTTCGATATTTTGATGCGGTGCTGGAAGAGGCAACTGGGCACGACAACATAGTATTATATCTGAATGATTGCAATGGTTTTATTAAGAAAAAAATGACAATTCCGCTTTGTTTACGCGTAACGCGCAAACAAAAAAGAAAATCGCTTATCATTCAATAAATAAAATCAAGAAATTGAGGTCTTATAGAAGAGAAACAAACAGGTAAACGTATGTAATTCTCAGGGCGGAGGGATATCCCGTAATTTAGTTATTCGACAAAGTAGACAACTACCAAATTATATCGTACAGCTACAGTACAACAACATTGCTGCCGGAAACCAGTGGAAACACGTGGAATTTATCTTAAAATTCTTCTTCTCTATTCTGAACATACACCCTTCTCCTAACATATTGGCTGTTCACACCTAAAAAACACAAGGTGAATCGATGTTTGCATGCGCCTGAAATGTGTCTCAGCAGCGATGTTTATGTTACGCACCATGAAAAACTCTACTCTATTTAAAAAACAAACACGCTACCCATTTCAAAACAAGCATGTCGATATATTTTTAAACCACCTTATACCTGATGAACACAAAAACTCATAGAACTGTTTAGTTTTTCATTGAATTCTATGATGACGTTACGTGCAAACCAAGGATGCTGGTAAGTCTCCCCCCCCCTCCCCAGGAAAATGAAATACAAATTCGCCACTGCAACATACGAATTTCATCTGCATGGTTGTGGAACCACAAAATACTACAGCTTCAAATCTGTAGATAACGCCGTCCCACACACTACGATTGGGCAGGGACGATTACACCAGGACAGTCATTACCTTACGAAATCATTTGGTAATAATAAGTAAGTTATGAATAACTAATAAACAACTTATCACTTATAAATAAGATTATGATCAGCTTATTTATAAGTTGAAGTCAAAGAATCTAAATAAAGGTTGACGGTTGGACTCCAAAACTTCAATAGGGGATTCACTGAATGGGTTTGGGACTCACTCATTGATGGATTATTGAGTCCCACTCGCAGGACTCACTGATCTAAATTTGTAGATGGATCACCGCAGTAAGCCAGACAGACTCATGAAAGCCTCGTCCTCATCGAGATTCATCACTTAACTGATCATGACCTTGTAGAACACTTCCCGGCCCAGGCATTTTGAAACGTGTAAGCAGTCGTGAACATGATATTGCAGACAACAAAAAAAGGTGACATGACATAAAGATTAAGGTAGCTCAAACCAGATTCAACCCTTTCAAGAAACGTTCTTCTTAGAAGGATTAGCACTACAACACTGTATCACGTATTGGAAATTTGTGGATTTTTCGAGGTGGCTCTGAATCTGCTCCACAGAATGTGCAAACTTTACAGAAAGTTTCATCTTGGGGTGCTGATCACTTCTCAGCAATAAGAAAACGTGGGTCGCCGAGTTCGTTTTTAAGATATGAGCAAATGACACCAAAATATAGGAGGTCTTTCTGGGCTTTCCCGTCACCATGGTAACTTATTACAGCACAATAATGACCGCATCCTGTTTAGCAATAAATGTTATTTCATATGGTACCTCGTGGTACAGTGTTGTAGTGTCAATGATTCCAATAAGCGTTGAATCTTATTGTGCATGATAAAAACAAGAGTTTCACCGTGTAACCACTTCGTGAAACTTGTTTCGCAGCGCTGTCACACAAAAGTTTCAGCTAAAAGTTTCAACGTATAACAGTGGCTTTTGTGAAGGTTTAAGTGGCAACTTTTGTTGGATACTCAGAACCCTTTTTTTCTATTCCCTTGAACTTTTTAGGTGTTAAGAAATCGACTAAATGGTAAAACAAGTCACTTACCCGTTGTAAGTTCTTTGGTACTTCCACCGCGTTCATTTTCAACCCGAAGATAAAGGACGCAAACATCTGTGTGGACTCCATCGGTGGCATTAATGGTAACGATACAATTAGCACCCCACGGCAGCCCTTGCGAACTCGTTACATTACCCTCATTATCGATTCTAAACGACGCTTCGCAGAATTCCCCATTTCTGGCAGCGAGGGAATAAGTAATGATGGCATTCGATCCATAGTCTGCATCGGAGGTCGAAACATGTACTAATGTGCTTCTTGACTCAGTTGGTTTTTCGAAGATAACGCTTTCACATTCTGTGAAGTTCGGAGGGGAATCATTTGTGTCCTCAACAGTTATGGAAACGATTGTGACAGATTTCAAACTTGGACTGCCGCCATCACTGGCCTGAACAGATAAATTGTACGTCACTCGAGCAGCATTCACTTTCAAAGTTTTCAAAGTTGTTACGGCTCCATTTGTTGAATCGACTGAAAATATTTCTCTGACAACTGCATCCTTATCCTCCATGAAGTATGTCACTTGTCCATTGGACCCACCGTCCTTATCCTGTGCTGTTACATTGATTATTAAATAGCCGATGGGGATATTTTCCGGCACAATGACCGAATAGATCTGGCTGGAGAAATATGGATAATTATCATTGACGTCGCCCACGTTTATAAGCAGTGTCGTGTTTGTAAGAAACTCCCCATCGGTTGCTTGGATATGAAGGATGACTTTACTCGTGTTCTCGTAGTCCAGCTCCCCAGTGAGGGTGATGTTCCCAGATGAGGAATTAATAGAGAACTCTTTCGCATATTCACTAGGCAACAGAGCGTAGGTTATAATGGAATTGTTGCCATAGTCTGCATCAACGGCTTTCACTTGAAATATAATGGTACCGTTTGCCATGTTTTCTTTAACAAATGTGTTATTTCTGCAACAAATACAAACGTGTCATGACTTCAGTACCATTCCTTCTCACTTATCATACATTTATCAGGTACGGCCAAGTGTCTTGCAAGCCATACTCATGAGAGGAGTGCACAGATTGTGCGGTACTGAGCAGGACTTTTATAAGTTTAATTTGAAATTGGTTCGTTAAAAGGAAATGTTAAAAAATGCAAACTACTCCCATCGACCCCGACTCCGTTCCATTGTTCTTCCACAATTTGAAAGTCGCCTATTTTAATAGCCCAGTTTCCACATATTACAATTCAACTCTTGCACTTGCGCAAAAGACATCACCTCGAGGTTCAAGGGCAAAACCCATAGAAAACCATATTGTATTCCTCAGAGCCTCCAGTTCACGTAAGTGTTTTACTTTGACTTTTTTAATCTACGAATTCTAGCCGGACGAGTGCAAGTTACAAAGATCGGGTTGACCACTAAAACTTCTGTCCCAATTGAAGAGAGTCAACACGCAGACTAGTCTGTTATAGGGGTTCAGCCTTAGCATCATTAAAAAAAAAAAGTTTACTCCGAGGTTTTGTTAATACAACGTTTGACTATGAAATAATTCACAAAGAAGTTATTTTAAGTGAGCCCTCATAAGAGTGGTTATTCCGAGGCAATCAATAGTCGTAGGAAATTTGAAGAGCAAATGTTATTATTTGATTGGCCATCGTACCCCTGCTGTTTGAACGTTGGACAATTCGGATAGAAGATCTGATTGTATGTTACGATTCCCTCTTACCTGGAAATGAATCTTGGGGGATTATCATTGATGTCCTTCACTGTGATTGTAACGTTCGCAAACGTTGTCTTACTTGGGATGCCATTATCAGATGCCTTTACCTTAAATTTATATTCCAAACGAGAGGCATACAACATCATTCTTTTCAAGGTTGTTATGGCCCCATTTGTAGCATTGACTGAAAATATTTCACTAACAAGTGCATTAGTATCGTTGGGGCCTTGCACCAAGGAGTATGTTACTTGTCCATTGGACTCACTGTCTTTATCCTGTGCTGTTAAGTTGATTATTAAATAGCCGATAGGGATGTTTTCCGGCACAGTGGCTGAGTAAATGCGTCTGAAGAAATATGGCTGATTATCATTGACGTCCGTCACGTTTATGAGGAGTGTGGTGTTTGTAAGAAACTGTCCATCGGTTGCTTGGATATGAAGAATGACTTCACTAGTTTTCTCATGGTCCACCTTCCCAGTGAGAGTGATATTCCCGGATGACGCATCGATAGAAAACTCTCCCGCGTATTCACTGGGCAACAGAGAGTAAGATATCAAGGAATTGCTGCCATAGTCTGCATCGATAGCTTTCACTCTGAAAATGACCGTACCATTGCGTACATTTTCTTCGACTGATGTTTTATTTCTAGAAGTAAAGGTAAAACAGCAGAGTTACTAGAACATATCATACTAAAAAAAGAGGGAGGACAGGCCTTCTGGACCTCAGTATTTCTGTCGGTTTTTGTTAAGGTGACCGGCACTCGTTTCTATACCTGACTAGTATCATTACGAGCGGCTGGACTGACTGCTGTCCACCCCTTCGTTCTTTATAGGTGCCTATAGTGACATAAAGAGATATGGGCTGAAAATAAGTCATATTAGCCAAAGTAGATGGAATGGGTCTGCGAAAATAACATACTCATATATTGAGATGAAAGACCGTGATGTTCTCTGGAAGACATAATACTGTCAATCAGAAGGGCGAAGCAGTTATGATACAAGAGAGTTCTGCAAAGCGTCACAAGGGTGTGGAAACCAGTAAGAGCCAGACTACGAACTGCTACATTCCACATGTCATTACATGTCGGTAATGCAGCGCTTTGCGCTAAGAAACACGAAATTCTAGAGTCTGGGACTAATCATTTGAACACTCTAAAACAAGAGCATGGCACTGATAACGTGCTAATAAGCTCAGGAGATCCTTACTGGATGCTAAACTTGGAAGAGGAGCTGAAATTGGGAGCGACCACGAACTGGTTAAGATAAGGGTAAAACTTGAACATGCAAGGATTGTCAAATCATTTTGAAATATCAGAAAGCATGATGTTCTAGGATCAGAGAGCAAGAAGCCAGGGACGTGTTTTACCTCGAGTTACGTTACAGATTTAAGTCTTAGACAATGGATTGTGATGTGTAAGAAACTTGAAAGAGCATTGGGAATGGGGGAGGGGGGGGGGGGAAGCAGCTCGGTTTGGCGCTATCACCTATACAATTACCTCTGAGAATGAGACGCCCTTAGTCAGCCATATCCCTGCCAGACGTTTTTTTTTTTAATTTAACTATTTACAATTAAGAAATAGAAAACATTTCCCGTGTTTCTATCAAGTTATAGAAACACGAGTGGAGGTTTGGGAGAACGAGAAATGCTGTGGGAACACGAGCCGCAGGCGAGTGTTTCCACAGCTTTTTCGAGTTCTCCCAAACTTTCACGAGTGTTTCTATAACTCGATAGAAACACGAAGAAAATGTTTTCTATTTCTTTTAGAAAATAGCCCAAGGAAAATAACGACAAACGAAGAAAACTTGATAGTTTTATTTATCATCAAAACGTAGATTCTCTACACCATGCAATTTACACGTCATAACTAGGACAACTTTGTGTTTCTATCGAGTTTTAGTATAAATCTACTAGCGTTCTATCACGAATGCCGTTCTCTGATTGGCTACGCTACTCGCTATCTATTCTGTGATAGATGGCGAGTAGCGGTTTTCAAGAAAATGGCGGCCAATTCGTTGCGTTTTCGAAGTGTTTCGAAGTGTCTGCGATGAGGATATAGATAATCTACTTGTTTAGTTTTTTGAACGACTAGTATATTTATACTAAAACAATTAGATTATTCGCTCTCGATTTCTATGCGTGATAGTTGACTCGGGCTCCGCCCTCGTCAACTATCACGCGATAGTCAACTATCACGCGAAAGAAAAAAGGAACAGAACAGTGCTACTTAGTTACATATCTGCTTAATTACAAGTCCACTTAACTACAGTTCCACTTAACTAGTTTCACTTAATTACAGTGCTACTGAATTATAGATCGGTGCTATTTACATTAGCAACAGTATTATACATATCTTTAAGACTGAGTTAAAGTCAATCGTAGATTATTTTCCTTTCGTTCTTTGTGATGAAAAGAGGAAGATGTATGTGTGATAGATGCATAATCAGATTAAATACGTAACAAATGAGATTATCTGTATGCGTATGGTTTTACGAGACAAGGTTCAAAGCGGCCATTTTTTGGTATTACCTGGTGTGTTCATTTCTATCTGATGTATTGGGCCAAATGATGTGAGAAGTTATTGTTACTTGGACAGGATCAATTCGCTCTGCATGTCCAGATGAAGTCCTTAATTATAAGGCAGCAGAAGTTTATTTAGATATTAAACAGGCAGTTGTCTGGTATGAGGCCTAGAGCGGTACTCATGTCTAAGTGCTTGTCTGGTTGAAGGATCTGATATGTCTGTAGCCATGTCGAAGTATTGTCCCACAAAGATTTAACTTTTTCACATTTCAAAAAAAGGTGGATAAAATCCTCTATCTCCTCGAGGCAAAAGGTAGTTTCCAACCTCTTTAATCCCTATTTTTTGTAGATAGCTGTCAGTTGAGGGTAGGGTCTCAATGGGATAGTGGCTTTTACGGCTAAAGGTTAAATTTTAAGCATTTTTACGCCTAACGATTAAATTTTTGGCACTTTCACGGCTATCGGTTAATTTTTTCCTGTTACGGTTAACTGAAATTTTAATAATCTATTACCATTGTTTTACATTGTAATATAATAATCAACAGGAAATATAATAGTTAATTTCCATTGGTGGGGAGCATGGCAAAATCATGAAAAGTATAGGGAACATTCTCGGCTTTGCAAAAGAGGTAAAGATAGGAAATGTTCCTTAGATACAATCTTCCTCTCAAAGAAAGTCTCAGACCATATTTCTGTGATTTGCCTGACCAGTAGCCGATTAGTTGGAGCCTCCATATGTTCTGTACCCTTGAGTCCACCCTTTCCCGTTTAGATTTATTTTTAGAACAGCCTATAATTCTTCCACGCTTTCCGCCATTTTTGTTTAGACGCGTGAAAGCATGTATGTGAATGAAGCATGGTCATAGCTCTGCTCTGATTGGTTATTACTAATAAGGTGACAAATATTCCGCGAAAACTGTTTCTTTTACTATAACTAAATGGGATAGGGTTAACTCTGAGGGCTTGTATGAGAGATGGAGGCTCCAACTAATCGGCTCCTGGTCTGACAAATGGGTCACCTATCTTTAAGTTATCAGTATCCTTTCCGTTGAGATTTCCATTAAGAAAAAAAAAGAGCTGCCACCGTATTTATCCAGCTCTAGATTAATTAAGTTTTTCCATTTACCATGGTTTTCTCTATCCATACATTTCTTTATCTAAGTAGCCTTTAATGATTTATTAAAAAAAGAAATATGAATAATTTTGGGTTCACCCCCTGGGTAGTCATCGATCATAACTGAGCGTTTGATCTTGTCCACTTTATCGTTGCATAAAAATTTGAAGATGCTGTTAATCTCTTTTAATGCTTGGTGGTTTGATTGTAAAGGCGTAAGTATGTAAACAAGTTGGGATGCGGCTAGGCTTTTTAGTACTATTATTTTCCACAATAAACTGAGTCTTCTGAATATCCAGCATCCCAAAATAGTTTGAATTCTTGCTATAACTTTTCTTTGTCACTTAGAAAAATTGTTAACTCGTGATCTGTTGAGAACCATACGCCTAGTGCTTTGACCTTTTTTCTAGGCGATTTAAATTTCTTTTCTGCATGGACAGAGTCTTAGATCACAATTTGTTTTAGAGCCTATCCACAAGGCCTCCGTTTTCTAGTTGTTCAGCCTCAGTCCAGATATATTGCCAAAGGTTTCTATCAGTGACAGTGACGCTCTAAGTGATTCTTCAGTTCCATCTAAAATCATTGTCGTGTCATCAGCATATTGACTTACTTTAATTTCCGTGTTTTGGATTTTAACCCTTTCAGCCCCAAGGGGTGCCCCAGTGACGAGTAAAATCGTCTAGCGTTAGACAGAGTAAAATCTGTAAGTGGCACTACTGGGAGTTAAAGGGTTAATGCCCCTTGTTTCTCCCTTTTTGCGAATAGATTCAGCGAGTATTTCTGCCGATACGATGAAGAGATAAGGGGACAAGGGGCAACCTTGCCTAACCCCTCGGCTTAACGCAAAGAAATTGCTCGCCCATCCATTACCAAGTGCACAGCTTTCAATATTGCAATAAAATAATTTCACCCAGCCGTTTAACAATGAGGGACCAAAACCAAAATGCTGAAGCGCTCTGTTTATGAAAGACCACTCTAGAATGTCTAAAGCTTTTTCAAAATCAAGAAAAAGAAGTAGTCCAGGTATGCCTTTGTGTTGCAAAATATCGCGACAATCAGAGTTGTCTTTTCAGCAGTTGTTTTCATTGCAAGGAACGAACTGAAAAGATGCTAATGAAGTACTGTAAATAGACGGCCTGTCGGGACCAGGCTAAGGTGTTGCGAACATTAATATGCACAGTTAGTTTTCCTTAAATACAACCACCTTGTAAATTTCCATTTTTGCTTACAACGTCCGTTCGTATATCGGAACTCAGGGGTAAGTTTTTCTTTGCTGTCGATTTTCAAAGCCTCAGGAAACTGCCTATTAATCTAAATGTATCCGTGTCCAAATCATTGCGGTGATTTGATGAGCACAAAGTCCAGATGCGTATTTGATGACGCCATCTAAGGTGCGTATGTTATTACTGATACATCTGTTTTTTATGAATCCTGTCTGATCTTCTAATAAGTTCCGGTAAGACTGTTTTATTCTGTTTGATACGGCCTTTGATACAATTTTATAATCGCAGTTTAGTAAAGTCAAAGTTAAGGGTACCAGTTTTTAATGAAATTGGGATCTGCGTCCTTCTTAGGTATGAGTTTGAAAATTCCCCGTCTTTGTGATATAGCGAGCTTTCCTGTATTGTAAGAGAAATTTAAAGCCACTGTTAATTAGTGTTTCTCCGATACCTTTCCAAAACATTTTGTAAAATTCGCAAGGCAGACCGTCTGTACCAGGTGATTTCCCTGGGGACAAATCATTTAAGGCTTCCAAACATCCCTTAGGGCTTAGCAGACCTTCACAGTTCTCTTTGCCTTTCTTCGTTCAGAGGCTCATGAGTAGGTGGAAAGAAGTCTTCCTGGAAATCGTTCGCTTGTGCTCTTGAACTGTAAAGATTTTCATAATAAGTCTTGCATTAAAGTACGATTTTACTGTCTCATTGGATTAATTTTTGGTCATTAATTTCAATTGGGTTATTGTCCCTTGTTTCCAATGTCTTTTCTCTAAGATGAGGAATTTAGTGTTTTTCTCGCCCTCATTAAACCATCGTGTTTTAGATCTTAAAGTAGCCCCTTTTGTCTGGTATTCAATTACAGTTTCCGGTTCCCGCCTTTTCTTTTCCAACTCTAACCATAGCTTTGGGCAATCCTTAGACCCCATGCAAGCGGCCTGTTCCTGAATAACCTTCATTGACGTTTTAGTTTCGTCTTGTTTTTTAAAAGATTCTTTTCTTCTTTGTTACCCGTACTCGATGGATGCCTCCCTTGTTTTCATTTTTATAATTTCCCAGTGTAGATTTGGATAAACAGTATTGTCCTGTGCATATTCATCTTTAGTTTGGGCTATAATTGATCTTACTTTGTGTATATATTCTTCGTCCTCTAGAAAAGAGGAATTTAGTTTCCAAAAACCTTGCCCTCTTTGTGTTGTTGTGCACCGATATTTGCAATGCTATCAAAAAATGATCTGTCTTGTAACCAGGGACGATGTCAGTGTTAGCAGCGTTACCAGAAATGCTTTGACTTACGAGAAAAAAAACCTAACCTGCAATGTATTTCGGGGATCTTTTGCCCCCATGTAAGGCACCGCAATTCCGGGTTTTGTATTCTCCAGACATCAATCAAATCTAAGTCTTGAGAGCAGCTATTTATAACTTCCAGAGATTTTTCGTGGGTTTTAGCAAGGCCACCCTTCTTATCTTTCTCAACATCAAGCACTAAATTATTACCACCACCGATTATAATCTCATCAGACACGTGAAGTCTAAAAAATGCTACTAAACACTGAGTTGAAAAAGGGTGGATTATAATTGTTTGGAGCATATAAATTAACTAACGTTAGCTGTTTCCCATTTGCAGTCCAATCACAGATTATAAAGCGGCCCCCTGGGTTGCAATATTCTCGTTGAAATTTCGAAAGCTAGAGTACTGTTAAACAATATAATAACACCTGCCATTTTACTGGAGCAGCAGCCAAAAAGGGCCTGGTATACCCATTCAGCTCGCCAATCGTGCATGTTATTTTCAGTACAATGAGCTTCTTGAATGAAACAGATTGCAATTTGCTTTTTAACCAGCCAATTAAAGAATTCTTGTCGCTTAAACTTGTCTCCTAATGCCCTGGCATTAGTTGAACCTAGCCTCTACTCGACTAGCCGCTAATTATGGTCACAATAAATCACAAAAATAATGGCGTTTTGTCCCCGTTGTACTTACGACCTACTCAGCGTTTATAATCAATTTTTTACCAACAGGCCATAAGCGGCCTCTAACATATAACTTATCTGGTTCAGATGCGCTGAAAGACAGTGGAATTTTATTCCTACTGGCCTCTGAGAAAGTTTTCATCTGCTCTTTACGCCCTCTTACAAATTCTACTGGAAAGTCTCGAAACATTTGAAATTCTGTTCCTTTTAAACGGTGCCCATGCGAAATATTTTCTGTACATCCTTGAATCGCAAAAACCGGGCTAGTATTGGACGGGGCTTTCCATTCTTGCTTTTACCAATTAAATCCACTCTCTGGATTTCTACCCCTCTTGCGTCGTCAAAGCCCAAATTGCGCTCCATGAATTCTCTTAAGGTTTCTTCAACTTCTTCCGTCGGACTTTCCTGTATATTAACGAATTTAATCTTTCTCTTGTAGAGTAAGCATCTAGGTAGAGATTCTTTGTTGTAATTTCATTAAGAAGTTCTTTGTTCGCCTCTGCCTTTCCAATTAAGTAAGTGATTGCTCCTGGGGCGTTCTTGAAATCGGCCAACATTTCAGTAAACTGCGTGCTGGTGGAATTCGCACCTTCTTTAAGATCATCGATGTCTTTCTCGGCGCTTTGCCTGAAGTTTTCCAATGTTGCTGTACGTTCTTCTAGGCTATTAAGTTTTTCCTCGATACTTCTGACGGATGTTTCTATCACATCAAGTTTTTTTAAACGTTCTGGGATTTTTTCCAGCTTGACTGACAAATTCTGAGACGTGTTGAGTGCTGTCCAGATTTCGTCGTCTTCTTCAATATCAGTCGAGTCGGTTGTCCGCGAGTTTTTGTTCTCTGGTGAAGATGTTGAGTCTTCTGAGTTTGTCGATGTCTTATTCCTCCTCTTATTTAATAATTTCGGAGAAAAATTCGGCGCTTTGCCGTTAACGGGGAACCCTATTCAAAAACCAACCAACCAACAAACAAAAATCCGTAGGTAGTCGCAACACACGTCTTCACGCTGCCATTACTAGTTACCAGTTCCCATCCCTGTCAGATTTGCTTGTCAACGAAAACGTTACAATTTCCTCTTTATCCTTGTTGGCAAGTCCCAAGACCGAACCCAGGTTCCCGCTCTCTGATGTTTGTGAAATCTGTATTAACTCTCTGGTTTGATAAGTTACTGTCGGTCTTACAGTGAGAAAATTAATGCAAGAGCTTCTTCCTCATCGAACAATTTTCGTTTTCATTCAAAAACAGTGATTCAGTTAATTCACACCTCAGCTGGGTTACTTCAGTATTGCTTTACCATTACAGGAATAAAATACTAACGTATCAGAGAAGAGAAGGACATTGTACTTGTATTTGTATAGTGCTGCTAAGATTGCAGTTAATTGATAAGTTGCATGCGAACTTGAATGAACAAATGCCTGGGAATGTACTTTACCTGCTGGTGAATATCGGCGGATTATCATTGACATCAGTTACAATAACCGTTACATTAGCTGTGCTTGTCTTGTTGGTGTCCAAATTAGTGGCAAGGAGTACCAAACTGTACAAATTCGTGGACTCGTAATCCAAGGGGATTTGATTCATTAGATAGGTGTTGAACTTGGAGACTGATCTTGAGAGCACAAACGCGCCATTCGTGTTTCCTGCGAAAATAAAGTATTATTGTTCGTTAAAAGTATTTTAAAGTTACATTTGAGTAAAATTTCACACGACGGCTGTTGAACGCAATGATAGCCGTCCCTGATCAAGCCACTAAAATTGGTCAGTCTAGTAATGATGATCATTGATGATGATTACATGTTTACTAACTTGTAACAGGTTAAAGCACCCGGGCGGGCCGACTCAGTCAGTAGTAGTTACTTCACTAACAGTAATAATCGACAACAATTCTAAAACATCTCCAAAGATCGTGAAACCAAAACGCATTTCTTCGTATTTCAAGACCTGAAACATTCGCACTGCGCATAATTTCAGTTTTCAGCAATTTTAAAGTGGCAAATCTCCCCAACGGTATTAAACTTCTGTTTCAGTTCTGTTGCAAGTAATTCACGAGTCTAAAATCAATAATAGGCGCAATGAATCTAAGGCCCGGTTTAAACGTCGAACTTCACAGGTGCCGAATATAATGCAAATGCGCGAGAACAATAGATTTTTCATGTGAAGTTCGACGTTTTAACCGGGCCTGACTCATCGAATAATTTATAGACTCACCTCTGGAAATCACGATTAAAACGCTTGCAGGTTTTCGCTCTTTGTCCAAGGCACTTAATGTCAGCTGGAGGGAAACATTTTTGTCCTCTGGAGTTGTTACTTCCTTGCTCTCAAACTTAGGAGTAGTATCTACAATAAGCAACACGCAAACACGCCTTAGATTGCAGTCTTGAGTGCAATAGCGCGACCAGCAAATAACAGTCGATCATAAAAGGTCATGACCTAGACAAACATTGCCCCATCTTTTGATACCACACCATGATGAATTGAACAGAGCTAAGACGTGCTTAGGGAATGAAAAACTGGGTTAAAAATTCTGTTATTATGTCCCTGTAAC
This sequence comes from Astreopora myriophthalma, assembly GCA_014634185.1. Taxonomy (NCBI): domain Eukaryota; kingdom Metazoa; phylum Cnidaria; class Anthozoa; order Scleractinia; family Acroporidae; genus Astreopora; species Astreopora myriophthalma. The sequence continues at coordinate 137,460 of BLFK01000871.1, forward strand.
CAAAGTATTCCTTTCATGATCAAGGAGAGGGACTACCTCACCTATGAGGCTGTTGCAAAGCAAAAAATACGTACCTTTACAATTCCCTTTCCGGTATTCCAGTGGTTACGAAACTTTCCCGTAACGTATTAGAACCACATCCAGATATGGAATGTTAAATCGAAAAATTGCGCTCAAAAATGTCTTTACGAATTTAAAGTTTCGCGTGTCGAATGTTTTCATACATGCTATCAAAATTTGAAGAGAAACGCGAAGAGAATTTTCGATCACAGTTTTACTTTCTAAAAGGCTACTACATGTACACAAAGAAAGCTCATAGGTAGTTTTAAAGGCCTCTTTATCTTTCAGACCAACACGATAACTTGAGGTGAAGCTAATGTTAAGCAGATAGCCCTTCTTGTGCTGTTTAAATTTTGGACCACCCAATGAGCAGTGTTCTGTACATTACAATTCACTTAAAACTGGGGACTGCAAAAGGCACCTGCGTATGGGAACTCATAATATTTACCAAAAACATCAAGATCGGCAGCGTGTGAGAAGACCTTAATGCCGTCATATTCCACCTGACAAACATATCTCCCAGAGTCGTTCTTTTGTACCTTTTGAAGAGACAGATCTTTAGAGGATGTGATGGTCTATCAAAAACAAAATAAGCAGGCAAGACATTTCATTTCCAATAACAAGGCTATGAAAATAATAACGAAGTTCCACAGTCACGCGCAAAACGCACGACCTTGCTTAGGTGGAGGGCCACTGGGACCACTGTTTTGGAAACAGCGGATAGTATAGAAGAATCAAGTGTTGGTCGACAGAAACGGCAAAAATAGCCTCTGCTTTACTATCTGCCATGTTTTCAAAACACTGTGACCCGCTACCGAAGCTAAGCCTTCCTTCTATGCAAGGTTCTGAGTTGTGCGCATGATTGTGAAAGTGGCTTAATGGGTTAGAAATATCGTACTGAGGGCTACTATCAGGTTGGAGGAAAACGCAGATTATGTTCAGATGTGCCGACAAACTGAACGGTTTTCAATATCATTACACTGAAGTAAACAACCAAAACAGTTCCAAAGAAGCATGAAAATAACTTCAGGCTTGAAAGGGAATGAGTTAAACATCAATCTTGCTTAAGTTTAACCAGCCGAATAATACGTCTTTAATCTTTATGCTTTGATAACAGCTTGCCGGCCACCGCAGTAAACGCGAACGCGAAAAGAACTAGCACATGGATACTATTAGGTCATTGCTCCTTTTAAAAGAAAGTTTTCATATTTGAGGAAACGACCAAGACACCACATACCCTCATCGCAATTTTTCCGAATGAACGAGCGAAGCCAACGAACGAACGAATGAATGAATGAATGATAACTTTAAATAAGAAAACGGTTTGAACCCAGGAGTAACATACCTCGATTGAAAATGATCATCTGGGTGACTGACGTTTCGACAACCTGTGCGGAAGCCATCTTCAGAGTCAAGTGATCGATTTTAGTCAGTTGAAAATTAAAAAACCTTGGTGAGCGATTGGATTGGTCAGTGGATGGAGAAGCCGTTAGTAAGCCCGTGATGTGATTGGCTGTGAAGACGTGAGCGGTGACTCTAGTCACCCAGATGATCATTTTCAATCGAGGAATAATAACTTTATTTATACACGGTAAAAACATCAGTCATACATAGAAAATCGGTGTTCACCGCTCACGTCTTCACAGCCAATCACATCACGGGTTTTCTTACTTTTTACGGCTACTCCATCCACTGACCAATCGAATCGCTCACCAGGGTTTTTGAATTTTCAACTGACTAAAATCGATCACTAGACTCTGAAGATGGCTTCCGCACAGGTTGTCGAAACGTCAGTCAACAACACCAGTCCTTCTCAGGACTCCAGTCACCCAGATGATCATTTTCAATCGAGGAATGATAACTTTATTTATACATGGTTTATAGCTCACACAAGATACAGTATTCATTTTTTTTTACCCTGCACTGAGGCTGTTTGATCAAGCAACCAAAAAAAAAAAAAAAAAAAAAACTGCAATTGGGTTAAAAAAACGAGGAACAGTCCAGAATTGCCCTCTCCGAAAAATACCACAATATTCAACACGCAGGTTAAGCCTTGCATTTAATGTCTGGGCAAATTTGCATTCCCTTTGCTAGTGCATCAGCATTGTACTCTCGTAAATGCAAAAATTTACTCACCGTCTACATAAATAATCCCATAATACCGCTGTCGTACCATTTCCCCAAAAGTTTTTGGAGTGGGCAAAAGGAAACATTAGCATATTCTATGGTGATTCTTGGAAGAAAGTGTCACTTGAAAGAGGATTTCAAACCTGGATTAATAGGGAGCTTAAGTAATGACGAAGTCGACAGCAACGGCAACGAGAACGCCACAAAACAATAGGCTTAATGAGCAAAAACAATGGTTCTGCACGCTCTGTGCGTGCGTTTTACATTTTGGTACATTTCTTTGCCGTTCTTGGCTTAACCAGGGCGTGAATTGACCAAATTTGAAGTTTTGTGTGTGATGTGAGTGCAAGACGATGAATTTTCCATTGTTTGTCTTAAATTTTACGGCGTTCATACCAACAGACCACATCAGCTAACTCAATGTTGTACCCAATTCAAATACTTTGGGAATAAAACGTTTTGTTCCAACTATTACCATGTCATTTAAATGTGAATGCGACATTAGAAGGAAAATACGGTAAACAAAGAATCTGAATCCGGGATATTTGCATGAATTGGGTGCAACATCGAGTTAGCCGATTTGGTCTATTCAGTTCATGGACAGTTAGTAATTGTTTTACACGCGGAACGAGTTTGAATATGCACGAGTCGGTTACAATAACGCGAATTTATGTTTTGAGATGACGTTGTCGTAGCTGTCGTCGTTGTCCTTGCTTAAGCTCCCTAATTAAGAAAAAGAGAGCACTTCCAGACATTTCCCCGACATGTGGAAGAGCACCAGAGTTGGATGTGAATGTTGAGTGGCAAAACACTAACCAAGAATATTAGACGAAACAAGCTGCCCTTTGACAGTTGGCGCTAAATTTGAAAGATGGTGCTAACACGGAAACGAAAATTCATTGTTTGTTGTACTAGAGCTGTTCGAGGACGCAAATGACGATCGATGTCAAGCGAGGAAAAACCTCAGGCTCACTTTTCAAAGTTTCAACTTTCAAAGTCACTTCTTCTCAGTGTAACCTTTCTTCCCTTTTGCGCTGTCTGGCCGTTCATCATCCTCTTCGTGCGCCATCTTTGTTAGTAATGACACGAGAAGCGCAGGATAGCGATTCGTGATTGGATGGCAGGGCGAACCTGACACGCTTCAGGATACAACTTTGTTGCAAGAGCGGCAAAAAACTCAATTCCAATTAATATTTGGTCGTTGAGCAGAGTTGCTGGGAAAATGCTTGATCAAAAGCAATCTCTTTCCAACACTTGATTAAGCAAAAAATGTTGGACGAAAATAATGCAATATGGGCAGTCAAACGGTCGAACAATGTTGGATCAAGCAAAGTTGGAACCTTTGATCCAACAACGCTTGATAGTTTGGCCGAGGCTTTAATTCTTAACCTTATGGTTTAATTTTCAATCACAAATCTTAAAATATTCCCTCTAGTCTCACGAAATCCTACCCCCTTAAGAATCCTTAAAAAATCTGGGAAAAATTCCCACCGGCTCATTTAGAGCACCATGGACAGTCACTACTAACTTATAAGGACATCTTGGGATCGAATGAAATCTCCACGAGAAAGACATGTTCAAGCGCCATTAACAACATTTCAAAACCGGTGCAGCTGATAAGATTCCCGTCTCCTTTGTTTTCGTTAGTGCGGTTTTAATTGTGACGCTTTACGTATTATGAACAGCTTGAGTGTGATGAGATTGCCCAGAATTGCTTGGCCTACAATCGGCAACAAAAATGTTTAAACTAAACACTTTCACTTTTTTCATGTGTCTAACTGCTTTCTTAAGGTATGCCCCAACTTTTAGTAAAGTTTCTCAAGATATTTTGTCGCAGACTGTAGCTATAGCAACTGGCTTTCCTCGGGTGTTTTGAGCTTTCACGCATTTATTTAACAACTCAGCTACCGAACTGATTAGACCTAACCGGAAAATTAGAGCTAATGATTACAGCATTTAAGGATCGTTCGGGGGGGGGGGGGGG
>BLFK01000871.1:141640-156640 GCA_014634185.1 Astreopora myriophthalma
GGGGGGGGGGGGGGGGGTACAGTAATGGCCTGCTTTTGTTACCTTCATGTCCTTTAACCACTTATCCGTCACAGGACCTTTCGCAACTGCCTCACAAGTCCAAAAAACACTCATTCCCAGATCATCACCAAGGCTCACGGACAGTGGAGGATGACTTATGACAACAGGACCATTGTCAAAGTGACTGACATTCCTCGCCACCGTTTTGTAGTACTTTGTTTCCTCTGCGTAGAAAAAGTCAAACGGTATGCGTAACTAAACAATAGTGAATCCACGCCTTTTTAAAAAAATGCTGTTTACAATTGTATTGTTTACCATATGCGTCCATTTTTACTGGAATTTTTCTATTAATAGCTTAAACATCCAGAGAGAGTTGGGTCGCAGATGAAGTGTCGTCGTACGCTCCCTATAGTTTAAGAATGCCGTTTATCTGTGTGTAAACAGATAATGCAGTATGCAGGGCGGGAATTTCGGGCTTTCAGACTCTCAAACTCGTATTTTACATACTTAATAACCTGCATTCAAATACTGCAGTCTTAAAGGAGAGAATGAATGACCACATTGTGATTCCTCCTCGATCCAGCTCTCTGAGGTCTAACCAGCCAGTTTTGAACGCAAATGATTCAGCTTGAAACACAGGCCTTAATTTTTTATAACACTTTGTTTTACTATCTTTCCCAAGCAAACTGCTTGTGTTGAAAGGAAGGTCGAGTTGTCATAATCATGACAGAAAAATCGTACTCTTTATGATGAAAATAGAAGCGGTAAAATTTCTCTTTCCTCAGGCTGGTTAAAGAAACAAACGAGGATCTTTCTTTGCCATGGGATCCCCTATGTTAAGTAACCACATCTGTTCGTTCTTAGGGAACGTCAACGACAAAAATTTAGGGTGTATTTCTTTGGGAAAATTGGAATCCGGATTTTGCGTTTCTTTCAGGCTAAGGGTGCGTTCGGTTGGGAAATGTGGATTCACATCTTAAGATCCAGGTTCGGATTTCCAGGCGAACACAAAATCCGGAAACGGATTCCGCCGCGGCTTTTTTGAAACTGACACGCCTTTACCTTAACAAAACCCACGGCGAAATCCGCGTTCGGACTCTGTGTTCGATTGGAAAATCCGAAGATCTAGGTCTTACCGGCGATCTAAATCCAGATTTCTCAATAGAACGACATCAAATTAAACGAGAAAAAGTCAAACCTTAGTATAACGGATTGTACTGTGACGTAGAAAGCCCGTTGGAAATCGTGCTTAAAGCTTAAATTACTGACCTGTTTAGAAACCAAAAACTATTTCCTGCGCGATGCGATTTTGAGAGAAGTGCTGATCAGTGTGCACTGAAAGAAGTTCATGCCTTCCCGAAGAATGAAATGCATTTTATCGCTGCATTAGTTTTCAACTTCAACCCGACGTGCTCGCTCACTCAAGGGGATCCCAAACGAAGAAACCCCTTTACTTCCATCTTGCGTGAAAAACTGGACAATTTCTGACCTTATTCGGGTTTACATTTCCATGACCACTCCATGGAAGGTCATGCTATGTATCAACCTGTTTAAGTTCGAAGTCCTTGCAAGGTGAAGCCACACTAGCGATAAGACAGTGGTTTTTCCTCTGGAAGGCAGTCGTCACGAAAATTAAGTGAACTCAAATAAAACAGTCCTATGCTCCGTTAGTCTGGAGTCAAGTAAACACGCTTTCAAATTGGTGAAATGATATATGAAATGAATCATACATTAAACTGCGGATATGAAATCAAATGAACCTATGATCCTCGCAGTTATGGACGCAATTTTAGCAATTGCGTAGCCGGAGAAGCCTGAACAAATTCAGGACTTCAACGGGGTTTGAACCCATGACCTCGCATATTGATTGCATTTTTTTTTTCACCGTAGTAGCACTTTCATGCAGCGTATAATTTCGCCTTGAACGCAAGTGCAATAGTTGAATAAATAACGAAAAGTTCCTTACTGGCTGGGTAGTACAAATTCATTCAGTATTATACATCAATATTAGAAATATCTTATGTTCATCAAGGATATAGATGTCAATTGATATAAATAATTTCTACGAAATATTGATTCGTAAGAGTATGGGCCCAGCGAATGTATAGAAGTTATAACGGGACGAATCAATGATTTGACTTTAAAGCAGGGGCCCGTTTCTCGAAAGTCCCGAGACTTCTCGGGCGTATTTCAGGCGCCACAAGTCCCTCTGTATCTTTAAAAGAAAGATATTTCATGGCATGAAAGTGTGATATTATTTTGCTTTTTCTTGTCTTCAAAACAAGTCATATTAAAAGGCCAACTTATCAGAATAAACGGTGCCAATTTTACAAATGGCTTTTCGGGCCCGCAAACTTTTCGGGACTTTAGAGACACGGGCCCCAGGACCCAAATATCTGACATTTTTCGCTCCACAATATAAAGGCATCTAAAAGAGACACGAGGCCATAAAGATTGTGACGAAGGCCAAGAAGGCCAACCTTAGTGCTGCGGACTTAAGTAAGCTTTCTAAGGTGTTGAACTGCTCTAACTTCATGTTGAGCCGGTCCTGGTTCCTTCCTATACCCTTAAAGACTTAATTTCATGAGTGAAACAAAAGTTAGTTTACTCTTGTACCTATGAGCGCAACACCAAACGTGCTTCCGTTGACAACTTCAAATGAACCAGTACCAGTGCCTCTGATCATCAGGTAGAGAGTTTGCCAAGGTTCCAGGTAAACAGTAGCAGATAAGCTTAGCACAACGGAAGAACCATGTGCAACTTGTTTCGTTGCTTGTAAACCGTTTGCATTTGTTGTGTCTCCATTGACTGATAGCAAAAGTTCCACCATTCTGAAAAGGGAGGATAAAAGTTATCATAGCATCAAAATGTTCTGTGGAATAATTTAAATGTGTCGAATTACTAATATTTGTGACAAATTTCATTTACCTATCTTCAGTTCTCACCTATCAGTGCTATTATTAGTATTTTAAATATTGAAATTGCAAAGTGGATCGAACCAAGAAGTCATACAACAAGTTGACGATCCCACAACATCAACGTCCACGTCCACGTGAATGTCAATGTCATTATTATCATCATGATCTTATGCATTTCCCAAAACAAATGACAGTAAAAATATTGGCCTTAAGTGATATCTGCCTGATGGTTTAGTGTAGATATTTATAAGCTAGGATGTAAATGAAATCGCTTCTGTACGCACGAGTTTAATGCTTCCAAGACGAGACTTGATGCATTTTTCAGACGAAAGAACTTCGCGCGTTTTTGTTTTTACGGAACTTTTGTTCCCATTGAAATGTGTTCTTAGGAACACAAATCGATCTTACGAGGAATATACGTTCTTCCCCGTGGTCATGCGAACAATAAGGACCTATTATAGTTTATTGAAAAGGAACACCATGTTCAATTATCATCTCTTTAGGAAAACAAGGCCGTTTTTCAAGTGACCATATTTTCTTTTGTGTTCTTTTTTTGCAACAAAAGAGAGCTGTTGTCCCTATTTGAGGTGTTCCTTAAACTCAATGAAGAACTCGTTGTTCCTATAAGCAAGCGTAAAATTGACAAAAAGGAACAGTTGTTCCGATAAAGACTTCCAATTCGCAATTTTGTAGGTGCCGTTCCTAACTGCCAGTTTTCGGTTCCTATTAGTATCACAGAGAAACACTTTTGTTCAGAATCTTACCGGCCCAATTTACACAATTGTTCCAATCGTGCTGGTGTTTTTCACGTTGTTTCGAATCCTAGCGGTCGTTTTTGCACAATCAGTGTTCCGTATCATACTGGTCGTTTTCATAGCTCCTTTTTTAGGCCATAAATGGTTCCGATTGTATATGAAGAGGCTCACGTAGTACTTTTTGTCCGTTGTAAAAAATGTCTTACCTACTTCGTAAGCAATCTGGCACTGCGGGTAGCAGAGCTAATCTAGGCGGGCCAGGGGATTAACTAAAATGGAAGAAAGAGGCTGCTAAAATACAAGTAGAGAAATAACGTGTTCGAATAACACGCAAAGCACATAAGTCCAAGGGGTTCGGGAATCATTGATTCCAGTAGCAAGCGAAGATTTGGGACAGACTGGTCAAAAGTAAAGGCGGAATGCATCTCCAAAACCAAACAAACTTCACTTGGAAGAAGACGACTCAATTGGTTTCATTGTCCAGTAAGAGATTGCAACCATGATGGATTCATTTCTCAAAAAGGTTGTAGAAAACACTTCAAGAGAAAACACTGTTCGTTTATTTATTTTGATAAACAATCCCAAAACCTCCACAATCGAGCAAAAAGAAGCCCTCAAAACGAATTACTTAAAAAAACGAATTACAAAAGGAATTACTTAAGTCCAGCACACATAGCAGGAGCTGTGCCCACATTTGATCGCCATAGTCTAATTGTTGAAGAACTTTTTTCCTCAGAGGTCGTGGGTTCGAATCCCGTTGGAGTCACTTGAATTTTTCATTTTTCAAGTGCACATAAGAGACAATCGCTTAAATTGTCCAGAAAGTGTAAGGATCATTTATTCAGTTCAAAGTTCACACAGTCATAAAATTGGAATGATCTTACGGTTATACCATCAGAGCATTAGGTTCGTATTATATTATGGAGGCGTAATTCTGGTCAGTTTCAGTTTTGACTAGCTCTAGGGTAGTTAAAAAAACCCTATTTCTTTATCTCTTGGCAAGACTTTGGCTGCGCGGAAGATCTCTGCGTTTCTTTGTGCTGCTGGATGGAATCAATTCTTCTGAGAGTGCGCAGTCATTCAAGTTTGCAGTGGCAACCTGCGCAGCCGATAGTGCTACGCTGTCTCCATCAGGTGCTAGAGCGTCTGCCACAGCGCACGGCAGTTGTGGCCAGAACTGATCCACATCGTTTCGTGGGACGTAAGGTGGTGTTTTAGGTGTGTAGTTGAGGAGTAATCGTCGTCCACGGTTTGGTGTGCGCAAGCCAACGGAAACGGCTGGATCAGGCTTTTCACCATGTCTTGGTCTTCTCTTTGCAACAGGCCGAGTTCGGCGCAAAGCCTCGTTCGTTAATACATCTAAGGGTGCCTAAGTTCCTGTGATAGTTCTTCAGCTTGTCTTCAAGTACTTCTCCGAGTGCTATCATTGAAGCCTTGTTTTCTGGGTCAAGTTTGCAAAGTGACCATGCACTCGTGAAGTTCTATGTGTCAGCTACGGTGACTGGACCTCCTTATCACTCTTTGGAAGAGCATCGTCCTGCGTGTGTCTCTCAGCTTGTTCATCGTCATCAGAGGCTCTTCTCTTAGTTACTAGCCACCCTGGCTTTCAATGCCTGGGCTTGAGCAGCCACTGGGTGCGGGGCCCTATTTTTTGGATTTGAAAGGCTTTTGAAATAATAGTATCGCAACCTTCGGTCCATCGCCTGTTGATCCCCTGGCTTGAATATAAGCTTTTTGTGTGCAGTCATGAACATCAGACATCGGTTCAAGAACGGGCTGGCCATTCTGTACTTGACATCGCAGGCTGTGTATCCTCCTTTAGTCAGGATTTTCATTCGTCCATGTCAAGAGTTGATAGTGCAGCCTCGTCTATGAAGATGACCACCATAAAATCCATAAGCACGGATGGAGTTTTGTGTACAATATATCCATCCAACAAAATACACAGCGCTGTAAGTTTGTAGAACACTTGGTATCAACCTATCCCAACGAGAGTTCAATAGCCAATAAGGTGAACCATTGACAGCTAGAACCGCACGATATTTTAACAGAATTAGACATTAATCTACAATTCTTGTTTGCATAAAATCCGCAAAATCGGCACAAACTGTCTTTTTCGCGACATATTCCAGCTACAAAAACAACAAAAAGAAAACAAAAAAGCAAACCAACCAACCAAAAAAACAAACAAACAAACAAAACAAAACAAAACAAAAACAAAAAACAAAACACGAGCAGCTGCAAGTGTGACGGTGCGGAAATTTCTATACCACGAGTGGACATGACGGTTCTTGTGCATTTACGGAACTGATTAGATTTTAAAATTGAGACAGCTATAAACTTTCTCTTCCGAGTGGATGTTACGGCTTTCACGGAATTTATGGAAAATATAAATAAATAAATAATAAATAGATACATAAATAAATAAATAAATAAATAACACAACCACATATATCTACTTATGTATGTTTTCCGTAAATTCCGTGACAGCCGTAATACACACTGCTATCGAGAAATTCTTTGGCCAAGTCTCATGCATTTTCAATTCATATTTCCTTTTAAGCCTCACCATCCGTAGTATCCACTCTGCGATGTTTTGCCCAGTGATATTAGTTGTAACTTGCGGTGTCAGCAAGGTGACGTGATGTAATACATTAACAAAAACATAACCTCCTTCAGGGGATGGAAACGACGGACTCGACGGATTTAACGGATCGTCTTTGATGATATCTTTTGGTGACCATATGGGTGCCCATAGCTGCTCTAAAAAACAGTGCCCATGTTGGTGTCTAAAGGCCCGTTTACACGACCGAAAAAATTGGAACGGCTCGGATAAAAAGACGAACGGCTCCGACAAAATTTGACGTGTAAACGGTACTTGACCCGTTCCAGTCTTATCCGTTCCGTTCCTAAAAAGGTCCATAGGCGGCTACTGACCATTTTCGGAACGGAACTGATAGACAACGGTTCCGTACCCACATTTTTGTTTTCTTTTCAACGTGTAAACGCTCGCCCTTTTTTCGGTACCGTTCTGTTACGTTTTTTCTGAGCCCGTAATACTCCACGTCAGTTGTTTAGCGTACGTCACACGTGTGTTAGGCTTAAATTCTTCGGCGAAAAATGGCGGAGAAGAACTCCTTTCGGAGAAGAACTCCTTTCGACTGTGAAGTGCGAATAGAAGAACCGTAAGCCTTGTTTTTCTCCTAATTCGGTACATTCTCTCAGAAGCATTTCTTTGAAGAATCGCTCGCGCTGTCAAACGTGAATTTTGTGTTTTCTTCTTCAGAAGAAACCAGAAAAGTGCTTGTAAATCCATGATAGTCGGAGATACGCACAGTGTACTGTATGTGTAAGCGCATATGAACAACTAATCAAAGCAGTTTTGTTTAATTATCGCGGGCTCTATCGTTATCGGTCTCGAAGAAAACAACGTGTAAACGGTCTAGTACCCGTTCCAAGGGGCTCTCAAGTACCGTGTCTTTTTCTGTTAGGTAAATTACATAATTTGTACGTGTAAACAGGATATTTCGTCTGGAACCGGTACTTGTTTCTAACCGAGCCGTTCCTTCTCTTTTAACGTGTAAACGGGCCTTAATTTTAAGTGGATTGTACTCTTCTCTTTCACGAAGATTACTTTTATTTCAGATCACGTGAGTGAACTTCCTTTTGCTTTTTTTTTTGTAGACTGTCAATTTTTCCCCCTTTATATGTGTTCGAAATCCTTTTTCAATCTGCTAATTCGATGGGTATAACAGATATTCCGTTGAAAAAATTCCTTTTGGTATCTTATAGGAACAAGTGTGCCTTTTCGAAGCTTATTAAAAGCAACGCAGTTGAGCAAAAACCCAGCACTTTAAGCGATTTAATTTGCTAAGACCATGAAAAGCCAAGTTCTGGAATTTTTCTACGTAAAACAACCCAAGAAACATAGTTGTGGAACAATTTCCACTGTAGAAAGAAACGTTTGCGCGTTTGTAAATTCAGGAACTGAAATTTTGGGAAATGATTGTCATCATTATCGTCATCCTCATTGTTATTTTCATCTTTATAATGGGGCTCCGGCGGCCCGAATGGCCGCCAAGCGGAGCATTATACTCATAGGAACCCACGAGTTGCTTTTCTCATGGTAATTATGGCTGACGGTATTGCGTACGCACGACGAAGTTGCCCAATAATTAATATTATTTTTTTCTCAGTGTAATCTGATTGGTTCCGGGAGCGGACGGAATTTTCTCATACGGTCCGCTCACAGCGGGCGGAATCGTTCACATGCTTAAAGTCCTAAAATGTTCGGGTCTTTCGCACTCCTTTCGTTGTGCTTTAGAAGAAAATAAAAATGTTATTCACCAGCCAGGTCAGTCCGTATTGGAAAAAAACGGTGCCCTCTGTCTTGAGTATCCAAGACCTCGGGCACAGTTTTTCCCAATACGGACCTCCCGGCTGGTGAATAACCCCTATATGTTCTGATAATAATAGTAATAATCAATACTTGTATATTTGTGCCCAACATGGTGGTCATACTCCAACTAGTCTTTAATACATCTTTGATATTGGACATCCATGTTATGGTCAATTGACACCTGTCAAACAAGGTATCCGCTGACCAGTATCACGTGACCATATCGCGAGCTCAAGTTAAGAGCTCATCGAGGGGAAAGTAATAGATAACATCGACCTAAACCAGATAGACACCCGTGACATATTACACCACGCATCACTCAGTTCTTTGTATAGCGAGTAACATCGGCCTAAACCAGATGAGCGATGCTGCCTAAATAGCACTTTGGTTAGCCTAAATAGCGCTCCGGTTAGCCTAAATAGCACTTCGGTTAGCCTAAATAGCGCTCCGGCTAGCCTATATTAGCTTAGATTGCTTGTGGTTAGCTTTTATATTAGGGTTAGGATTTCTAGTCAAAAAAAATCGAGAACTTGGCAGAGTGTCATCGGTGGATAGGTGGATATGATTCTCGCTTGGTAGTCCGGTGATCCGGGTTCGAGTCCTCTTCATGCCAACTGTTTTTTAACTTCAGAAAAAACGTTTAAGTGTGATTTCTACGTCATGTATGAAAAATAAGAAGTTTCACATGGTTTAAGTCGATGTGATCTAGTTGCTTCCTCATCGAGGTCAGCTGTTTTTTGGGCAGTTGACCGCAGATCAGGTACTGGTTTTCGATTGGATCCCAGGCTCAAGGCAGGTTAACTTATTGACACCTAAACCAAAACGAGGTTTAATTTTTCGCGCGCATTCTGCAGATGACACTTGCCTACTAGAGGTGACAACTCCATAGGTAAGAAATATGGTAGCTTAAATAAATGCCATTAAAAAGAAATAATTGTCGAGCTCCGCTTTTAGGCTTGGCTAAATATACATATTAGACTGACACATCAGCAGAAGTCCATAACCCAGAAGTCTTGACGTGGAATGGTATGCGGCCCATCAGTTTACGGTATTATCTAGCTTTAACAACAGCTGCTGCTACAATTGTGCCATGATTTGCATTTACCACGAGCAATCCCTCGTGCGGCCCTTGGCTGTGGACCAATCAGACGCGTTGTGGTTATCAGGCCCAAAATGATCGGCCATTTTTTTGGTGGGACCTCTATTCTAAATTTAGGCAATACCGTAAACTGATGAGGGAAGGCCAAATGAGACAGATCGAGAACTCTGGGTTATGGACTTTTGACATTAGGTAACTTTAGAAATGAAGAAGAGTTTGAAGGTTTCTTCATTCCACTGTTAATATAAAAGACACAGGACAATACTGTTAGCCCAGATACGACAGTGACTGTTGAGCGTTATCTGGGTTGGCCTTACCTGCTTTCGTGCACTGCACTTGTGGTCCTCACCGTAACTACAGCGGTTACGAAATGCACGCCATCTACATCAGCGACAAATCGTCCCTTGTTAACATTTGAATTTGGCGACAGACATTGTTGGTCAATGGCCTCCCACTGCTCGATACTTTGCCACCCTTTGCCACCACTGTAGACGCTCGCACTGGACCGAAGCAATAAACAAGGATGATGATTTTCCATCGTTATTAATGCAGCAGAAAATGTGGAGTTATCACCAGTGACAAATGAATTTGAACTTGAGTTCAGAGAAACAGCAATCATGTCAGACGCATTGAGGCGGGCAAGAACAGAAACACTTATAGACGCAGTAGAACCTGCTGCAACGCTGGATGAAGTTGATATAAACTCTAAGTTTGACGATCCTTTTGCCTCTAATTTCACTCGGATAAGCCCCTCCAAGGGAGTTTTCATTTCCAAGTTAACGCAAAGGACATATAGTCCTCCCACCATCACATCAGCCCTCTGAACTAATTTGCCACTGTTTGTTCTCCACTGATTTAATTCGTGCCATCCACTCGTCAATACGGCAGCCGATCGATGTTCAAGTTGAACAGTTCTGTTAAGATCTAGTTCAGTCAAATACTGGACAGAACGTTTTGCTCTCATAACAAAAGGAGAACGATCTTTAGATTTTAGGCATATAGATACCAGCTCATCCATTCTTAAGTCTACAAGTCCGACAAATCCAAAGGTGTTCTGGTGTTCGTTTAAGTCACTAAAGGCCTGAATATAACACTCAGCACATCTTCGAGGTCCAATGCAGGCCGTGACATTTCCCGGCACCATTCCCCTGATAGTAAACAATAAAGATACAAGATAAGTGCCAGTTAAAGTTGCTGTAAAGTCTCCCGTATTGCACTGTGAAGTTGCATTTGGATTAAACATGTTTCCATGTGTGTACGCCAGTTGATTTCCACCAGTCGATGCAGATAGTTTAATCAGTTGCTCCCCGCCAGAGACAGAGCTATTTTGAACGTGTTTTAGCGTTTGAAAGAGACCAGGCTGTTGAGCAGGTGGCAGAAACCTCGCCATAGAAAACCACGAATCTGGCATATTTTTGGGGGGCGGATTATTAGATGCTGTACAAAGAGAAACTTTCTGTCCTTTTCGCAGGTATAGTACCCCAAATGCACTTAAAACAATTTCGCTGCTTGAGCCTACTTTTACTCTAGCTGCTGCAATACCATTAAAAGAAATGGCGTCATCTATACAAACTCTGCTGTGAAAGGTTGTATTGCCTTTCTTTTCCTGATTTAAAATGATAACGCTCTGCAAAAAATATAAACCGCTGTTCATTACATCAATGGGCCGAAATAGTCCAATAAAAAAGTTTTTAGACACTTTATCCTCCCAGAAATGGACAGTTTTACTGTTACTTTCGTATTTAGTTTGAGCCACGAAGCCAGCACCATAATCACTTTCCCAACGAGAAATAAGTACGACGGAAAAGCTGCTGTTAGGCAACACTTTCAGCGAAGAACCTTTCAAAGAAATGGAGAGATTATGTCCTACAAAGAGCCGTGCTGTTCCCGCAATTGTCAGAGTACTAACGTAAGGGCTACCAGGGGAATCTGATGGAAGAAAACTCGTCGAGACAATGTCATTGCGCTCTCCATCCTGCCACGCATTTATGACGATTAGAGACGAGCCTGAATGTCGGATTAAGATGTTTGCTGTGATAAGATAAAAGCCATCTACTTTAGCCCTAAACCTTCCAGAGGTTGAATTGAATTCCATGTTATTTTTGAACGGAGAATGAAATTGTGGTTCAACTGCTCTCCATCCACCAATTTCTTCCCAGGAGGAACTTGGATTGGCTTCACCATCTTTCACTGGGAGAGCAAAAATAAACAAATACTGTAAGAAAACATAGTTCCCACAGTAACATTGCAGTGATGGTATTCTTCGAGTGTTTTGATTTCACAGACAATCGGCACCTAGCACATTTCTAGCACGGCTAATCCAGAGCTCACACGACGAAAGGGGAGAAGCATTTTGTTATTCGCCTCCGGGCGCGTAACGTGGGAGGTTTTATAATATTTCGGACCATTTGTCAATAAAAATGTAATTTTTGTTCAAGTCCTTCGTTTACCTTGTTCACACTTTTGTCACATAAAAATTGAGGTCAGTAGACGAAAAAAATGTCGACCTTGGGCATGGTGAAAAATTACTATTTGTTGGCACGTGTATCTTCGTTTTCCGTCTAAATGTGGAAAAATCGTGATTTTGATACTGTGCCCAAGCTCGACAATTTCCATCTATTTCAAACCCAAGAAAACATTGAATACTGATCGCTTGAGGTTCCTAAACAACAAGAATCCCGGAGGGCGTTCACGCGGAATGCATTGATAATGTAATGGTTAAAACTTTCATGTAAAACGTGAGGAATTTTTAATTACAAAGACCAGTGCCTTCTGTTAGGATGTTGCTGAACTGCCGAACAGCAGACCGCGGAACCTATCGAAATTGACTGTGTGCGTGGCTATATCACCGTATTTTGGAGTGATTCGGAGAAATCTTCAGATAATTACGAGTCTTATCTTTGAAAATGTTAAATAAAACTTCTTTACCTGTATGATCATTATTTCATGACAAACAAGTGATTCTGAGCAAAAATGACCATTATCCAAGCGAATCACATGAAACTTGAAAAGTCGGCCCGATTGTTTTGAAGATGACCTAAATGCAATCTGTTTCAATCTCTTCCTTTTCTGCCCATCCATGCACTTATTTGGCTTTGTTGCATTTCTTTTATGTTGTTCTACAGTTGTAAGTGGCTATTATGATGTTTTATTGGATTTCATGAGCATCTAATGTGTCATGAAATTGTCTAAAATTGAATGACATAACCCTTTTAATCAGCTAAGGAACAAAATGACCCAAGGTGCCTAAGTATTTTACCCGAGTACATGATGATCATAAGTTGCTAGACGACAACATCACTTTTGATTCGGTTGATTAATAAACCTCATTCTCCGAAAGAGATTCTTCCCTTTCAGGTTCTTACCACTGTCTCACGGTTTCTTCCTGTTACGTGTTTTTTCCTGTTATTTATTCATGTCTTCCCCTGTTGTTCACTTTGTAATAAGTATTTAGAAAGACAGTTTATATTTAAAATTTGAGAGAACAAACGACGTTTCAGACATTTTGGGTTCATTTTTAAGTTAAAAACAAAACAAAACAAAACAATGTTCAGCTGGAGTTAATTTACACTATTCAAAGCGTCAAAACTTGTTTTGGAATTCATAACGTAGGTGTCAATGATTGAAGCGTCCCGATGTTAAAGGAGAACTGAAGGCCATTTTGAGTGCTTTTTCTTCCGGTTGCTTAAAAAAGGCGAATGCCCCCCGCCATGCTCTGACGTCATTGCGCACAACCGTTACATCGCTTTTCAGTTACATACCATTATGTTTTAAATCCGTCCAAAACCGAAACGCTAGACCTTAAGTGAAGTCGAGAAATACAGCGACCGAAGCTCGGCAGAACCGTAGCTAGAAATCCGCGCGCCGGTTGTTAACCGTTAGGTCGATTAGTCCTTTCTGATTGGATAAGAACAGACAATGCCCGTTGAAAAGTTCATTCCGTGGGTTGGGAAGCAGGGGCAAATGAACGAATGTCTCTTCATTTACCCCTACCTCTGTCTGTTGTTATCCAATCAGAAAGGACCAATGGACCTAACGGTTAACAACCGGCATGCGCATTTCTAGCTACCGTTCGGCAGACTGAGCTTCGATCGCTGTATTTCTCGACTTCATTTGAAGTCTAGCATTTCGAGTTTTGGACGGATTTAAAATATAGGGGTGCGAGAAGAAACATGCGACTTTCAGCTTGGCTGATATGCGGTTTGGAGGCTGTGCGATGGGAATTTTTTTAGTGAAAATCATCTCGGCGCTGGACCAGTCCGAAATCAAGCTTTCCTCCCTTGTCTTTCTTTTATACGCTGAGGTAAATACCGAACACAAAATCGCTGAAATTCGTCGTTTTCAGCCACAAGGATGACAATACACATCATTCCAAGATACGTTTATTTTGATATAACATGTGATTGTGATACTGTGGGAGCAGAGTTGGCCGGAGTTCGACTCACGGACTAGATGCCATATGTGGGCTGAGTTTGTTGGTTCTCTTTTCTGCTCCGACAGGTTTTCTCCAGGTACTCCGGTTTTCCCCTCTCCTAAAAACCCAATATTTGACATTTGATGTGCTTCCTTGATGTTATTTGCCGAGCGTTTCATACATGAGCCCCTGGCTCGGGAGATTGGGTAACCACTCCCGACGCTTTCGACGTTACATAAAATGTACTTGTATAGCAGTATACGACGATATCGTGGACTTTAGCGATATTATACAAAATGTATTAGAGATCAACGGCCACATAGTTTGTATGGGTCCCAGGGCTTTCTCATGCGAATTCAGTCTGAGAAAGCAGTAATTCAAAAAGGGACTAGCCAATCACTTCTTCAAAAAAATTGACCTTTAATCTTCAGGTCACGCGCGCATAAATTCCATAACACACGCAGCGAACATTTCAATCACAAAAAGCCACATAAATTAAAGGTTTTATATAACTTCCTTGCCAAAGCAGTTTTTTTCCTTAACTTTACAGTCCTGTGAAATTTTAGTTTTCTTACCGCGTTAGCCAACTTCAAGCCCGGTTTTCATGAAGCGTTTTAATCTTATTTGTATGTGCTTACATTCAATGAAAACAATCTTAGTTACATTTATTTACAGTGGGAACAGGAAATGAAGGCAAGATGTGGCTTAGGTTGCTAGCTCTTAGAGCAGGCGAAAGATCACTTGAGGGATACTTTCTTCTGCGAATTCAGTCTGAGAAGGCAGTAATTCGAAGGGAAGTGTTATATGCGTTGGGAAGTCCGTGTCAGCTTTTAAGATTATCTTTCGCGCGAAAATAAAAGAGACCTCACGCACGTCGTATATCCGACATGACAGTATCAAGCCAACAGCTTCGTGACAGACAGGCACTTGCCTTGTTTTCATATCCGACTACGACGACACTCACGCGACTTTTAAACGTGGTCTGCCACAGGCATCCCACGTAATAAAGAAGCCTCAATCCAGTGAGCATACTTTGTTTGCCGGTAGTATTATTTCGCGTAACGTTTTTGATTTAATATTTAATAAACTTCGATCGAACTAGGATTTTCAGATGTGCATTTAAATATCTCATGTTCATAGATCAATCTGATCGCTGTTTTTGTGGAGCACAGAACTTTATCTTTGAAACAGTCCATCTACAAAGAGAATTACTACGGATTGCCATCGCTGGTCCGGAGTCAAGTCTGTACGGCCAGAGCACCAGAGAGATGAACTCAACATAAGGTAAGCAATCAATTTCTCTTCTTTTGCTTATGCGTAGCTGCTAAAAATAATTATATCGTCAATGCGAATCTTAATTTTTGAACCGGAATTCCTCATTCTTAACCCCACCAAGATTTAAGTTGGTGCTGTAC
>BLFK01000871.1:161640-171422 GCA_014634185.1 Astreopora myriophthalma
AAAACAAAGAAACACCTCTGGCCTCTTGTTCAGTGGCTGACGAGCACGTGATGGCACGATTCTCATCGGTTGTTTTCTTAACGATGATTCTGAAGCATTTGACAGTTGGCATCTGCATGGAAGTGAGATTCGCAGTGACAGAAACTAGAGGTTTTTCTTCCCTTATCTCTTCGCGGCTCGTTGTCGCCACTTCGCGGTTAAAATTTGTCCGTGGAAAACAAAGAAACACCTCTGGCCTCTTGTTCAGTGGCTGACGAGCACGTGATGGCACGATTCTCATCGGTTGTTTTCTTAACGATGATTCTGAAGCATTTGACAGTTGGCATCTGCATGGAAGTGAGATTCGCAGTGACAGAAACTAGAGGTTTTTCTTCCCTTACCTCTTCGCGGCTCGTTGTCGCCACTTCGCGGTTAAAATTTGTCCGTGGAAAACAAAGAAACACCTCTGGGACTAGGGTATAAAAGTTGCAAATCATACATGATTTTTTATCTTAAGACATAATAGAATAGTTTACTGATGTTGGACATAGGAAATCTAGAATATGTCGCATTGATCTCTACGAGCGCGAAGATGTGTAAGATGCATGATTTTCTCTTTTTCCTGGGGGTGAAAATGGGCGCCGAACGGTGTAATTGTTGGAAAAACAAAAAAGCCACCAGACTTTTAAGCACGATTTTCGAAAACAGTTGACCATAGGGCTATTTTAGATGAAATAAGACTATTTGAAATTTCGCTCCTGTCATCGGATTTTTGATATTTACAGTCAATGGCTCTTAAATAAATACTTTAGCACGAACTGAGTGTGACTGCGTTTTCAGCCCAGATAACAGCAAGTCAGATCTGATTGATCTGCCTTGCAAATCGACCACGTAGCGATGGGATCACCTTTGGGGTCCCTTATGGCCAATGCTTTCCTGTGCAACATAGAAGAGATGCTTTAACGCGAAAACAAGATTCCAGAATTCCCCTGAAGGTACGTTGATGGCACCTTAGCTTAGTACAGTGCCAAATATACCAGCAGCAACAGCTTTGCTGTTGGCATTAAAGGGGCTATCTCATGCAATTTTAGACAATTTCATGACACATAAGATGCTCATAAAAGATAATAAAACATCACAATAACCACTTGCAACTGTAGAACAACATCAAGGAAAGACAACAAAGCCTAAGGGGCTGATTACATGAGCCGAGCTGGCCCGGATAAGCAAGCTGGCTTGGTTTGCCAAGGTGAAGTTCAGGTATTACATGAGGCGAGCATTACATGAGGTGAGCTGGCAAGCTCGCCTGGGGCGAGCTAAATTTGGCACGAAGAGATTTTTCATGTAATCGCGTTCACCGGGACAGCCCGGCTCGATGCATTCTTCTTGGAACCATTTTTAAAAACGACTTTTAGGACCAAAAAATGTTCGCGCCAAATCTAGCTCACCCTGGGGTGGCTCACTGTAGAACCCCGATGTAAAATTCCGCCAGCGAACTTTAAAAACGTTTACTACATCTCGCACACGGTTACATTACACACACTACGAATAAATTGCCCTAGTTTTTATACTTAAACAACAATACAATACTCCCATAGGGCCACACTACACCTAATAACCATTGACAACAATAACGACATTCCAACGATAACTCACGCTACGACACTACACTCACCTCATGTAATACCTCCGCAAACCGAGCCAGCTTGGTTAATCGGGCCAGCCCGGCTCATGTCATCGGCCCCTTAGGCTTTGTTGTCTTTCCTTTATGTTGTTCTACAACATAAAGGAAAGACAGAAAAGGACAAGATTTACAGAAAAGGAAAAGGGCCACAAAAGGACAAGATTTACAACTCACATGAAAAAGAATCAGAAGTCACTTGATCCTGAACGAAGGTCTTCGCTCCGGCTTGACCGAGAGGAGATTAATGTGAATGCTAGGCCAAAATTCGCGTTTTGAGGAAATCGAAATTTTTTTCGCACAAGTGCATTGGGTGAAGAATACTGAGATTCGGATTATAAAATAACAATAACGATAACGATAGCGGTAGCGATAATAATGATAATAATAATAATTAATAATAAATCGTTATGGGCACTGTAAGTGTTGACGGCTTAATTGTATACTACAAAATAATTACACAAACAACAGAATCTCTGTGTACTGCAGCCTAAGATGAGAGTAGTTTTCAATCAGATCATAACGCTAGGAGCAAGCTTGCAACGTTGAATATACTTTGGAAGTAGAGCACCTTCGCATGTATACTTCAAAGGAAATATTAGAGCTAAAATCACAACAAGACGGGCCAAAAATGCTGACCATTTGTCACTTTTCAGTTGTTGGATACCGAGCATGTCATGCGCAGTGGCGGCATTCAAAGGAAACGCATGAAAAAGGCCAGGAAAAAGGTCGAGAAAAGGTCGGGAAAAACTTTAGGGAGGAGAACAGTTGGGAAAAAACTTCAGAACACTGAAAAAAAGTCAGAATGCAGGGGAAAAGTCGTGAAAAAATCAGAATGCAGGAAAAATGTGAGTTGAAAGTCAAAACTATCAATTTAGGCACTTAATGTGTGCCATGCAATGTGTACTGTGTACCACCTTAGTGGTATTTTGTTATTTTTAAAAGTGCTATATAACCTTTTACTGCCGTTTTGTATCGATGTTTTTGATATGAGTAAGAATCCAAGTGGTATGGTCTTGGTCTTAAGACTAAGGATCCTATGAAAATATTTGAACCAGAAAGAAAAGAAGTAATCGAGCTACATGATAAAGGAAAATCTGATCGAGAGTCTCACCTGCAAAGATTCCGGGAGTAGAAAGAGACTCTGATCCAACCAATGCCACAGAGAAACCTGTTTCCACAAAAATGATCCATGATCCTGGTTCCTTGGTTGCCACGAGTACGGAGATATTTTGGTTCCTTCTCAGTTTGAGGGATCCAGCAACATGAAGTGTGGCAAATCTCTTGGGATTTTCTTCCAACGAAAACAGCCCACCTTCAGTATCAATCATATCGTCAATGGCTATTATAACAGACAAGCTCCCTTTAGCTTGACCCATGAAAATCACATTGCACGACACAAAGTAGGTACCATCTAAATGTGTCCGATAAACTCCGCTGGTTGGAAAGAACGCGTTGTCAAATGAGAACAAGCCTGGCACGTTATTCGTTTTCCAGTGGGTCAGCTTTGTCCATCCTGTCATATCGAGAGTTATATTGTTCTTCAGCGTGGCTGAAACACCAGGCCAATCGTAGGAAACCAAACTAACACTAAGTATCCCATCACTTATTATCCCGTCACGATCACTGCTCTGGACATAGACAGTGACGCTGTCTTTCTTTTTAAGCTCAACAACACCACTGACGCTCAGTGAATCTGGTTCTGAGAACAGCGTTTTAGCAGCCAACAGTCCGTTGCTGCTAGTGGGAGTGTCACTGCCAACCGTGACAAGCAGATAAATTGAGTTTCTATGCAACGAGTACATACCTTTTATATTTATGAGAACTGTAATTAGGAACAATCCCTCAGAGGTGGGAATAAAAGTGCTATTGCTTGACATCAAACCCACGTTTCCTGCCTGGAAATTCCGTCTCGAGCTACTTACCGTCCAGTTCTCCACCTTGTTCCACCCGGCTGACTTTGTTACCTGCCCTGTGGGTAAACTGACTGAGAATCGTGGATCGGTGTCACTCTTCATCCCAAGAAAGAGGCCCGAGAAACTACCCGAATAGAGACCAAGATCTCCAGCACTTTTTGACTCAATCTGCAGTTCAACGCAGTCTCCGTGATACAAATAAAACATTCCAGACACACTCGTGAAATATTTCCGTCCTCCCGATGTGAATTTTTGAGCTAGAGTAATATTAGAATTCAACACGATGGAAAAGAGACAGCGCGTTGAATTGTCGTTAGATTGGATGTTAATGTTTGATGTAAACTTGTGAATCCCCTCAAGAATTGCACAAAACAATCCAACGGAAGGCGATGCTCCACTGTGCATGGTGAATAACCCTTTAGTACCACTTGTCCTCCAGTTCTCAATCCGAATCTTTGCTTGGGATTGGACAACGACGTCTTGTGATAATGCAGCATGAAACCCGGGCACAGAGCCTATGCGTGACATGTGCACAACCGAAAAAGTACTGGCACGCAACAATGTTCCTTTGGAACCGAGGAGATACAAAGCTAACAAATCGTTTTGATAAAGGGACAGAAACCCGGAAAGACTTAGAATTCCATTTGCAGTCGTATTGCCGTACACACCTTCCATTCCATTTGCCTCTTCAAACTCATTATTAATCACCAAAGTAGCTTTCAGAAAGCCATCACTTGCGTTTGCGATCATCAGGTTTAAAGCCACGAAGTAAATTCCAGGTTCGGGAATACTGAACTTGCCATGGAAAGCATTTCCTCCAGCACCAGTGGCCAGAAACAAACCTTTGCGGGATGAAACATTCCATGCTTTTACCAAAGTCATCCCAGTCTCAGGTACGTGATCAACGTTTTCCTCTAAATAACTGGAAACTCCAACCTCGAGAAATGCTGTCAACAGAAACAAACAACAAAACAACAAAATTTATATATTGTAAGAAAAGCAGAGGACCGTGGACGGACCCCTGGGGGACGCCGCATAGTGTTTCGCCTGTTTTTCTGATCTATGATTCCTGATTTCCGTGGTCTGTAATCGACCGTTAATCATCCCCTAATTCCACAACGATATACAGGAATACTAGTAAGCTAAGGGCCTGCCGGAAAAGAAAGCGACTGTGTGGCAAGATACCAATAAACTGCCAAATTGGCGTCAATAAGAAATCAACAGAACCTTTTGAAGGCTGCTACTAAAAGCAAATGGCTTGCCAATGAGTTCTTGATCAGTTGCACCGTGTCCCAAAGTAACGAATAAAATGCATCACTTCGGGCTTTTCATATGAGCCCAGTTGCCCGAACTGGCTCGATTTCAGAGATCTAACCTCTCAGTAAATCCTCCACTTTGTGCAAGTCTCGATGTGTTCATCTGAGAACTCGGGCTGGCCCAGTTGCCGAGATCTCGGTTTCGGCTGCGGAGGTCTAGATCTCCGTAACCGGGATGGAAAATCTTCCATACGAACACTTCAGTCCAGTTATAGGGATGAATTTTTTCCAGCTAGGCATGCCTTTTATATGTATTTTTAGTTCTTCGGTCTGCCTTTGGCGGTTTTTGCATATCGGTAGCCGGGCTGAAATTTTCCACATGAACAGAAGATAAAATTCATCCCTGTATGCGTGCCAACCCGATTACCGGGCTCCTATGAAGAAGCCCTGGTTGATAAACAACTCGAACACAAAATCTATAAAGGTACCTCTGTTCACTGTTTGGTGTAAAGACTCAAATCACTGACCTGTGCAGGATCCAAGTAACAGGCAGAATAGGTAGCACAGATAAGCGACCAAGTATTGAAACATTATGGTATTCTTCATTTTGGAGCCTGAAGAGCATAAACGCATTCATTTCAGTCAAGACAATGCTGCCCTGGTTGCCAGAGGTAATATCATGACGTTCGTTGAAACAATTTTTTCTTTCATTAACGGGCACTGCACTTAAATTTGAGCGACACTAGAAAAAAAATTGCACTTTCACCAGTTTGTTTTTTTTCTGAGAAAAATCTCTAATCAAGAATAGAACTCGGACTTTGAGACTGACAGCGCACATCACTAACCACTTCACTAACGAGTTCCTTAACGGAAATCGCGTGAAACCTAGGTGCGTAAACCATCGTTATATGTAGAACGATATCATAAATAGATTAAAAAAAGGCTCACACAACCCCCAACCTAACCCATACTTCTCGTGAAGGTTAGATCCGTTGATTGTTCTGAAAGCGTCGATCTTTATTGTCCTAATCCAGTTTTGACCATAGCCCCTCATCGGTCCCACTTATTCACTTCTAACAAACAAAAAAGGTTGCCAGTTTAACTTTATTTCAGTCATTAGTCTTACATCCATTACCCTGGAGATCTGGAGCAATGAAAGATAAAAAAAAAAAAAAAAAGTTAAGTCAAAACTGATACCCATTACGTATGGTAACAGGCGCGGATCCATACCGGCTTCCACCGTTTTACGAAAATCGGTCAGAATTTTCATAATAAAAAAAAATAAATAGACATGTAAATAAATATCTTAAGAGGAAAAAGAACGCAACTACATTTCCCGACAAGCCTGTTTCGTGAATCGCTTCACTCTTCAGGGGTTTAATGAAAGAAGACATGTATATATTTTTCATAAAAGTAAACGGCAAGTTGAATCTCGAAAATAGTTTTGACATTTATTTTCTTATTTATTCTTTTTGGCAAATTACCGGAAATAGACAAGGGTCATAGACACGTTCTGGCGGCAAAATTTTACAGCCGGGAAATCACTAGTCTCACGGCGGGGGTGACGCCATCACATCATCGACAGCTATATTCTAACTGACTCGAAAAGCCAAGAAAGGGCGCTTCTAGGTAGTTAAAATTGAAAAAATTTCCCGGGGGAGCATGCCCCCGGACCCCCCCTTGGAGCTTGCGCCTTCGGCCCTCGTTTTGCAGTAAATCGGTCAACATTCTTCCTAGATCCGCGCCTGGGTAAGGTATGACCAGAATGCTCTGTCAAAATGCTTACTTATTCAGATTTTTCTACTCGCCTGGAAATAAAGAGAGAGTCAGTAAAATTTGCCTAACAATGAGAAGCCACTCAAATTTTAGTTATGATGGTCTTGGTCGGAACTTACGCCTTGATACAAATTACCTAGTACCTTTCGGTTAATTATGTGTTATTAAACCTTATGATCGAGTGACAGAGTGAAAAGTCGATTGACTCGCAGTACTCGTTGAATCACGCTTTGCGCATTCATTCACATCTAAAATGGACACAAAAGTGACAACATACTGGAATTTCAACGACTGACATAGTTAACTGCTTCTATTAATAAGTTCGTACGCCTCACCATCTAAAACAAGAGCGGATTTCTACTACTGAGGGCTCGCTAAAACTAGGACTGAACACTGAGAAAGTGGCCGACTCGAAAGCATCCGCTACTTTGGCCACTGTACCTTAATCTCTATAATAATTACTTTCCCCTATCTTCCTTAATGTTGTATACGTTTGTGTAACCCCATAATTAGTAAAAATATAGAAAAGCCTGCAAATAAAGATTCTATTCAGTTCAGTTAGTTCAGCTGCGCCCCCTTCCGTCTCAACATTGTTTTTGTCAATTTTCTCGGAAGACCCTGTGAGCTAACAGTAGTTGCGACGTGTGAGGGCAGGGAAGCGAGACATGTCTCAACAATTGTGTCGGTGTGGCTGCGTATGGGGTGATCCGTTAATTTCCTTATATGCACTGATTTACTTCTGGGTGAATTGCACCCGGGTGTGAAATCTTTTTACCGCATTTTAACCCATGACGTCATTTATATCCCTTCGTTACTGTTTTTATCATCAGTACATCCCGCAAGCCAACATTGCGACGTGGGAGGGCAGGGAAGCGAAATGTGTCTCAACAATTTTGTCGGTGGCTGGAGGAGAGAATTTCCGTATCACCCAGTATGGGTGAACTGCCCCGGGGTGTGAAATGTTGATGTTAGAATGATTTCTACCACATTTTGACCCTTGACGTCATCTGTATTTATTCCTGGATCATCACTAAACAGACACACGACAGCATGGAATCTTCTTGTCAAATATCAGTCTTTCAGCGATCACCGAACAAATTAAAACGACGTATAAACGATACTATAAAACAAACCTTGTATTCAATTTAAAAAACATTTTGGGGTTCTAAATGACAAAACGACATATATTCGTATCTAATTCTTGGTTTTAACGTGACGTCATAAAAAAAACCAACTAAAATTGAAAGGTGGACGGACATTTCAGTTTTTGTCTTCATTACACTTGCTTGCAAGTTTTCAGCTCGATAGCATGCATTGTTTAGAAAATACAGCAGTTTAAATTTCAGTTTTTTTCAGACTGCGTGACATATAGACGGCTGCCGAGAAACACACCACGAACATGAAAACACCGGTTCACATTGTGGTCTTGAGCTCTGAACAACCAATATGTTAAGAAAAGTGTTTATGCGAATGTTTACAAGTTCAGTATTAAAAGCGAACAAAGGTTTTAAGAAAGCCAAAGTAAACTCCACATGTTTTCACTAGTTTCCGGCCGCCATGTTGGTGTCCTTCTGAAAGCCACAAGGCCCCGATTGTTCGAAAGGCGGATAACGCTATCCACCGGATAAATGCTAGCAAATCCAATTGAGTTATCCAGTGGATAGTGATTTATCCGGTGGATAGCGCTATCCACCTTTCGAACAACTGGGCCCAGCATGGCTTCTTCATACTAAACTATAATTTTGAGTGGTACATTTTTCCGAATAACTGAAGTACGGGATAACGCGCAGGCCTAAGACTTTGACACGTTGTTTCTTCTTTTTTTCCTTGTATAATATCTCAGTTTCTTGACTGTAAGCGATTTTTTTATCAGCGTGACGTGAAATTAGATTTGCGTGACGGATAAACAGCTTAGGACTGAAATGTTGAAATGGTGGCATTCTCGCAGTTGCAGCACGGAAGAAGGTGAATTTTAAAACCGGTAAATCAGTGAATGAAACGATGAATTTATCGGTCGTGACGTAGCATAATCCCCCAAAATTCGAGTGCTCGCAAGCAGTAATCGGATTTTTGCCGAGCACGGCCCGCCTCATGACCGATAAATTCATCATTTCATTCATTTATCGAGCTTAAAATTGCCCATCTTGTATAGCACAAATATCAAGCATGTTTGATATTTTCTTCAAGGCCTCGCGAGGGGAAATCATCCCTCCCCTCCAAAACTTCACCGCACACGAAAGGAAACGGCTCAGCTATATGAACCGCTTGGTGAGGCAATTTGGTCACCTCTTTACTCAAGTGTTATGGCGGTTAAGAGTTTTTACTTACACAATAGCATGTATTTAGGTTTCTTAAAACTAGCATACTGATAGCCCTCGAAGCTTTGCTTTTCGGACTAATACACGTATTCGTTTTTAAGAAAAGCTCACTATTCCATTTCTTTCATTTCGAATATACCACCATACGGCATTTCAGTCCTACCAGTATGCAAGAAGGTTGTCACCTAAAAGAAGTTTCAATGATGGCCCAGCTCCCAAGAATGCGTGAGCATCCGGACAAGTACCCGGATAGTCAGGTGCTCGGATAAATTTATCATTTCTATCAGTCGACAGTTCCTCGTTAGGAACACTTTATTGTTTAAATATCAATTAAGGCTGCGAAACACACGTAGCACATGACAACAAACAATAGGCCTTTTTACGGTCAATGAAACGTATGGGATTCTGGATGACTCTGAAAAGCTGGGACGCCGCTACAAAGAGGCGGGTTTCGACCACTTGTCTCTGTTTTTTAATCGGTCGTGATATCCTTCATCCAACAAATAAGGAAGTATAATGTCCGTAAATTGGAATTATAAATCTTTGCTTCTAATTTTGCGGCAATGTGCATAAATTTGAGGGTGGTACAATAAAACGGCTACAGTTTCACGCTTCAGGAGAAAAATAACGATTACTTACGATTTTTGAACAATTATGTCCAGAGCACTGCCTTGTTTTTTGTGCTCACCATGCAACATGCCTGAGGTTCCTGTAGCTCGGTGGTGGATCATCCACAATAGTGATCGGAAGTTGACAGGTTCGACTTCTGCTAGGAGAACTCGGGTTTTCTTCCGAGCAGACTCGGCCAAAATCCCACACATTCACTGCAATTTTAGCCGTGATTATCCCCCCCCCC
>BLFK01000871.1:171432-173932 GCA_014634185.1 Astreopora myriophthalma
CCCCCCAAAAAAAAAAAAAAAAGAAAACAATTTGCAGTCATAACCGTGAAAAGGTCTACATAGCTGCGACATCTTGTGACTTAACATTGGCCCAGAATAAGTCATAAGTTTCAAAAGACCAAAATTGTAGGAGAAGTCCCCTACATATCAAACAAGTTTCATTCCTGCAAATGGAAATATACACTGTGGCGGCCTCAGTGCGCCGCTCTTTGACCTTTGGAATCAAGTAACAGTACAAAGAAGCTGGTGAAACGATCAAACCTGAACTTTTCACGCCTTTTTCTATTCAGGGCCTTCAAAGAGGAAACCTTTTTGATATCCTGACTCCAACACTTTACTGCTACCTTTCCTCACTGGTTATTTACGGTTTGCATTCCGCGAACATGTCAACCAATCTTGTTACTTGAACCAATCAGGTAGTTATCGACTGACAGCGTCTACCTATGACTCACCCCGTCTGTCTGCAGTCTGTTCGAATTTTTTGTGCATTTATGGTCAACAAGAAATCATATCATTTTTCTCGTGCAATTTGGAATAAGCACTTGTAAGTTTTTCAGACCATAAATTACACTCTCCCCAAGGGCCCGTGCAATTGTGTTAGTCAAATTGCTCGACAAAAATAATGTGATTACCTATACGAACAGTTAAGAGGAATATTGAAAGGACGGCCGCTATTGCTCTCGCTTCCGAAGCAATTCCCTTTTCCACTTGACCACCACGATGCTCGCTAGCACATCCATAAAATTCTAACATATTATTTATTCATTCACCCTAGACAATCATTCAAGAGACCTTGAAAGTAAGTAAAGTAAGCCGTATGATAAAGTAGCTTTCGGCTTTGCTGTGCAGCAAAATGCAAATAGAAACCATGTGGCGGTGATTTAATCAGTGGCTAAGGCAAACCATTACATCATCAGGATTGAGACAAATGAATGGTCATTCTAGGTCATTCACGATTGCGTCATTTTTGTGGCTACTGTTGCTACGCAGTAAGTTAAGCACTAAGTTAACTTGAGCTAGGTAGATCGACAAGTGTTTGGATAGCCGATCTGTCAACGACCTTGTCGTATTCTGGGATACCAGATCAGGTGACCTAGGGCGGTAGTGAGGAATAAAAGGAGGATTGCTCTACAGTGTATGTTTTCTCTGTGTCAGCTACCTCTGTGAATACTAAAGACCTGATCTCGACAACTGACTAATCAGTTTTTGCACGTTGTTCTAGACTATCGATGCAATTGTTGCTCAAGCAAACTATACGGTGGATTCTTTGTATAAAATAATTTGGGCGAAGCGAGTGCTTCAAGAGCTTGTTTCGAGTTTCAATTTACGGCAGTCTAGTGAGATTGTAAAGAAATATGCCGATTGTTGTAACTCTAGAATTATAGCAGAAAAGGCACAAAAACAGCCTGGTAAACACAACACTTCTGATCTCCGGGCCATCTGCTCATCGTCCGCATGCGCAATACAATACTCAAAGTAATGACGTCACAGCCTATATATAACATCTCCCCATTCAAGGGAAACAGTCTCTAAAATATCAACAATAATTGAGAGCGTCAATTCAGTTCATAATCTTTTAATTACCTTGGAGGACCCCGAGTTGTCGTTACAGGGTAACTTCTAACCATAGAAATAGAATCCTCAACTGCAGGAGTTGGGTGAACCAACAGAGCCGTGGAATTTGGAATGTCAGGCATGGAAGCTCTGGGAGTTGGGCAGTCAGGTAAGGACTGTTCACTAGTGTCCAACAAGCAGGTTCATCCTGGGGAGTGGTATGAACTGTGGTGAGTGGAATTGCTGAATCAGGAAGTGTCCCCTTGGTAGCTCAGGACAGGACTGGATTGCTGGAACGGTGGTTCGTAAGAAATCATCGGTGGAACGACCCAACAGCTGGTCCACATGGCGTTTCCAGAGTTTACCCGACACTTCTACCATGTAATGCCTTGACCCATGGACCCCTGCGACAACTCCAGGAAGCCATTTCTCCCCTCTCTTAATTACGTGCAAGAACAGCGTCGCCGGCAAGGAACTGGCGTAAGCCTCTCTTAGCTGTACCGTTCACCATAGAGCTGTACTGTCGTGCCTCAACATGCTTTTCAACCGACGGTGTGAGCAAATCTAAGCGGATGCGTAGTCTCCTTCCCATAAGTAGCAATGAGGGAGGTTCACTAGTAGTAGAATGTGGGATGTTTTGGATACACCAGTAGGTACTTGGCAATGACTGTATGCAAATCAGAGTTAGAGAGCTGAGCCTGCTTGATTGCTGACTTCAAAATCTGGACCACTCGTTCAGCCTGACCATTAGTGGAGGGTTTATAGGCCGCCGACGTCGGATGTAAAATTCCATTGTTAGCACAGAACTGTTCGAATTCCCTAGCGGTGAATGCTGCAAGGGTCGTACTGATTGTAGTATTTGTCATCTTTACAACCTCTGGAAACTTGCTGTAAGCGTCAACAACAACGAGTTAAGTACTCCCAGCGATTGGTCCCGGAAAGTCTA
>BLFK01000871.1:183673-194707 GCA_014634185.1 Astreopora myriophthalma
CGTGGACAAGGGCTTTTCTTCAGCCCACTTCACGGAACCGTTGATTTCAGTCTGCGGTTAAAAATTCTGATCACGTGATAGCATTTTTGTGGCTCTGCGGTTTCGAAAATACCGATCTCGTGACGCTATTTTCTGTTGATCTAGCTCTCCCCAAAGAGAAATGCGTGAAACGATGTTGACGGTGAGTAAAACCGGCCGAAGCGATAACGGGTAACCAGGAAAAGCCTTGTCCTGAGAAATAAGAAGCGAGTGGAACCTCTTCTTCAGGTTTTTCTTTTCTCGGCCGTGGGAAGAGTGAAGGATTAGCGCCACGTGATCGTCATTTTCGAAACCGCAGAGCCACAAAAATGTTATCACGTGATCAGGTTTTTTGAACCGCAGACTGAAATCAACGGTCCGTGAAGTGGACTGAAAAAAAGCCCTTGTCCACGGACGTCTGAGATCGATAGTATTGTTTACGTACTCTGTGAACTGCTGCAGAGGCTCCGAAGCTTGTCGTTGAAGCCGTCGAAACATGGGTTCTATCTCTTCTTCAGGCAGGAAAGGTAGCGCCATCATCTTTTTAATGTATAAGTGTGTACCACGGTCATGAGTATACGATGATTGAAGGCCGAGTTCTTGCACCTGTAGTATGGATAAAGAAAAAGATTTGGCTACTGATGCCACTTTTACGGAGCTCTAACCCCTATAAATGAATTGATTCGAAGGACAGTTTTGTAAAACATAGTAGTTAAGGTGGTCGGTATAAGGAGTAGCCAATCAGAGAGCCGCATTTCGCCCACGTGACACCCCTCTAGCCAATCAGCGCGCGATGCATCTCATTAACTGTCCGCCATTTTGAATGGAGGTTTTGGTCTAGTCCAAATATGGGCATCAGGTCGGAAATGACGTCACGACGGAAGTCACGCTCAAATTGAATAAAAAACAATGTTTAATAAAAACGACAACCTATGTACAGACGGGAACGTGGGGGGACTCTGACCGAGCCCCCGTCCCTGGATTTTTTTAAAACAACAATTTACAATTTTTTTTCTCATGGGGCTTCCTCTTCGTCCTCCGTGTAGGGCGGCGTCTCAGGCAGGACGACCCCAGACGTCCCATCGTCCGTGGAGAGGGTGTCGTCCTCCGTCTCTGACACGAGGGGGGTGTCGTCCCCCGTCTGCGTCTCGGCATCGGTGCTGACGCTGGCCGTATCCCCACCCTCACTCGCTGCGTCCGAGGGGTCACCCAGCTTCACCAGATTGGCGCGGCAATGCGGGCAGGTCCAGTCACGTTTGTTGTGGTCGCCATACTGGGCTAAACAGAAGCGCATCAGACACAGGACGTGAAGCCACTGCCGGCAACAGAAGGTTCTGGCAGTTTTCCAGAGGTGAACGGGTGGGGTGCCGGTGTCGAGGGCGCGCTTGTTCACCGAGGCCATGCGAGCCATCAGTTGGAGGGTCGGGACGTAGGGCACCGTGTCGTGCAGGCACACCAGACAGGGTTCTTGCTGGACAGCGGCCATGTTGGTTTTGGGTGGGCGCGAGCGGGGTGCTCTCTTATACAGGCTGAGCAAGGCACGTGACCCGGCCCGCGTGGACCAATCAGACCAACTTTTTTAAAAAACCCCTCTGGAGGGGGGATAGGGGGTATCCCCCCAACCGATCCCTCTCCGCCACGTGGCACATCTCTGGGCGCCCATTGGTCGACACACTGTCGATAAAAGGGGGAAGGCCCGAGAGGCGCCCCCATTCTGAAACCATGAAGAGTCTGTGGGACGTGCTCCCACCGGAACTGCAAGCAATGATCCTTGACATGAAAGCCAAGATGGAGCACCGTGAGAAGATGCGACCCTTGATCCGAGAGATCAACGGTCTGACTGTCTGCCCCTACAAGAGGTTGGCCCTGGTTCCGTACACCAACCCACCCTACCATGACCACCCCGGAATAGTCCGCTGTTCCCGGTGCCGGATGTTCCATGACGTCGGGAGCCGCTGGCTCTACATGGAGCCGCTACCCCGTATGGTGGACGTCCCGTACCTCGTCGACGACCCGGACCGTTTCCCTCAGTGAAAGACCGACTCAGCCCCACCCCTCAGACCTGGACCGTCCCCGGACAAGCCTCGGGGGTCTCTTCAGATCCCCCCACCTTACATGCTAGGAAAGGCATGACCACACAGTTATGAATCATAACGTATTTAATACAACTTTTCCTATGTACAATCAATCAAGGGTGCGCCAAACGCCGCGCCCGCGCGAGGTTGACAAAACGCATGTCTCTTTTTCGTCCCAGGGCCCCGCGCATCCACTGCACGAAATGATAACACTCCACCCTGGGACAATGATGGCGGTCGGGATCGTCGTGGTGGCCACAGGTCGCCACGGTGGCCAAGCGCGTCAGGTCGTCGAACTTGGGGC
This sequence comes from Astreopora myriophthalma, assembly GCA_014634185.1. Classification (NCBI taxonomy): domain Eukaryota; kingdom Metazoa; phylum Cnidaria; class Anthozoa; order Scleractinia; family Acroporidae; genus Astreopora; species Astreopora myriophthalma. Next base: position 186,071 of record BLFK01000871.1, read on the forward strand.
ACGCATACACCTCCAGATCAAAGTAAGGAATGTTCAAACTGTTCAACAAATCCTTCTCGTAATGACCCCCTTGAAAGCCACGCGAGGTCGGTCGGGCGTCTTGAAACGTTCGTACAAGGTCTTGAGGTCTTTGGGCAAGTCGCTCAAGGGGGCCGCGTGTTCGCTTTCGTGGGCGTAGAACGGGAGGCCGTGCACGCGTTCTCGCACGTATCGAGCGGTCTTGCGATCGGCCACGTCCAGGCGACGCCAGAGGTACGCGTGAGCGTAATGGTTGGACCCGTGATGGTCGCCGGTCCAATCGCACCAGCCGAGTTCTCGCGGGACGAACGTGGCCCAACGGTCTTGTTTCTGCACATGTACGCTGTACCCGTCCAGGTCGACGACGAGACACACGTTGTCCAACAATGTTCGATCCATGACTGACGGACCGAGGTCCGACCGCTTTCTTATGTACATAGTCAGTCCACGCGCGCACCCCACGCACGCACTCACTTGCCCTTGTAGTTTCCGAAGCTCTTGGGCAATTTGGGGGAGCTGCGACCGGGTATCCCGGATCCCATAGGCCACTCGGGAGGCGACGGGGCTCTTTCCATCACGGGCGACGGCCTCTTCTTCCACTGGTCCTCGGGCACCGGAAAGATGGTGTGGAAGATCGGGAGCTCGGGTGGAGGCTGCAGGGGACGACGCCACCCCGACGAATTCGGCGCCGGAGCCGGAGCCGGTGGGTCGAACATTGCCACGCGTCGCCACATCACCTGAGGGGTCCACGGACGGTCCACCCACTGGAAGAAGTGGCACCCTCCCTCGTCCGAGCGACGGGACGTCAGAAAACCGCGTCCACGGTTGGGCGTGTCCCGTTGTACCACGGCCACGCGGGTGGGGAAGCCGCAGTAGCAGAAGAAGGGGCCTGCTTGGACGTCCGGATGCACGGTCCCTTCCAAAGCCTGGAGCAACGCGGGAGCCTTGTCCAGCCCCACCCACACGGGACACTGTTGGTGGATGCATTGCACGTACCGCCAACCTTTACGCGAGACGTCGTGGTGCAAGGGCAAGGTGTGGAAGGGGCACCTCAGCAGCGGTGGGGGTGGTGCAGCGTCTGTCTTTTCCTCCTGAGGGGCGGGAAAGCCGCCGCAGTATGCTTCGTCGGGCGTCGAGCCAGCCGACCCTTCTTCCAACACTTTCACCTTGTCTTGGGTCGGCATGGTGACCGGAGCCCACGGCATTTGTTCCTGGTTGGGCGGTTCCGGACACGTGCGGCACAGGACCCACTCCGTCGGCGTGTCGGGTGGCGACGGAACCTTCTCCGGGACCACGGGTGGAGGCGTCGGCAAGGGCGGTGGCAACGGGTCCGGTTCGAGCTCGGGGGGAGGCAGGCTGGCGAACAGTTCCTCCAAGGTCTTTAGCTCGGGCGTGTTCAGGGTAGAGGTGGTGGTGGTAGGCACGGGCGCCGGGCGAGTCCTCTTGCGCGGGGGCGGGCCGACCGCATCCCGGGGCGTGGTGTCCTGTTCCAAGTGGGCACTCAAGTCGAGATGCTGGCCACCTTGGGCGTGGCGTTCGGCCGCGGCTTTTTGGCGGGCTTTCTGACGGGCAGGTTTCTGACGGCGCGTCAACGAATCGGTGCGCGCCCCCGACAGGTGGTCCATCTTTTTGGGCGGGGTCTTCTTCTTCTGAGTCTTCTCAGGGCACGCGTATTTGGCCGGAGACAGAGTGCCATACTCCCAGGAGATCATGTTCTGACTACAGCTCGAGACCCTCGAATGATGCAGAGTCCGTCCACGCCACACTCTTATACCTGCGATCCACGCCCGACCAGCACGACGGGATGACCTCATCGTCATCCAATGGCAGGGCCCCGGGAAATCCCAGGAAATCCCTGCCACGCGCAGCGTCCGTAAAACTACGGAGCACGTGCTCCGTCCCACGCGCGCGCGAGGGTTCCCGTCAGGCCGAGCGGGTGTGGCACACGCCTCTATAAGAGGGAGAGACCGTGACCCCTCGGACAAAGCATGTGGCCATGTCGAAGAGGTCAGAGCACGTTGGTACGCGTGCGACCGTGGATTCCGATGGCGTGGGAGACGAGCCCACCGGACCGACCGTGGTGCCCGAGCCAACCCATGGAGTGGGAGACGACGCGCGCGACTCCCTCGCACGTGATCCCGACAGGCTGGGCGAACGGGGTGGAGGTGGGTATAAGAGTCGACCCTCGGTGCCCTCACCGCCAGACGTGACGTATCAAGCCTACTATCGAGACCTCGACTACCATTTGGAACGAATCCGGCGAGGTCTGGCCGCGGGTTACTCCTTCCAAGAGACCTACCTTCATTGGCTGCAAGATTTTGCCGACGCCCTCGGATGCTCGGACACGGGTCCCCGGTACCAATCGACCACGTGTCATGCATTCACCCCCCGAGCCCCTCCGGCTGTATCGATGTCGCCGACGCAAACGAAGAAAACCGAAGCCCCCAGACCCAGTCCCGACATCTCCACGACCGGATCCGGGGGTTGCAGCGCCAACTGAGTGAGATGCAAGAGGCGTGCCACGACCACGAACGGGTCCGGGTCCAGTTGCGCGATCAGCTCCAGAGTCTTCGTCAGACCATGGAAGAATGGAAGCAAGTCACCCAGCAACTGCAGACGCGGCTGCGACGACGTGCCGACAAGGAAGCCCAGGAACGGCACATGTGGATGACGCGGTGCGATCGTTTGTTGGATCGCGTCTTGTGCGACGATTGTAAAGAAGAGAAAGACCTGGCCTACTTTGACGAACTCGACAGTACGTACGCGAGGGCCCGCGCGTGCACGCCCGCCGACTGCCCGGAATGTAAAACCTACAAAGCGTGTTTTTACCGTCCCGAGGTCATCGACGAGTGGTACGTGGAACCCGTGGAACCCGACCACGCGTGAACCCACGCGTGAACTTTTTGTCAATAATAAAACATGTTGTGTCCAACTCGGTGTGCATTCATTTTTTCTTGTTGAGACATCATGACAGAACTTGTGACGGGAGGCGCTCGAGGAACCGATACCCTGGCCGAACGGCTGGCAACCCAGCTGGGTATCCCTTGCCACGTGGTGGTGGGTCCGTCGCATGCCCGCGCCCAGAAAGACGTGACGCCCTTGACGCACGAGGCCCTGGAAGAAGGGTGGCGAGCCTTGTGCCAAGTACGGCCCCCGCGTCCCAATGAACGGTTGCAGCGACCCGTGTGGGAACTCTTGAGCCGGAATCACCACATCATCAAGGACGCCGGCACGGTGGTGGCGTTCGGGGTCCTGGAGCAGGACGGGGTGAAGGTGCGTGGTGGGACCGGTTGGAGCGTGGCCTTGGCGCAGCAGCAAGAAAAACCCATCTTCCTGTACGAGGTGGTGCACGGCGCGTGGTTCGTGTGCGGCTATTTTGCGGACGGGCGTTCTCATTTCGTGCCGACCCGGAGCGTGAACGGCGACGAGGACGGGATCCCGACGCTGACGGGCTGCATTGCCGTGGTGGGGACGCGTCACCTGGAACAATTCCCTCGATCCGTGCAACAGTTGAAGACCCTGCTGTGCCGTACCTCTCCCTATCCGGAGATGGTTCGGACCCTGCCCGCGCGATTCGAAAGTTTGTGTAAAATCTGAATCAATAAAAGAAAGGGTTGTCAAGCGTGTGGGTTCATTCGTGAGGGAGATGTGATGTGAGACGAGACGACGCTGGGTGCACTGGCACTTGACGCGTTGGCTGTGCACCCGTCTGATCGACTCGGCGGGGGTACCGTGTCCATGGCTCGACCTGGAGGACGACGAGTCGGACCTCGAGCCCCCATGACCGTCTTTGAGGTCTTGCTCGAGCACCCGCTGTTTCATTGGGGGCACTATGCCGCCTTCGTGACGTGGTTGGTGCGTCGGAATTCGGACCCCGAACCTTGGTTCCACCTCGTCCATAAAACGTATCCCGACCGCGTGCTGAGCGTGGGTCGTTTGCTCTGGATTCGCGTAACGATGGTGGCTCTGTCCGCCCCTGGCCCGAAGAAGAAGAAGAAGACGTCTCAGAAGCGACGTCCCCCCGCCTCACGAAAAAGACCCTCTCCCCAGCACGTGAGGGCTCGGTATGCGGATCCGTCGACGCCGGGTGCCTTGGGTGGGGTCCGACGGTTCGCCGACGCCCAAGGGCTGTCGCTCCGGGACGCCCGAGTGGCCTTGGAAGGCGATCTGGCCTACACATTGCACAAACCCCAACGCCGTCGATTTCCCACCGCGCCGGTGCTGGTGTTCAACGTGGACGAACAGTGGGTGGCAGATCTGGTGGAAGTGCAACGGTTGGCCCGTCACAACCGCGGCATCCGTTACTTGTTGACGGTGGTGGACGTCTTGTCCAAGTACGCGTGGGTCCGACCGCTCAAGACCAAGACGGGGGCCGCGTTGGTCCGTGCCTTCGGGTCCATCTTGAAAGAAGACGGGCGACGTCCCCAAAAGTTGCAGACGGACAAGGGTAAAGAATTTTACAACCGCCCGTTTCAGACGTTGTTGAAACAGAAGGGCATTCATCATTTTTCCACGCACGGGGATGCCAAAGCGGCGGTGGTGGAACGGTTCAATCGCACGTTGAAAGGGCGCATGTACCGTTATTTCACGGCCGCCAACACGTTGAGGTTCGACGACGTGCTGCCCGCGTTGGTGAAAGGTTACAACGCCAGCCGGCATCGGAGCATCGGCCGAGCGCCTCGCGACGTGACCCCGAACAACGAGAGGGAGGTGTGGCATGCGTTGTACGGTCGGAGACTGCAGAAGAAGAAAGGCCGACGACCCCGCTGGAAGGTGGGCGATCGCGTGCGGTTGGGCAAACACCATCGCCCGTTCAAGAAAGGGTACTTGCCCGGGTGGACCGAAGAAGTGTTCGTGGTGCGCACCGTGCGCCCGGGACCCGTGCCCACGTACAAGGTGGCACGCCATTGGAAGGCACGTTTTACGAGCAGGAGTTGCAGAAAGTGACGGGGGGCGATGACGCGCTGTTCTGCATCGAGAAAGTACTTAAACGCAGTGGTGAGAAGGTCTTGGTGCGTTGGAAAGGGTGGCCGAGCAAGTACGACAGTTGGGTGGCCAAGAAGGACGTGCAGACCTTGGGATGAGCGACGAAGGGTTTTTCGTGACGTTGCCCAGCGACGCCAGCCGGTCCAAATTCACCGACAACACGGCGGCCTGGTACAAGGTCCGGTTGCCGTACCCGTTGCGTCTGAAAGGCCGCGGGTGGCAAGCGGGTAGCTCGCGTCGATCTGTACGAGCTGGTGGGTCCGAACCAGTACTTGGCCTACAGCAAATGGTACGTCGAGGACCCAGGGCGGGAGCCACCCAATGGACCAAACGCGAGGAACAAGTCCAGATGGCCGACATTGCGACCTTGGAATCGGTGGTGGACGGTGAAAGTTTCGTGAAAGCCATCATCGACACCCTGGAATGTGCGAGGAATGAGAGAGATATAGAGATACAGGGTAGACGGTTCGTGGATGGGGCCGGTAAACGCCTGTACGTGACGTTTCGGTGGGAGCAGCAAGGGCTCGACCGCGATCTGATTGTCGGCCATCCCCAGACCCTGATGAATGGAGCCGGCACACCCGCCTTGATCTTCAGTCACAAAATGGCCTACAAGATGGGGTGGCTGGTGTTGACGAAAGAAGGCAAGGATGTCCTGGGCCCGAACCTGTGCATGGAGTTTTACGACGAGACGATCCCCACGCTGACGGGGACGAGAATTGACGTCCTCAGTGGGGGCAAAGCGGCCTGGTGGGACGTGTGGACCAACCCGCAGGGGTTCGTCTACCTGGTGTTGAGCATGAACTGCCAATGGCGGTTCCAGAACCTGAACAAGGCGTTTCGTGCGGTGGTGGGCGACCCGACGCGGACCTTGCACGTCTATTGCAATGCCGGAGGCAGCACCATCGTGGGACGGCAAGTGACGGACCTGTTGCGCGAAGTCCAGTACAAGCGTCAAGGGCGAGGCAAGGTGTACTTCGAACCGTTGCACGTGCAGTACCATCCCGTGCGCAACGACGTCATGGAAGTGGTGGAAACGCAAGTGGCCGAGACGGACGGCACGTTGGTCCGGTTCGGGCAAGGCCGTACCCTGTTGACCTCGCACTTCCGACGGGACGTATAAAGCACCCTCGGGGACGCACGGAGCACAGACCATGGACGCCTTTTACGTGACCTTGCCCAGCGACGGGGACGACGTCGGGTTCCCCGACAACACCAACGTGGCCTTCCGCACCCGCATGAGGCCGCCCCTGTGGTTACGAGGTGGACGTTGGGTGGTGGGGGTGGTCCGTCTGAGCGTGCCGGACGACGACGCCGACGACGATGAGGACGAGAGTTGGCAAGACACCTTGTTGCGCGTGTACCCACGCGGCGCGTTGCTGGCCTACTTCTTTTCGTTCGAAGAAGACGACCAAGCCATCGATCGCCCGGGCATCCGGGCCGAGACGCGCATCGAGGACGTGGCCGGCCACTGCCACGACGGGGCGTCGTTCGTGAAAGCGGTGGTGGACGATCTACGGCGCAAGTACTGGAATAAGGTGCAAGTGGGGTGGAACTGGAAGGAAGGGGACGCCACCTTCGTGCCCGAGTTTCGTTGGCCCGAACCGGACACGTTGGTGATCGACAACGCCCGGGCGGTGCGCGACGGGGACATTGGACTGGCGGTGCGTCAAGATCTCATGCGACGGATGGGCGGCACGGACGCCCAGGGGGCCGTGCCCGGACCTCGCTTGACCGTGCGGCCGACCGTCAATCCCGTGACCCTGGAGAAAGATTGGGCCGGGCAAACCCTGCCGGCCTGGGAGCTCGTCGGCAACAGCGTGATCTTGTATCAACAATACTCGTGGGAACTGAGCGGATTGAACGACGGCCGGTTCGAGACGCTCTTCGAACGTCGCCGACGGCCCCGTCGGACGTCCCGACGCACGTGGTACGTGCACAGCAACGTGGGCCAGAGTCATCGCGTGGGGACGCGGTCGACCGACGTCTTGTGCGACGTGGACGGGCAGAGCACGGGGCGAGGCCGGACGCTCTTCGAACCCCGCCACGTGCAGTACGTGCCGGTGCGTCAATTTTTCTTCGACGTGGTGGACGTGCGCCTGACCGACGGCGACGGGCGACCGGCGACCGTGGGACGGGGCGTGACGGTCGTCACCTTGCACTTCAAACGGAGCGACCTATAAAAAGGAGATAGAAAGCCGAGCCGAGCACGACACCATGCGAGGAGGCAGTCTGATGCGGTACACGCCCGATCACACCGGACGCGGTCTGGGGGGCATCTTGTTGTCGGGGGTCAAGACGTTGCTGAAATCGGGGTTGGACGCATTGGGCGGCCCCTGCGGCGTGGTCCGATTGGCCACCCGAACGCTTAAAAGACAAGCCCAACAGGCTGTGAAACGGAAAGCGCAGAGCGTGGTGGGTGAAACCAAGAAAGCCGTGAAACGAAAAGCGCAGGGACTGGCGAGTCGAGCGAAGAAAGCCGTGAAACGACGACGCGTGACGGATCTGTTCGGTTGAAAGACGATGCGACCCGTGCGATCTCGACCGCGAACGCGGGTGGGCGAACGCGGTCTGTCGGGGCAGAGGGGAGGGCTCCTCGGCATCTCACCCATCTTGCCGGCCCTCAAACTGGCAGGTCAACTTCACAAGAAACTCACCCGACAGCGGGGAGGACGCCTTTGGAGCGGGGCCCCCATCCTGCCAGGCTTCGAGCTGGCGGCCCGACTGCATAAAAGAAGCGTGCGCCGCAAACGTCGCACCATTCCTCAACGAGGCGGCGGGGTGAGACGCCGACGACGACGACGACGATGACGGCCGTCCCTCTGCACGGGGCATCCAAGTCCGCCTACGCCGACGACTTTCAATTGTTCGAGGTGCCGAGCACGGACACGTCGGCAGTGGCGTACCGCATGGTGGAACTGTCGCCGGTGACCACGGGCATCAATCCGGTGGAATTCGTGATGGCGGCCTTGCCCGAGTACGTGGATCTGAGCCGCAGTTACTTTCGGATGCAACTCCGTTTGAAGAAGAGCGATGATAGCAACCTGCTCGCCGCGAACAATTTGTTCCCGACGCCCAACCTGGCCCACACGTTGCTCAAGCAAGTGACGGTGCACGCCAACGGCACCTTGATCAGTCCTCAGACGGACACGTACGCCTACAAGGCTTACTTGGAAACCTTGCTCAATTACACCAACGACAAAGGGGACACAATCTTGCAACCGCAAGGGTGGTTCAAGAGCTACCGTCACGGCCTGAAAGCCTTCAACGCCTTGGATTTTCCCACGCCCTTGACGGCCAACAAGTTGGATAGTGCGGCCCCGCACGGCGACTACACGGCCTTGAGCGAGAGCCAGAAAGCGGCGGTGTTGGAATCCAAAGAAGCGCAGACACGGTACCGAGGGGGGGCACACGGTCACGTTGCAATTCGTGCCGCATTCGGAGATCTTTCACCTGGGCAAACCCTTGGTGCCCAACGTGGAACTCAAGATCCGGTTTTACTTCAATGCCCCCGCCTTCTTCTTGAACGGGGTGGCCTTGGACGGCCGTTTGCAAGAAGACGACGTCAAACTGACCTTCCACGTCTGCCAGTTGCGGTTGTCGGACCCGTTGTACCGGGAATTGGAAGGGGCC
>BLFK01000871.1:197980-202980 GCA_014634185.1 Astreopora myriophthalma
GCCGTGAGCAGCATGGAGGAGATGATCGTCATTCCCAAGCAGGAAGTGCCTGAACTGGTGCAGTATTACAAGGGCGCGGTGGGTGAGAATCCGTCCTTGACGTGCGCCGGGCGGTTGGGGGCCAAGAAACAACGGTTGCTGGCCGATGCGTCCTTGTCGGCGTCCGAAGCCGTGCAACGCGTCAAACCCGTCTCCAGTGCCTTGCGACGCACCACCAAACGGTTGCGGCAATTCACGGCCCCGTTGCCGCCCTCTGGTGCCGAAGGGGACGCGGGGGATGCGGACGCCGATCTGACCACCTCGGCATTGGAGAAATGGATGCAGCGCATGGTCCGGGCCGCCGAAACCCCTCGAGGACGCGCGGTCGCCGCCGAGGTGCAAGGCGCGGTCGTGGGGACCCCTGGCCTGATGCGCGGCGTGGCGGTGGTCAAGAAAGAAGGGGCCAAGACGGCCCCGGGCGGACGCCCTCGGCACATGAAAGAAGGGATCTTGGAAGAAATGCAAGCCACCGGGTTCAAACCCAAGCGACGGAGCCGCCCGAGTGCCGACGAACTGCTCCAAGAAGCCCAGGACACGCGCGAGTGGATCGAGGAGGATATAAAAACGAGGAAGACGCCGGCCGAAGTCCGACGATTGCGACCTCTGCCCGGGTGGGAAGCGTGGGCCGAAGGCAAAAAGACGCGTCGGAAACTCGATGGCACCAACTACTAGAGCGCAGGCCCGACGATGACGACGGGCGAAAGCCCCTCCCAAGAAAAAGAGGTAACAGCGCGGGTGGGGGTTGGACGTGCAGAAATGGCTGGGCAAGACCGGTTTGGAATTTCATTGGCCAGGGTACCAGTACATGGGCCCCGGCACGCATCTCGCTAAACGTTTGAAACGCGGGGATCCGGGCATCAACCGGTTGGACAAGATCGCTAAAGTGCACTACATCGATTACGCGAACGCCAAGACGCTGGGAGACAAGCACGCGGCCGATCGCAAGATGATCCGGGCCATCACCGCCCTCCCGGGGAAAAAGACGTGGACCGAAGCCATCGTCAAGAAAATCATGCAAGCCAAGACCCGTTTGAAATTGTAACCTTTTTTCTAAACGAACTGTCAACGTTCGAGTTCTAATAAAGGTGGTGAAGGTCTCACCCGGTCTTGCCGTGTTAATTGGGCGTTGAACCGGTCCAACTGCCGGGTCTTGTCCAGGGACTGCACGGTTCGTAGGGCACGGTCCACGCGCTCGCTCCGCATCCACGTGGCTCGGGTCCGGGCGTCGGCGCGGGCCTTGTGCCGCCGGATGCGCGCCAGGACTCGCTGGGTGGGATCCATCTCCTCCGACTCCGATTCGGACGACGACGACGGCGAGGTCACGTACGAGGGGTCGCGGATGTCGTCCTCCTCGGAGTCGGACGACTCGGCGTACGCTGGAAGGGTCCTCGGGGTCTTGCGGGGGGACGTGCGATGCTCCGGCGTCCAGCAAGTGGCGTCCAAGGCAGCGGCCATGGCTTCCAGGTCCGAGTCCTCCTCCGAGTCCTCCTCGATGACAGGTGGGTCTCCCGACAAGGCCCGAGCGCGTAGGGTGGGCAGATGACGTTCCCATGCTCGTAATCGAGCGGTGCAGGCCGGGGTCCACGGGCTGACCGGGCCCGGCGTTCGACGGGATCGAGCCGGGGCTGGGGTCGACGACGTGGGCGTGACGGTTTCGGAACAGGTGGTGGCGGTGGCGGTGGCGGTGGCGGTCGACGGGCCAACAACGCTTCTTTTTTCCGTTCCGCCAGGGGACAGGTTTCCAGGACCACCTGGCACGGGGTGGTATGACGTCGACGAAGACGGGCCCGGGTTTTCTGGGCCCGTACGGCGTCGGGATGGGTCTGGCGCCAGCGTCGGACTGAAGCCCCATGCTGGGCTTTGTGGTTTTGCCGGTACCGGGCCTTCTGCGCGCGCACGGCCTCCGGGTGAGCAGCTTTCCAGGCTTTCACGCGCACGCGTGTTTGGGCGGGATCCCGGTACGGCATGACGACTCACAATGGCGTCCGTCCACGCCGTCCCCCTTTAACACAGCCCCCTTCCACCAATCGGAAGCTGTCTGACACCCCACGTGACCTAGAGGGGTCTGTTGGGGGGATACCCCCTATCCCCCCTCTGGGCGGGGTTTTTTGAGAGAGGACGGTGCGAGACCGTGATTGGTCGAGGTCGACTCTATAAAGCCAGAGCTCCTCGCGAGTCCGAGTCATTCTCTGCTCACTCGTCCACCTGGTGAGCCTCCAGCATGTCTGAGCCCGGACCTAGTGGACTCACTCTCCAAGAGCAACGGGCTCTCTTACGGGAGCAGCGGGAGGCCTTCGCGCGCGACCACACTCCGACCTCTTTCTTTCCAGAGGACGACCCGGAAGGCGATGCCCTGTGCAATGCGGCCCTGGACGCCTGGGAACAGCCACAGCAGCAGCGTGGGGGTGGAGCCAACCAACCCCTCGAGTTCGACCTCGTGCCCGGAGAAGATCGACGCGTGCGACGTTTTGGGCTCCATCGCCGCGTCTTTCGTGCTCGACTCCGACAACAGGCCCCACTCGAGGAAGGGGATGACGTGGGTGGGGCCATCGAGGGAGCCTTGACCCGAGCCATCGACCGTCAGCTGGCCTCCGACGCCGAGACCCTCGACGATGATGCCTACTTGCTGATCAATTTTCAGTCGGATCGGTTCGATCAAGCCTACCAATCGGCCCGACTGACCGTCGGCGAGTGGCTACGCGGGGATTTGCGCGCACGGGGTCTCATGCAGGATCTGGCTCGGCGTCTCAATTCGAACGAGAACACGGATGAACTCTGTTGCGCCCGGGCTCTGGTCACCATGCGCACCCACGCCGACGAGCAAGCGGGCCAGCCGCTCGAGGACAGCTACCATTCGCTGCGTCGTGGCCTGCCCTGCCAGACCCGATTGGCGTGAGCCTTGCACGGCGAGGCCCGGGTGCCCGAAGGTCCTTGCGGTTTGGGCGAATTGGACCTCTTCCAGATCGTGCTGGCCGACTACCAGATCAAGGTCGTCGACGTGTCCCGCGGGTGTGCCGTCGTCTTTGCGGGACCAGCCTGCACGGGACGTCCCATCCTGCGTCTGGTCAAGATCGGCGCCCACTACCACGGTTGCACCAGCTACGCGGCCTTCTTTAACAAGGCCTATTACTGCGACGCGTGCGACTGGGCCTTCAACCAGGAGGATTACGCGCATCACCCGTGCGAGGGCAAGAAATGCTCCGCTTGCCACCAGGAGAACTGTGCCGAGTACCTGGCGGCTCGCCAGACCGGTACTCTACCCACCGTCACCTGCCGCGAATGCCACCGGCGTTTCTACGGTCCCACGTGCGCCGACCAGCACGTGTGGTTCCAGACCCGGAGTGGACGCCCGGCTCGTCGCGAGGAAGGCAACCGCGTCTGCGACCTCTTGGCGCGTTGCCTGGTCTGCTGCAAACAGATACCCGGACCCGAGCGACACAAACATCGTTGCAGCCACGGACCCTGCCCCACCTGTGAGAAACGCGTCGACTTGCGGACCCACCGCTGCTACATGCAGAAGGTGGTGGAGAACAAACCCAAACGCCGTCGACGCCACCGAGGGGCGGCCGCCGGGCTGCAGACTTTGCGGGCCAACGCCTCGGACGACGAGGGGAGCAGCGATGACGACGACGAGGCCACCTGAGACCGACGCCCAACCCCTCTGCTGGTCTATGCGGACTTTGAGGCCATGCAAGAGGGGGGTTTGCACATGCCGAACTTGATCTGCTGGGAGCGGGAGGACAGCGACCATCAGTACGTCGAGTATGGAGCCGACTGCTGCGAAGCGTACTTGGACTGGGCCACGCACGTCGCCGAGCACGAGAGCCGACAAGTCATCACGGTCTTTCATAATTTCAAAGGCTACGATGGCATGTTCGTGCTTCGCCAGCTGTACGGGCACAAGGTCACCCACCAGATCTGCATCGGCTCCAAGATCTTGAGCCTCCGGACCGGTGACCTCAAGTTCGTGGACAGTTGCTGTTTCATCCCGCAACCTCTGCACAAGTTTCCTGCCACGTTTGGCCTCGCCGAACTGAAAAAGGGGTTCTTTCCCCATTTTTTCAACACCGCCGAGAACCAAGCGTACAACAAGGACGAAATGCCGGCCCAGGACTATTACGATCCGGACGGCATGATGGAAGGCAAGCGTCGGGAATTTCTGGCCTGGTATGCAGACCGCGTGGCCGAGCGGTACCATTTCAACTTCCGGCAGGAACTCGAGGCGTACTGCAAGTCGGACGTGCGTCTCCTGAAGGAAGGGTGCCGTCGGTTCCAGCAGGAGTTCGAGGCCGAGGCGGGGTTCAACCCCTTCCTCCAATGCATCACCATCGCCTCCTCCTGCATGCGGTACTTCCAGAAGAAGTGGCTGCCCCCCGACACCATCGCCGTCGAACCCCCACTAGGCTGGCACGGGGCCCGTAACCGGCAGAGCGTCAAAGCCTTGCAGTGGCTCCACTGGTGCGAACAGGAAGCACCTGCGAGAGCCTGACGGACGAGGAGTGGCAGGCCCACGACCTCCTGCAGTTGGAGGATCCCGACTACGAGATCCCCGGCCTGCCCGTGGCCGACCGCATCGCCCACGTCGGCAACCGCGGCGAGCAACGTCTTCGGCTCGACGGTCACGTCTTCGACGTCGACGGCTACGATCCCGTCACGCACACGGCCTACGAGTACCACGGGTGCTACTTCCACGGCTGCCCGTGGTGCCACCAGGGCCACATGAGCGACAAGAGCCGCGTCCATCCCGATCGCACCCTCCGCGAACTCTATGAGGCCACCGTCGCCAAGGAGATGGCCCTGCGCAACAGAGGGGTCCGTCTGGTGACCATGTGGGGGTGCGATTGGACCCGCCTCAAGGCCCAGCGCGAGGACATCCGGACCTGTCTGGCCCAGCATCCCATCGTGCTGCCCCTGGATCCCCGAGACGCTTTCTTCGGCGGCCGTACCAATGCCGCCGTGTT
>BLFK01000871.1:212980-217702 GCA_014634185.1 Astreopora myriophthalma
CGGTTTGTAAATTTACAACAAATATATTCTGGTGCTAGCCCCTGAAGACACTTACAGACCATTGTGGCCAGCGCAATTTGTTGCTGGCTAACTAGATTTTGCCAGCCTAAAATTTCGAATAGCTCGCTGGCATTTGCATTAAAATTAGAGAAGGTCAAAACTCGGGCTGGTCTATTTTGTAGTTTTTTGTAGTTTATCATGTAACGAGATACCACAGTTTCCCCAGACGACATTGCAGTAGTTAAAGTGCGGTTGAAGTAAAGCGTGATAAATAGAACGCAATGTCGTCTGAGGAACAAGATGCCTTACACGTTTGAGGGCTCCAATTCCAGATGCAACTTTCTTTGTCAGTTTATCGACATGGCCACTCCAATTAAGATTATTATCAATAAGCACTCCCAGTGATTTAGCAGTAGAAACGTGAGTGATAGGAGCACCACTAATCTCGAGAACTGGAGGATTTGTAAGAGTATACAACCTCTGCCTTGATCCAATCAGCATAAATTCGGTTTTTGTCATGTTTAGGGTAAGTTTGTTTGCTATCAACCAATTTTTAACATTTTCTAGATCATGGTTAAGACTTGATTCTATGTCGCCTGTATTGTCATCCGCATATGTTAGGTCGGTTTCATCTGTGTACATCCATGGCACACAATTCATTAAACAATTTGGCAGATCATTGATATATAGCAAAAACAACAATGGACCCAAAATAGTCTCTTGAGGGACGCCGCATCTTAGTGAAAGAGTTTTAGAAAGTGACCCATCAATGGAACACTTTTGAGTGCGGTTGTCCAAATATGACTTAAACCAGTTGTAAGAAATGCGTTGTATGCCGTAATTATTTAATTTAGGTAACCGGATCTCGTGATTGACCGTATTGAAAGTTTTTTTTTTAAGTCCAGGAAAACAACAGCGTTTATTTTTCCTCGGTCAATCTTGTAAAGCATGTCAGAAGTCGGCGATTAAATTCGCCGCAATTCGCCTGGTGTGCCCACTCCTGCGATTTTATACGCCGATCGCAGCGAATTGCTGATCGATTCATGAATGAATGAATGCCTTTATTTATACACGGTAAAAAGATCAGTCATACATAGGAAATCCCTTTAAAAATTCTCAAAACTGTTTTACATATTTGCCGTGTGGGAGTACTGATCAGAAGACCATCTATGGGAGCTTCTCTTAAAGAGACCTAAGGAATTTGCTGCACGCATTTCTTCAGGAGGATTGTTCCATAGAAAAGCGCCACTACAACCAAAGCTACGCTTCAGGTAATCAGTTCTTGGTTTTGGGAGCAATAATTTTTTCTTCGCATTGCGAACGTAGTTAATCGGTGTTCTTGGGGCAAACAAATTACAGAGATAAGCTGGGGCGAGATTATTCATGCACTTGTACATTAAATTAGCCTTTTGTTTAGCCCTTCTAACCGATAAATTGTCCCAACCAAGCGAGTTAAGAAGATATCTGGAACTCGTATCATAGTTAGACTTAGTGATAACTCTGATAGCACGATTTTGAAGTTTTTGAAGTAAACTCTGTTTTGGCAACATTAAGACTTAACCTATTATCTTTGAGCCAGCGATCAATATATTTCGGATGTTACTAAAACGAGGAATGGGGAATGGGGAATGGGGAATGGGGAATGGGGAATGGGAAATGGGAAATTGAAAAATGGGAAATTGAAATGGGAAAATCGAAATGGGAAAAAAATAAAAAATAGCCAATTGGATTGTAAAGAATAATTGTTGTTAATATGGAATAATTTTTCTCAGCGGTGATTACCCAAGCCTTTAAAGCGTTTTGCGCCAAAATTAAAAAGGGAATTCGCGATGATAAGTAGAAACTTTGTTTCTAGCAAAAACTAAAATGACATGCGTACTAAATGTGGACTCCTCTGTTGTTCGGAGTTAGCAGTGATGGACTTTATTCAGAAAATTCAAGAAGTCCTTTGAAAGATCACTAAACTGAATAAAACCGGCAAATGCAGTGATGATGCAGTAAGGTGCAACGAAATGAACGTGAAATACCTTCAATTAAGCTTAGAAACTCTTATTTTATTTAAGTATAATTATAAATGAACATGAAATAACTCTTTTTTAATTTAATGTCAAAGTTTTAGCGTTGCCACTACTTAACCGATTTATTCTATCTCTTACTCAACTTATCGTGTCTTTTCCCGCGTTTTTCTTAATTATGATAATTTATTTTCGCTCCGGCTCGAGATTATCGAAGCGAAGCTCGTGTTCATGATCTTATGGCGTATGAGTCACGCTTCTGGTTTACTTGTACAAAACGTTTTGTTCAGAGCAGTACACGCTGAAAGATGAGATTAATCCTATTCGGTTTTCTTCGTATCGAACGTTCTTGTTTGATGTGTGGTGATAAACAGTGACAGTCGGCCACGAAATTTTAAGCCTTGTTAGCTGGAAATTCGTTTTGCCGCCACGTGTCTGACGTTTTCCCCGAGGATAATTTGCGTCACAACTATACAACGGAAAATAACAACTCTATAACTAGTTAACGAGCCGATAGAAATTGGTCTTAACATGATTTTTTTTCTTGGAGAAGAAAACTGGCAAAACAAACCGTAATTAATCTGTTTTTACCTCTGCAAAACGGGGAATTTTTCCACCAAAATGAAATTTTTGCGGGTAGTAGAACACTCGAACAAAATATCCCGGTTTTTAATGACATCGGAAATCTACTTATCATTGCGAATTCCCCTTTTAATTGTAGGACAAAACGCTTTAAAGGCTTGGGTAATCACCGCTGAGAAAAATTATTCCATATTAACAACAATTATTCTCTACAATCCAATTGGCTATTTTTTATTTTTTTCCCATTTTCGATTTTCCCATTTCAATTTCCCATTTTTCAATTTACCATTCCCCATTCCCCATTCCCCATTCCCCATTCCTCGTTTTAGTAACATCCATATATTTCAGGTCACTATTGATTTGAAGCTCAAGATCAGGTATAGTAGCCGCAGAAAAGGTAACATAAGTGTCGTCGGCATACATTCTAGAAGAGCCGGCATTCAAACAATTTGGTAGATCATTTATAAAGATCAAGAAAAGAAGAGAACCGATTATTGACCCTTGAGGTACGCCATAATTCGGAGGGCCCGCACTAGAAAGATGATTGTTTAAATTAAACCTTTGCATACGGTTGGTTAGGTAAGATTTAAACTATTTCAGGGCGTCATGGTCAACGCCGTGCTTTGTCAGTCTTTCAGGAATTATCTCGAAGTCAATAGTGTCAAAAGCCTTCTTCAAATCAATGAATATAACACCATTTTTTTTTAAGGAGACCTGTATCAATATTGACACACCAGCTATCATTTGTCTCCAACAATGCAGTAAGAGTGTTGTGTAGCGAGCGGAAATCGGACTGGCCGCTGTTTAATTAACATTTTCATTTAGATATTGATATAATTGGTCATAGATAATTTTCTCGAACAGGAATAACAGATATAGGTCGGTAGTTGTTTAGGTCAGACACTTTAGCCAGTTTCCAGTCAGAGGGGAAAATACTAACGACTGATTAAAGATCCCCGTTAAAGGGGGCGCAACAACATCGGCAGCAATCTTCAGAAGCCTGTTTGGAATTTTGTCAAGATAAGTTGCCTTGCTTACATCGATAGCTTTAAGTAATTTGATGACCTTTTGAACATTCATCCAATAAGACTGCACGATTTCATCACGTGACTGATTAAAAATAGCGGTCAATGGTCATTTTTATTTAGAGGGACGCCTGTGAACAAAAGTAGAGTGGAAATTCGCTGCGATCGGCATTTAAAATCGCCAGGTGTGCCCGTATCACGCAGCGACGAAGAGGGGAACGTCGCAGAAACAGGTCAAAATAGTCGTAAAAGAAAAAGGACAACAAGAGGTTCCCAGACAGATGCAGGCCCGTAACCAGGATTTTATGTGGGGGGTGCTAACGAGGCCAAAGTGGACCAAACTACCTAATTGTATTTTTTATTGACTGATCCGTTTATTTAGGAGAGTAGCAATACATGAGAAATTGTAACGGCAAAGTACACGGTAGGAACTGAATATTTTACCACAATTTCTGCTAATCTCGCAAGCTGATTGGCTAATTTGCCATTGCCGATTAGAGTCCATACCACGCTGCTCGCGTCAATGTGTCGCGCAATGCCTTTTTCAGCTCGCGCTCTGAAAAAAAAAAAACATGATTTGCATAATCTGCCATAATCTGTCAAACAACGGTCATTTCAGTCTAGCAACATTACCTTTCTGTAATCTTACCAGTATCCTCAAACTTGAGACAATTTATATTTTCGAATTCCAAAGATTGGACAGAGAAATGAATTTAAAAGGAAAAGCAAATCACGCTTGTTAGCGACCTTGACAGGTTATGCAAATTGGTACATCTGTCAAATTCTCACGCCAGCCTGGCACCAGAAGTGAGCAATAATCCAATCAAAATTCGAGTTTTGAACTGAGGCTTGATTTGAATTTTGCATCATTTATCCAACAACCAGATTATTGAAATGATTCCTGAAATCAAATTTGCAATAATGAAATTATTAATCCACTCGTGAGAAGAACGCTTGACCTGTTTTGACTGTAACCGACTGCACTCCTAACTTGGATATTGAGTATCAAAATGCGGACCTTTGGTGTTTGGGGCCCGTGTGTGTGTGTGTGTGTGTGTGTGTGTGTGTGTGTGTGTGTTTGGGGGGGGGGGGGTGCGAAC
>BLFK01000871.1:220406-234360 GCA_014634185.1 Astreopora myriophthalma
GTGCCTTTTTATCGTGTTTTAGCACGTTGTTTTGGACTTTCTCATATTCGCCGCTGAAAATTATACTAAAACAATTATTCGCCTCAGGCTCAGTGAATATTGGGGAATATTTACCTCGACTACGTCTCGGTAAATATTCACCAATATTCACTTCGCCTTCGGCGAATAATTGTTAAATATAAGTTAGTCACTAAAAACTTTAGCAAAACAAATCGACAAAGCTTTCCGCTATTTTGGTTTCGGTCCTTCTTTATTAAGTGGATAAACTTGTTCTAATGTGATATTCAAAGTTGTGTTATAAATAACGGTTGGTCGACAGGTTTGAATTAGGTTGAGGTGTAAGGCAGGGCTGTTCTCTCTCGCCTTACATTTTTATCCTGTGCGTAGAGGTCTTAGCTACTACCATTCGTAATGATAATGAGGTTCAAGAAATCACAGGGGGCAGCACTGAATGTAAACTCAGTCCATATGCAGATGACACCACGCTGATTTTAGATGGTAATCCAAATTCACTTGAGCGTTCGTTTGATATATTGGAAAAATTCACTGAGGTTTCGGGCTTACGAGTAAATTGGGAAAAAACTGAAGCTCTTTGGATTGGCTCCAAAAAAGGGTCAAACCAAATTTGATGCCCTGGTAAAAACCTTAAATGGGCGGATGGCAAGGTTAGGGCTCTAGTTGTTTTGGGTTCTGCATCAATTACTAAGAAAGTAAGAAGAAAAATCACGAAGAGAAGGTTCATAAGGAAAAGGAAATTTTAAATAATTGGGGAAATAAGAGAGTAACCTTGATCGGTAAAATTGCAGTTATTAAGGCTCTCGCTGCATCACAACTTGTTAAACGGTATGTCGTCAACAACGTCGTGCTTAAAATCGTTGAAAGAGATAAAAGATTTTCTTTTTAAATTCCTTCGGGATTACAAGGGCTATAAAATTAAGCGGACTGAAATGATAGCAGATTACAAAGATGGTGGCCAAAGGATGTTAGACATAATGGAATTTAATAAAGCCTTGAAAATCTCATGGATATTTAGGTATCTTTCAAATGACTGCAAATCTAAATGAAATGCTTTTGAGATTTTATTTATCTAAGGTAGGCGAAAAGTTAGTTTCCTGGGTAATCTCTCACCAAAAGATGTCCGAAATCTTAATATAAAAGATGCTTTCACCTAAGAGCTTATTGAGCTAAGGGCGGACTTATATAAGAATTCCTTTGCCTCCCAAGCTGATTTCAGTGCTGGCCATATTTGGAATAACTCGCTGATCAGAATTGTAGGCAAGAGTATCTTCTGTAAACACTGGGCTAATGCAGGGGTGATGAAAATTAATGATCTGATGACAAGTGACTCAAGACTTGCAACCTACAGCTGGTTCAAAGACAAATTTTGCTTTCCAGTTTCCTTCCTCGAATTCGGCTGTGGAGTATACCTTCGGCTATTAGGAGTGCTATGAGATCTAAACATACACTAAAGTCATACTCATGTACACTAAATAACTCATACACTAAACTCGACAAACAAACCAAGTCAGGCAGCCTACAAAATCCTCATCATTAAGAAAATGTACTCGCCCTGAAAGGAGCCAAAAGAAATGGATAAGGAACTGTGAACTTGACGATGTGGGAATCAATCTATCTACTGCCTAGGCTATGTACAGTTAGTACGAAACTAAGGAAATTCCAGCTCAAATTTCTCCAAAGGGGAATCGCTACAAATCTTTTTTTGTATAAAATTAAAACGTTCGGAAACATATCTTTGTTGCTTTTGTCAAACAGCACAATTCAATTCAATTCTTTCTTTACAAGAAACATTGTTCCATCTTTTCTGGGAATGACCACAAAGGCCTTTTGCTGCTTTTGGAATAGTGTTGAACTATCTTTCCTTTCTGTTGATTTAATTCCAGCCTCACAAGGTTTAACTTTATGTCAATGTCTAGGTCTCAAACGAGGAAAAAAGCGCTTCTTTCGTACTGAATCATTGTTTACTTCTTGGCAGATATTACATTTACTCCTGTAAACACAAGAACGTTAAACCATCTTTAATTGAATATATTAATCAGCTTCGATGTTAATTTAAAAATAGAAAAACACGTTTTTATTGTAACAGGTTATATGATTATACGAAAGAAGCGAAAGAGTCGCAAGAGGCGATAGCCGAGTACGACTCTAGCTTCTTGAGTGCTTAGAAAACTTCCCAAGTGTATCCGTAACGCGATGGTTTCACACCGCATATTAACAATTTTTTTTATAATATTGAGACCTTTAACATCTCTCCTGTCTGATAGAAATATTTATAGAACGTTTTCACTTGACGTCATGACATTCTAAAATCAAAGAAACCTGGCCATCTTCCTTTCTGAAGGAGTTTTTCAATCTCATTGTGAATTACAGTTTGCTCCACTTCGGTGAAAGAGTTATGTGGCCTGGTGGCACTAATGTGGGGCTCAGGTTCAATGTCAAATTCGACATGACAGTGAGTAACCGCATCCAGAATGAATGGGTGAGATGTGATCTTTCCACAAACATGAAGAAGACCTTCCCTTAAAGGGGGGATTGACAATAATAGAAGCTACAATACCTTGACTTACCTCACCAGGTGAAACTATTGCGTCTTGTTTGGTGGGTTCTTGGGGTTGTGTTGGGGCCGTGCTTGACCCCGGCCTTGGGCTAAAAAGGAACTCTCGGGCTTAGGATTTTTTCCCCTACCCCGGCCACGACCGCGCATGCCTCTGCCAACTGGGACCTTGTATGGTTCCATGCGCTGCTTGGGAGTCACCTTATTGCCTAGCTTGTTCGATTGAGTCAGCTCTTCCACCTCTTTGTTAAGGTCGTCACCAAACAAATAGGTTGATATGGAAGTTGAATGGTTGCACAATGCAGCACATTGCTTGTTAAGATCAGGACGAATGAGGTCCCTACTTTTCAGGTTGAGCCGCGCCCCATTTGCTGGCAACAAAAGAACTGCTTCATGCGTCAGTGCATTCTTTTGTTCACCACTTGAACTATTGCATACCAGGAGAATTCCATACAGGCCTGACATTAAAATGTCAGGCCTGTTAAAACAGTGACTGAGCCGTCTGGAAAGGAGAGCTTGAATTTATTGTTTCTTGAAGTAATTGCTGCCAGATTTGTTTGTTAATTTTTGGAGTCACCAGGTTGGAGCAATTCTTCGGCCTGAGATACTTGGAATGAAGCTCGTTAAACTTGTCTTTTGTAAGCTTCTTTAATTAAGCAGACTGTTAACGATATCAGCCAAGTTTGCATTAATTGTAGGGGATAATTTCTCTGCAACACAGAATTCCTCTCCAAGTAACTTAAGAGAGTCACTGCCTGATCCCTGGTCAAGCTCGGGTTCCTATGGCTGTGTGAATTCCTCAATTTTGCCTGCAGTTTACTCGGCTACTATGCCGAATGGAGGGATGTGACATGTCACAAAACTCGAGAAAATTCGAGCTGAAAGACCCCCAAAAATAGTAGACGACGTCCACTGCAAACACAATACAAACGAGCAAAAGCAGAAAGACTTACCGGTAAAGAAGTAGTTCTGAAGACCGACAAAACTCAAGAGCAAGCGAGAACACTTCCGATCCCACGGTGATCTATCAGTGCACTGACACTCGGCGGTGCGTGCGCATGTGTTGGTAACTCGGATATACGTAATGATTTGGTAGAATACTGATCTGTTCGGGAGGCCCTCTGAAAAAGGTTTCTTTCGTGAAATGTTACCAGGAACGTTCGTTTAATATTCCTTTGGTTTTTGTCGGTGAAAACTAAATTTGTTCACACGAAAGTTCAAAGTTTTAAAAGTGAGCATGAAGCGTTTTTCCTTGCTTGAAACCGTCATTTGCGTCCTTGAACAGCTCTAAAAAAATCGCGATCACCCCGGTCGCCTCGATCACCTTCAACTTTTCGCTACTGTTGCCAAGTAATCGCCCGGATCGCGCAATACACAATTTGGAACGATTGGGACGATCCGGGGAATTAGGGCGATTAGGGCGATTATATTAGAGGCCCAACAATTCGGTGAGTTGACTTTGTTTCGTTTGCGATCATTGGCCCCGCAGTAGTCCGCGCGTATATATAAAGTATAGTACTGTCAAAGTTAACACTAAGACTGCTCCTGCTGCTTTAAGCAACAACGGATATCCAATTTTTGTTGTTGAATAGACCAAATCGGCTCGCGGTTAAGATTCTTTGTTTATTGTATTTGCGTTATCATGTAGCATTCAATGATATAAAGATGTAAGTAACTTACGTCTCTGAAATGAAAGAAAAACTTCGTGTGCCGAGTAGTCTTCGAACCCGCATCTCCCCGCAATACTAGTCGGACGTGATATCCACTACAACATCGGGTCCACCACGTTGGATACGTGGCAACTTATTGATGTGAGTATACCAAACGCGGCCAATCCAAGGGACATTTTTCCTTCGAGACATTTGTGTGTTTCATGGCTCTTCCCTGAAAAATCGGCGGGGTTGTAACACGCAGAATATAAATTATGTGAGCCAAGAAAGCCTTAGGAACAATGATAGAAAGATGTAAGTAACTTACTAGTGGCTTTCGACACACATCTCTGAAAGGAAAGAAAAACTTCGTGTCCCGAGCAGGATTCGAACCCGCGTCTCCCCGCAATACTAGTCGACTAGTATCGCAATTAAATGATATGGAAATACTGATAACAAAATGTTTTATGCCCAAAGGATTTGAATTGCGTACAATATTCTGTTCGCCAATTTGGTCTATTTGGTTCAAGTCGGACGATTTGGTTAAAGAAACTCTGTCCAGTTTTACTTCCTTAACCGATGGTCTGCCAGTTTTCCGAGAAGGAAGCTCGTTGATCACTTACCTCGTTTTACGCGGATCGCCATTGGTCTCGATAAACTATGACTGCAAAATAAAATTACATAGCACTTATTAACCGAGAGTGAGGTCATTACAGGGAAATCTCGGACCGAGGCCTCCACCATATTTTGACATCCATCAAAATACTCACTCTTTCTGAGCAGGCGAGACGGTGGAATTTCAATTCCGACATCCTTGTATTCTGATTGGTCCCGGGAGTGATCTTGCCATCGAACCCAGGCTGAATTGATGCGTGATGAGTTATAAAGGGAAAGGGATATCTTCCCAGAAATGGCATCCAAATATTGTGGGACAGAATTTCCT
This sequence comes from Astreopora myriophthalma, assembly GCA_014634185.1. Lineage (NCBI taxonomy): Eukaryota > Metazoa > Cnidaria > Anthozoa > Scleractinia > Acroporidae > Astreopora > Astreopora myriophthalma. The sequence goes on from BLFK01000871.1 coordinate 225,571, forward strand.
CAAAATATAATGTATTTAAATTTTTACCAGCATGATAGCCACTCCTACTACTAATAATTTGGAGCATAATAGTCCATTAAGGGTGAGACCAAAAATTTATTCTACTCGAGTTTAGGAGCTTGTGCATCAGTATCAACCCTTAATACCTTGGAGTAACATACGACTCGCAGAAGGGAAACATAGTTGGATGACACACGAATACGCACATACGAGTTGGGAGCAAGGTGCGGGAGGTTTTCCTCTGTCATGATACAAATGACGATATCGATAACAATAATAAAGCCATTAATGACAATTTGTGAATCAAGACTCCTTTATTTTAAATTCTCTAAAAACACTTTTGTACATATACTGCTCTGCTACAATTCTACTTTCAACTGGAATGAATAATTATCACGTTTAAAAACGAACACAATTTAACTTGAACTAATGACTTAAATATAATTCATCAAAACTAGAAAAAGCTAGATTTCAATCATAACTTAAAAAAAAAAAACAGTGATCCATACTCCGCTTAGAATTATGTTCAGTATTAGTTTTTGCATCAAATGACACCTAAGAAACGGACAGCGCGATTCAGCCATGAATTCAAACATTCGGGTCTTGTAATGAATCGACACGAAATTTTCATCGTTCAAAATTTCCCAATCATGCACCGAATTTCTATCCATCCTCCAGTCGGGGGATCCGGATCAAACATTTAACCGGCCCAGATTCGAATGATCTCCTCCGGACTTAAGCCGTTCCAGCTGAAGGCTTAAAGTGCAACAAACCTTAAAATATTTTCGTTCGCAGAAGTTTAATCTCAACACTATAAAAGCAAATAAGAAAATGGTTTGAACCCAGGAGTAACATACCTCGATTGAAAATGATCATCTGGGTGACTGGAGTCCTGAGAAGGACTGTTGTTGTTGACTCAACAACTACAGTCCTTCTCAGGACTCCAGTCACCCAGATGATCATTTTCAATCCAGGTACTATAAAAGCAATAAACGGTCAATAATCATGAGCTTTTACTTATATTTTGCCTCTTCTCCACGACATTTCACTTTTAATGGGGCGCAAAGTTACGTAAAGTTAACAAAACTGGCGGTCGTCTGTCCCATTGCCGACTGAGCTAACGAGAGGCATGCGTCTATTCCTTCGATGACATCACAAACTGCTTTGCATTGCAGGTTTGCAATGCAAAGGCTTGGTGATGTCATTGGTCGTGGAACAAGTGACTGTTACTTTTGCTAAGTTTTAAGGCGCATTAAAAGCGAAATTTCGAGGAGAAAATGACAAAACTATGTTTGCTATATAGGCGAAGAGATTATCTTACAGTAAAGAAAACAGTCTGAGATTAGGTGCACTATAAGCGTGAGAATTCTGAATAAATGTCTTCCTTTGTGGATAACTGATCAGAGGTTCCAGTCGACTGTAACTGGCGTTCTACTTATTACTGCAGTCATCTTGACAGATTGCATCGTTCGCAATGCATGGATTTCATTCAATAGCAAGGCCAGTATTTTCTTCTTAATCTTTGATGGCACTCCTTTCCGTCTCTACTTTATTTGCAAATTTGCAACACTGAAATATGGTACCTCTGTCGTTGAGTTTTCTAAACTGTTCTATACTTTCAACAAAAGATTTTTTCAGCTACTTTTAGGTAAAGCCTTGTTTTCATGCATCAAAGGGAACGTGCCTTTAACTCAAGGAAGAGGACTTCCCATCAGGCACGAATTGAGTTCTGTGATCAGGGCCGACTGTTTTTTCTTGAGACGGAAGTCTGCTGACTGACGAGGTGAGTGATCTTTGGTGGAACTCTTTCTTCGTCCTCCTAGGGATTAATGACTAAATCAATAGTTTTGTCATATAACTGAAAACCTTTCCTCAAGCGCACGCTCTTATTTGTGACATAAAGGTCAAAGGACATTTAACAATAAAACTGTTGCCCGCCAAAGTTACTTAGAGGGTAACACTGAAAAATCTATGACACCAGACTGTAAAATGCAACATTACCGGCGAATTATCGACCGCCGTTGCACGTGAACAGACTGTGATTGAAAGTGGTATGATAGTAGCGTCTAACTGTCATCCTGGCCTCGGTTGTTCATAGGATGGATATCGCCATCCAGCGAATAAATCACTATCCAGTGGATAAGGCCTAGCAAAATCCAGTGGGTGATGATTTATCCAGTGGATGACGCTATCGGTCCTTCGAACAACTGTAGCTAGATTTTCAAAGTGATCCACGGATTTACAATAGCGACTCCTTCACACTTTGGTGGAAAAGTAGCTTCTGCGTAATTTTCTGGCTTTAAAAATAAAAATAAAAAAAGCACAAGGACACAAAAATACTATAACGCCAAAATTCACGAAAAGGTAAACTATAAAAGCCAACAAAAGTGTACCATCAACTGACGATATGATCCTCACATTTGATTTGATTTCTTGATTTCTAGCGCAGCCCGCACTTCATAATCATTTCATTCATTCAAAAGTGTACCATGTCTAAATTATAGCGATGTACCGATAATTTGTTTTCATGTCGCACAATCTGTAAATGTCTTTATTTTGCTATGTAAAAATTCCTGACTTACTGACTGGTCCCCTGGCTTACGAGAGTATTTACATTCCAGTCAAAATTTCCAGAGTTGAGTTTTTGGGAAACAGTAAACAACCTAGGTGTTTATTTCATAAATAAATAAATAAATAAATGAATTAATGATGAGGGGAGCAAGGTTGGCGATTCCCGGACCTAGTTTGTTGTTGGTTGTCTACTCAGCTCCCTGAAGTTTTTCTATAGGTAGTCCGTTTTTTCAGCTACACGAGAAACAACAAATTATAATGATGACGACGACGATGATGATGTGATTACCACTATTATCGTTATTAGGAATCTCAACTGAATTGATATTTGTCTACTACCAGAAGACTGCTTTCTTGTGGAAAGGAGAATTACTGATCAAAGTAGGGTGTTTCAACATGGGAGAGAGAATACGATCAAATTCTCGTCAACAGAGCCAAATATGTCAACGAATACCGAATCATATGACATCATAATTGCCGAAAGACGTGTTCTCTCGGTGTTGGCTCTGCCAAATGTGCAAGTAAATGTCTAGTAACATGTAGTACAAGTGTACTAGTAACATCAGAGTTGATTGCGATCCTTGATTCCTGTTAGCATTGACCGCAACTTCATGCACCAGTCTTAGCAGTATTCACATGTTCCTTTTCTTTTGGTGCTAATTTAAAGAGCCCGACGGACTGAAAACTACTAGCTTACCGAAATCGGGCAGTGAAGGGATGATATCTCATTCCCCATGTCTGTCGCCGCCAGCCTGTTAGAACGTCCCGTCTGGAAGGTGCGATTAACCTGTAAGGAGCTCTCACCGTTGTCTGGGTTGTCTCTTAAAGGCTGAAGGGTGAAGAATGGTGATAAAGAAAAACAGTTTTCATATTTTGATATAACACAAGGCAAGTTTTTTTTTTTAGCTCGTGGAACCTGAACTCAAGAAGTAAAAAACCACTCCAAAGTTGCAACAACTTTCTTCAATGACCTTGGCGCCCAGGTTGATTGATCTCTAGATAATTTGCAAGAAACTTGCTGTTGTGGGGCACGCATTAAAGAAACCGTTAGAAAGTTGTCTTCTTGAATTATAATGAAGACTTATATAACATCTTTCACTATAGGCTCTAATTGACCTTTCTTTGGCCTTCCCGAGTGGGGCGGCTCTAATGATCGTTTTAAACCTTCTAACAGTTTCTTTAATGCGTGCGCCACAACACTTGCAAAGCTGAAAGCTGGGTTTCTCTGTACGGACGACACAAATTTTCCCTTGGGCGCATTCGGCGAGGTCACGAACGCGATCAGTCACGAGCCTACCAGTTTTAGGGGACGTTTTAAGAGATAAATCGGGAACATGAGCTGGGCGAATGAACTCAGTGATAAAAGCCAGACCAAAAATAGTTTATCTCGGGAAATTCCATTTGTAGCTAGGCGGAAAAACGTGACGGAAGAACATGATCTAATTAGTTATCAAACATAGCATGTTTGGCCTTTAAAATCGACGTTTGGAGGACCGTGAGAGCAAGTTTTGATAAGTGACGGTGAGATTCTGGTAGAATTGCAAATTGAATACCCCTATGAGCAAGTTGATCCCGACTGGTTAGGTGCTTTTGCTTTTCGTAAAAGTGACGTGAAAGGACAGTGAAACTTCCAATGTTTGATGGTCAAACAAGCCACGTTTCATAGCCCGTTAGATATTGTTTTTAGGTCACTTTTTGTGACGTGTTTACGCCCAGCTGCAACCGACGGTAATGTATACCTGGACCTGAACAAGCTTGGTGGTTTTTTTCTTCTTAAAGGAAATCCCGGCTGTAACATGAAATAAAAGAGATTCAAATGAATTGAGTTCAAAATCAGCGTTTAAAACGATCGACGCTTCGACCGTTCCATAGTCATTTTCGGGTCATGTTTAAGTTCACAATTTAGCTAGCTAGAAAGCCAAATTTTGCTGGAGAACTCAGGAAACGCAAAAAGTTCTGAAATCAAAAGTCAGAACATGCTGGACACTACCTTGTACGTATTTGAGAGGTTAGCAAAACGGGAAACGTATTGATGGTAGGTCGAAAGGGACATACGTTTGATTTCAAAGACCGAAAATGAGTGACATTCTTGCTTCATAAGTAAGAGAATGTGAAAAAGTTAGTTTTTAATATTGATCCTGAAGACGAGATGTAGAAGGTTATAGAAAGGAAGGACAGCCAGTAGAGATGGTGCAATGGTGAGAGCATTCGCCTTCAACCAATATGTTCGATTCCCGGACTCGACGTCATGTGTGGCTTGAGTTTGTTGGTTCCCAGGCTACTCTGCTCCGAGGGGGTTTTCTCCGGGTACTCCGGTTTTTCCCTCTCCTCAAAAACCAACTTTTCCAAATCCCAATTCGATCTGGAACGCACGCCGGACTCGTCTGAACCAGTTTTTGTGAGCTCCTTGGTGCCCCGTGGGTAAACAAACTACATTTACATTTTCGATGTACATTTACCACGTGAAACTGAGAAAATTCAAAATCTCGAGGAAGTGTCAAATTGAACTTGACTGTCTGATTTCCGAGATTTTCTTTACTTATGATCTCAAACCAAAAGTGGACTAACAGTCCTACTCCATCTATGCAAAGCTGTTTGCTTCGCTGCTTCTCAAACTCATTAATAATGCATTTGCCCAAAACAAAAGAAATCACTACCGTGAAGGAAGTTCGTCATCTTAATCAGCATAAAATTTTGGCAACTTTAAATTCAAGTTTCTCTTAAAATATTGATTCCTTCTTTCGGCCTCATTTTTCAACTCGCTTCTCGGTGTTTGGATATCTGATGAAACACACTTTTTCGTGTTTGATATATTACTTCAAAAACCTTTCATTATCTTAGAGTTTTTATTCTAATTTCATTGTTTCACACATTTATTTTAGTAGCTTGAAAATGACTGCGGAACAATCGAAACGTTCGTTTTTATCACTGATTTTTGTATGTATTGAAATAATGGGTTACAGCACCCTCCTCTTCTGTGCACTACCGTGTCTCCTTGTGACGGCATCCATAGCAGGGCACTCCATTCACATGCAAATAAGTGGCAGGGTATTCAGCAGTTAATCCCAAATAATAAAAGGAGGCATAAGTAGGGTGAGGCACACTTTTATTACACACACTCTCTTTTTTATACAAGGACGTCTAATTTTGGAGCTGAGGATAAACGTTTTTAATTTTTCCTTTTTTGCAATTTGAGCCTGAAAACGTGCGTATGATGTTCTGAAAGTTGTGTGACTTCGGTGGTGTGGAAGTTATTTTGGAAAGGTTGTAAATAAGAACTGCTCAGTTTTCTAGTAGTTTTATTAAGAGCACTGTACGTCGAGTTCGACTACAAACTGAGATGCCCTTCAGTGTATCATGCAATAAGAAAACCAAATTAATAACGTTGAAAAAAAAAAAAGCATATCCCTGAGTATTTGGGTAAATTGTTGTGAGACTTCAGTGTTACATATATTTAATTATTTTTATTTATTCAACAAACGAGAAAAATGAAAACTCTCTTAACTTACTTTCAGCCTGAGGTATGTTCTTCAAATTCTGGTTAATCTCAGCCTCAACGTTCTTATGAAAAACATTCTTTTAAAAAAAGTGTATGGCGAAGATTATCTAACCTGCGAATAGGCTTTCCGGAGCACGCCCGCGAAGCCCGTTCGCAGGCTAAAGATTGTATCAACACGGAAAATGGGAAATAAATAGACGTAAATATTTACCTTTGGGCTTGTCCTGTGAACTGTGCGAAAATGAATTTTTCTTGCGTTTTGAATCCACGGAATACTTAAAATGGAACCAAGATAAATTACATTTCACCTGACCAATTTTTGTATTGAACCACGACAAGCTCATTAAATCTGCCTTTTATTTTGTGGGAAAGGAGCCAGCTACGATTTGGTCTGCCCGGCAGCTAATTAGAGACTTTCCTGCACGTATTGATGTGAAGGGTATGGCTTTCAAATCGCCTCTTACATGATAAGCCATTTAAACAATGGGGATTTGACATCAGGTGTGTTCATCTCGGCACTGATGTATCAGTGAAAGTATCAAAACGTAAATAAATAGATGCCCTCTCTTCCCCCTTTGTTTTCTCTAGCGACATCTCATGCAAACCCTTAAAGCTTTTTACTTGTCTGTGGTATTTCTAGAAACATTTATCGACTTTCCAAATGAATTCTTACCGATAACGAGAAAGAAGCGTGATACTGTGAGTCGTTTTCCTTGGAAAGAGCATTTTTCTCTCTCTGTCGACGAAAAGCCTGGCGTACCTATGGGGAGAGTATTGTTTTTAAACAGAAGACGTTAAACCTGTATGAAGTAACTTCAATAATCCTCAAGGAATCTTCGCGAAAAATCACGTGCTTTAATGGCCTTTTGAACTTTGACAGTAATATATAATTGAGCATTTAGGCCCCAATTAGTGCGAGTCTACCGGGTTAAAATTAATGGAAGGTCAAAATAATGAGGTGTAATGAGAGATTAAATGATAAAGGCTTTGAGTACGACCTTCAGCCGCCACTTTGCTTGCTTTTGATGATACCTTGCAGCGTCATTTAGGTCAGACACTAGTAATCGTTACTGCAAGAGTATTTTTTACAGTACGTGTCTAGTGGTTCCTAATTGTCCCACAGAATCAGATTGGATCTAGGCGCTTTCGTGTGTATCCGAGCAGACTAGTTTGAAATTTGTCGCAGTGGCACTCATTCTCATCATTTTGTAAAGAAATTTTAACTTGCACATACCTCATTGTTAAACACACAATGCAACAGGAAAATGAGTAGGCCCTACAAGATAAAATCACATGATAGATGGTTTTTTACATTACTATTTCTGGCAAAAACAAAGTATGCCTAGGCATATATTGAATCTCTCGTCTAGTTTCGTCTATTCAACTGACTTATGTGGACGGTTTTCTCTCTGCGAGATACTTTCCGATGCATTAATCAGTAAAGTTCACTCATTCATTTATATGTATATACCATAAACGCTCTAATAAGTCTAGCCTCTCTAATAGGCCCCCCTATAGCCTCCAGTTCACAATATGCCCCCCCTATCTAATAAGCCCCCTCTCCTCCACTCGAACTTTGTGTAATAAACACACGCGGCAAAATACGGTTTTAAAAGGTGATTTTGATCTTGAGCTTTACAGTGCCAACTTCAAACTTCATATGAGCTAGTTGCAAATTGACTCTGACCATAAGGGTTGTGAACTTGATGTTGAATTATAATCGTAGAGACTTGTTTAAAGTCTGACAGCCTTGGATGTGCTTCGTATGAACAATGTCAGTCTTGCACACTTGCCTAGCGGTCTAAATATAATGCCAAGTAAAACGTAGAATTGTATTTGAACGAGTGCGTGCGAAATGTTTCGGTTTTAGATGGCCAAAGAGGAGCCTACTAAGGTATATACTGTATACGAAATTCATTAAAGCTGACTGAGATTTTAGAAGACTGCGGTACCATTTTGACTCTTGACTGTTTTATTAAGTCCCCTTCTCTAATAAGCCCCCCCCCTCCACGAACCCCAGAATTAAATAAGCCCCCCGGGGACTTATTAGAGCGTTTATGGTATATATATAAAATCCAGGTGGTGTTCACCGGTAAATCCAGAGTAGTGCTCAACAGTAAAGGAGCGATTGCACAGGATAACCACTGTCCTGAACACCACAAATATCATCAGTAAATTATTTTAGCAGATTAGCTGTTTTCAGCTTGCAACAGTTATTTACGAGGTATTTAGGAAATATATGAAACAAAAGAGGAAGAATTGGAGAAAGAGTGCAATCAGGTTAAAGAGTCCGCCATCCGTACCACCAGAAGTAATACACCCTCCCTACCTCCCTCCCTCTCTCTCTCTCTCTCTGTCTATCTCTCTGTCTCTCTCTGACCCACTGAGAAACATTGCGTCTTCTATCAAAAGCTTTTCTTTTATGCTAACGAGAGATTTGCTTTCTTTATTCTCCGCCAGTACTGGTCAGTGACACGTTAGTTTAACGCATGCTCAGCATCCGGGTTCGTGGTGTTTTTTCGTGTGTGTCTGTGCTCTCGACCGTCCGCTTTGACCCTGGTTAATTAAAGCCACAGTTGTGTCACGAAGCGTGTGTTCGATTTACCTTTGCTCCATTTACTGGCGCTCCATTTTTTATCTCTAGTCATGTATTCGATCATTTCGTATTCGTGTCTTTGCTCTAAGAAACTTGTTTCAGAATTCTGGATTCTGGATTCCGG
>BLFK01000871.1:234368-252991 GCA_014634185.1 Astreopora myriophthalma
CTTATTAGAGCGTTTACGGTATATATATAAATCCAGGTGGTGTTCACCGGTAAATCCAGAGTAGTGCTCAACAATAAAGGAGCGATTGCACAGGATAACCACTGTCCTGAACACCACAAATATCATCAGTAAATTATTTTAGCAGATTAGCTGTTTTCAGCTTGCAACAGTTATTTACGAGGTATTTAGGAAATATATGAAACAAAAGAGGAAGAATTGGAGAAAGAGTGCAATCAGGTTAGAGTCCGCCATCCGTACCACCAGAAGTAATACACCCTCCCTCCCTCCCTCTCTCTCTCTCTGTCTATCTCTCTGTCTCTCTCTGACCCACTGAGAAACATTGCGTCTTCTATCAAAAGCTTTTCTTTTATGCTAACGAGAGATTTGCTTTCTTTATTCTCCGCCAGTACTGGTCAGTGACACGTTAGTTTAACACATGCTCAGCATCCGGGTTCGTGGTGTTTTTTCGTGTGTGTCTGTGCTCTCGACCGTCCGCTTTGACCCTGGTTAATTAAAGCCACAGTTGTGTCACGAAGCGTGTGTTCGATTTACCTTTGCTCCATTTACTGGCGCTCCATTTTTTATCTCTAGTCATGTATTCGATCATTTCGTATTCGTGTCTTTGCTCTAAGAAACTTGTTTCAGAATTCTGGATTCTGGATTCCGGCTTTTAGTGCTGCCTGTTTAGACACCGCTTTGCTAAATTTCAAAACATAATTTGCCGCTTCGCGGCTTGTGGTAGTAGGCAGGATTTTAAACGTAAAGCTCGGTATTTATTGCAAACATGCTATTACCTACAAACTGACTGTGTTGCTAACCTGAAATCCATTGACGCAGGCAAAAGCATACTCGAAGACGACGGTGCCTTTGTTTAAAGCAAAGAGGCCAAGAATCCAGCCAACTCCGAGAATTGGCATTAAAACAAACAACCCTTTGATTCCAGCTCTGGAAACCAAAATAGCAACTAAGGTCAAACTAACTGCACCAAATTGTCTGTCATCAGGGTCCCAAAGGGGGGTGGCCGGAGCCCGGGAGCCCTAAATTTTTTTCCGTGGAGCCAAGAGCCCCATCGCTTCGTTGCTTGGAGCCCTAACATTATTTTACTGTGGAGCCTGGAGCCCCCAAAACGTTTGCTGCCGAGCCCGTAGCCCCAAATATTAAAATTCGGACATTCTTGCACACAGATAGCGTCATAACATGCTTTGTTTGTTGTTTGCTGGGAATCGGAACGAAGATAGTAAAAAACCAGTAAACTAGACCGAGGTTAACTAACATTCATTCTTTTCATTGTAATGATGCTATTCTTGGGCGTGCGCTGCAATGCACACTTATTTCTTTTTAACTGCATCATTTATAAACGTTTAAACTCTAAATTACTGAGATATATACTGCTTGATTCAGGTTTTTAAGCTTTTGTCCTATCTAGACATTGGAAAAATCCACATAGCACCCTTCGACTGTAGGCAGTGTCTCAAGCGTCAGATAGTTTTTATAGCAACAATCTAGTTCTCATGTTAGTCTTCGTCAAATGTCCTCTGCACATGTCTGGCCGGGTGATATATTTGTAAGCCAGGAATACAAAATCTGTCGCGGAGATCCCGTAAATTTAGACATAATTCTTAGTTCCGGTGGACTCAGAAGCCTGGAACTGAGCTGGAGGCCTGGCTCGAGGCTATCTAGTGAGGGAGCATTGCGAATGAACGAACGAACGAACTTGAGAAGGAAAGATTGCTAGATTGAACGAAAATACCTCGGCAATAAAATCAAATAAAAAGAAAGTTACTGTCTTGGACACGTTTCTGGCTCTTCTTGATCGTTTCGTTGAAACTTCCTCCTGCTCAGACTCTCCTTCATCTCCTTCTTCTGTCATTAATTTTCTTTCCCCCCTGTGGGCGTCATTGTATCACCCTCGTCTAATGCCAAGAGCATTGTCTTTTCATACCACTCTGCATGAACTCTTACGGTCCCCTCTTCAACTTCAATATAGGCAATGCCATACTCTAGAATTCCTTGCGATACTACCCTGGCGTTCTCAATACCAGAATCCGGTATTGGATCCTTGACCTCCCCTTTCTTCAACTGCAATCGACATCACGATTTTTTTTTCACTTGAAACTACTGACGAAAATAACACGACGAAAATATCACGACGAAAATACCACGAAGAAAGAGGGCGACTTTTCAAACTTTTGGATCTGGTATGAAAGCAATCGTGCCGGGTCTTGCCGCGTTTTAACCTTTGAACCTTGATACGTCATTCACTGTGTCAAATATTAAACGCATCCAATGATCATGATTGATAAATAACTCTAGATAATGTGAAACACGAGTAGTGTGGAGAAAAACAGCGTTTAAAAAATAGAAATTGCTCTATTTTCAATTCTAGGGTTTGCTTTTGGATTAAAGCAAAAAAGCATAGCGGAGCCTGGAGCCCCGTTTATTTGGACCGGATCCCGGAGCCCTAAGCCCCTCTGGGACCCTGTGTTATAACTCTAATTATTGACACTTCCTTTTCAAGTACTTACTTGATGTGTTCATGCTTAGAGCTTTTTACGGATGCCGCAGATGTCACAACGGTCTTGATCACCATGAACAAGATAAAGCAATTAACCTATAAGAAAGAAATATCGACACTTAAGACCGGTCAAACGGATTCAGTCGCAAGTTTCAAATTTGCTATAACTTGCGACGCTGTTTGGCGACAGCTTGCCTGCGCGATGACCTACCAGGAATCGAATTGTTGTTTATTGCACATTCTCGTCGCCAGAGGCCGCGATTCCATCGCCGGGTCAGCACCAAGAATAACGACCTCCTGTCGCATTGGGGTCTATTTTAAAAACCATTGACAGCCACTAATTGCTTTAAATTTCTGAGACTTCGCCGACGAGCCGAACGTCCGTTACCCTGGTCCCAGAGGTTTTTCTTTCTTCTGTTCAGACAAATTTTAGCCGCGAAGCGGTCACAGCAAACCATGAAGTGATGAGAGAAGAAAAACCTCTGGTTTCGGTCCCAGCGAATCTCACTTCCATACGATGTTTACAGTGCAGTGTCTGACTGTCGGGTCTGATTGGTTGATATTTTGACGTCTACACATTTCTAAATTGACAGCTGACGAGAATGCTGACAAGCAGGTAAGAGCGCGATTGTCATTGGTTGTTTTTTTTTTCCATGATAATTTTGAAGCGTTTCACAATTAACATCTGCATGGAAGAGACATTCGCAGGGGCCGAAACCAGAGGTTTTTCTTCTCCCACCGCTTCACGGTTCGTTGTCACCGCTTCGCGGCTAAAAATTTGTCTGTGGCGAAAAACAAAGGAAAATCTCTGGGACCAGGATAGACATCCGTAATTCTTTCAAGTTCAAATTTCAGTCAACGGTTTTGTTTTTTGCTGCCGTCAATCAAATTAGCGTAGCGGCTCGAAGGCCACATCGCGGCTTGTGGTTGATGAATTTCGATCCACTTTGTCTGCTTTTGTGTTAAACGGTCGTTCAACTGTCGCCGTGAATACGACTGACGGCAGAGGCAGCCCAGACATGTGGTCATTATTCGGTGAAATATCTCCTGATAAATGAGCCATTCTCGTGCAGTTGCGATGGTCTTGGGGCAAGGGAGCAATATGCATGAAACTAGGCTATCTATGGTCCAGCTGATCGCAAATTGGAGCGGATTCGTCGATTATTTGGGAATTTTTTGCGCTTCGCGTGGTTTGTCGCTCAGTCCACCCTTTACTTCGTGTATACAGAATGCCACAGGTGAAGATGAAGAGCGAGAAAACGCCATCTAAACCAGCCAGGACAATCAAGGAAACATTCGGCTAAAAGTAGGAGGGGTATGTTTTTCAAGTTGAGAACTTTTTAAGCACCGGTTAGACCGTAAATATAAATGTTAAATTCAACGGCGTGTGGGCTGCCTGTGCTGACGGCTGCAACAAACGAAAACGTTGTCTAGAGTCCCCATGCTATTGAAAGGCGCAGTAGAGCCAAGATCAGCGGTCAAGCAATGAAAGATATCATACATAGATAGACACAAGCGAGTACGAGGATGGATAATTAACAATTATTCTTTCAAATCAAGATGAATAGTGGCAGAATATTTACCGAGCCGGCGAGGTAAATTTTCTGCCACTACTCTACGAAAAAGTGGAGGTGATGATGGGATAGCTTCATTAGGTGCTCTCCAACGTACCACTATAATTCCGATCACCGGACCGATGAAAGCCCACACTGCTCCATCTTCCATAGAAAGCCAGCAGCTAAAAAGGAAACAAAATTGTTTGTCCAGAAGAGTCAAAGAAAGGTTTGGTTTGCACCAAAACATGGCTTAACTCAGCTATCACCACTGCTTACAAACTTACATGTCCTTGTTGCCGTAGTTGTTTGGCTTTACAGCGGCAGTGATACCAACTGGTATGATGGCGAAGCCTGTGTGAGAATGTGGAAAAAATACTGGAGTTAAAAGAATTCTTGTACCCTTGAGTTATTCGCCAAGGTCCACTTGACAACACGTCGTGCTACTTAACGTGGCTCAAGACGGTTTCAACACCTTCAAGAGACTCATTTGTCGGACCGATTGACACTAGAACATTGTATCACGTATTAGCATGCAGTGTTATGGTACCATATGAAACACCAAATATCATTATTGTGACGTAATAAGAGGCCATGGCAACGGGGAAAACCCTGTAAAAAGCACCCTATATTTTGGCTTTAGTTGTTCATATCTAAAAATTAACTCGGTGACCCCCATTTTTTGTTGTTGGAAAGTAATCAGCAGACCAAGGTGAAACTTTTTGCAAAGTTAAAAAAAATTCTGTTTCGTGGATTCAGAGCCACCTCAAGAATTCACAAATTTCTTTGCCAATACGTGAGGCAGTGTTGTAGTGCCAATCGTTCTAATACGTGGGTCTCTTGAAAGTGTTGAAACCCGTTTGAGACATCTTAAGCCGGGAAGATGACGAATGCTGAGGTGTAAAGTTCAAATGAACTGATGGTATGTCTAAGTGTAATGCGGAAGACGCCGACCTTTATTCCTTTGTTTTTTGTTGTTGTTGTTGTTGTTTGTACTAGGCATTTGTTTTCGTTCAGTATCCCATGCACGCTGGTATGTTTCACATTCAGTATCATTAATTTTTGATACCAACAAAGATATCGACTTACCCCATCCGAAAACGTAGTAATAGAGAATTTTCACATTCTCCGTTTTGAAAACCTGGACAACTTTGAGATACAAGTGCAATCCCTCCACTAGCATCCAGGTAAACGCCGTCAGGAACAAGTAATGTAGGAACATAGCGATTATTTTGCACATGACCTGTGTGTTGGTGAAAAAAGAAGGCATAGATGATATTCATACACACAAAATCTAAGCGAATCACTGGAACGCGGATCAAATTGTTAGGGAGCTTAAGAAAAGACAACGTATAAGATATATGACTTGTAAAGAGGCGGCACGCATGGCCCGGAGGTTAGGGCGCTGGATTTTCATGCCGGGATGATCCGGGTTCAAATCCCGCTCTTAACCAACCACTGGCTTTGCCTTCGGTGGTCTCGAATTCAACTCCACTACGCTCTGTAAATAACCAACTGGTTGTCTTCTTGCACTTGGCTCTTTCAAATGTATTATATTCATTTGAAATAGTTTCTTTCTTTTCACAGTCCCAGAAGCCTGAAGCTTTAAATGTCACCGTGTTTAAGTAAAGATTCTTTACTTTGATGACAACGACTTAACAACAAGGCCATTTATAGGTGCCTCAAAGTTCAATTCTCGGCGCGCTCCTCTTCTCTATCTTTACTGTTGATCTCTTCAATGTACGTTAGAATGATTGGTAAATGTATTCTGATGAATCTACGCTTTATGCTCCGATTGGATCCGATGAGGGGTGTGACTTGGTAGCTGCGAGCAATAACAGAGCCCTCGAAAGGATGAGAATCTGGGCTTACGACTGGAAAGTCACCTCTGAGTCTGGAATTCCATCCCTTAGTATGCCGTAATGTCGGATAATGGGCTCCAATCTTTTAAATGTAGAGTTCACAAACACCTTCTTGGCAGACTGTAATCTTCTTGGAGATTAGCATTTTCATTTCTGAGTAGCAGTGAACCATCCATTGCTTGGCGGCCCGCGAGAGCTCTCACGAGTCGTTTAGAGTTTGCTATCTGTGAATGTCTAGTATGGCAAATGTTCATATTATGCAATATATGTATACAAGAGATCATCAAGCCAAGAGAGTGAATTCGCATATAGCCCCCATATCCATCCTTTTTCCTCTGAAGTTATTTTTTAAATCACCATGGTTGTTACCAGTGCCTCGGGACAGGATAACCCTCGCGCGTCTGTTGAGTCTGTTGACTCCTCTTCGTAATCGTCGTCACTGCTGTAAATAAAACATTCAAACTCCAAAACCCGATCTTTCGTTTGAATTATCCTCTAATACCAACCAGAGTTGCCAGTTCCTCTTTCGAATTCATTTTCCAACTATACCACCTACCACTTCTCTATAATCTCGTTCATCGACAAAATATATTTCAGACAAGTCGACTAGTTAAACCGCCATTTTTTTTCTCATGGAACTCCCACGCAACGCTAGCAACTACGCGAACTCCATTCGATACATGATTGGCCGGTGAGCATTTCTCTCTCTGAGAGCTTGACTCTCTCACGCCGAGGAATATTAGTCCACCGTTCTTGAACTGAAGGACTGACATCGAAGCGGAATAATAATTAAAGTGCATTAAAATGGGCCCGGAGCCACGGGAGGTACAAGTAACTCGGGAAATCGCGTTCACCACTGTGTGTGTAACCACAACTAATATGGCTCGGTGCTGTACGCTTGCACGTTCTTTTTACATTTTGGTACCTTTATTTGCCGTTCCATTCAGAACAACAACGTGAAACTGACCAAAGTTAAGGTTTCGTGGAAGATGTGAGTGTGCGATGATGAATTACCCTTTCTTTCTCTTAAATTTAACAAACAGCGTTCATACCAGCGCAACTGGTATATGGAGAGCAACCGACCGGTGTTACGGAGGTCGTAGGTTCGATTCCTGCCTGGGACGTCAAGTCTACTTTGGCCTCAGATCTGTTCTCCACAAGCACGACACGGAGGTTGCATCGTCAGCCGGCACAGACACTGGCTGGATCTGCACGATATAGAATGATTGCTCGTACCAAGTTTACTGAGGTAGCTGGTGAGATGGTAAGAGCAAATTGGGCTTGTTGGAAATGGGAATAGGCCCCGAGATCTCCCTATCAGTAGTAAGAGTAGAAGTACTGCCGTTGTGTTCAGAACGAATTGATGAGTTGCTACCTGTTACATATATCACAACATGAACGCCATGTTGAACGAAAGCTCGTGCAGCGCGGTTTAATGTCATTGGTCAGCGGTTTTGCCATACATAACACTGCCACTCGAGTAGACAGGACTCACCAAATCTTGACTAGATGGAGGTGGTTTCATACGAACAGCTCGCTTAGAACGGTCGGGTTTTCGTATTACCAAGGGGTTGATAGCTTCCCAAACACCAGATGATGGTGGAGTCCGAGGAGTAGACCTTATGATAGCTTTGAGGTCCGCAGAGGAAAAGGTGATACAACCAGGTAACGATCCAACATGGCGGTTTGGCTAGGTGAGCACCCAAGACCAATCGAGGCCAAAGCGGCTGCATAAAGGCAGCAAATAAACAGGAACCACGTTTCCAGATGAAATCCAGGGCCAGTTATAGTCTTGTTTCGGACCACATTTTAAGCCACAAATACATATGCATGGCCTATCAGTATCAAAGGTTGATTTCAGGAGATCAGCCATAACTTCTTTTACAAAGTTTTGAAAGTGCAGTGGACTGATAAAACTGGTGGGCAGCGCTTAAGAACAAATATGTCGAATACCACAGCAAAATATCAACTAGAGGAACGTAAGAGACAAAACAAATGATAAGAAAACATACCGGGTTGGAGGTTTCTTTTATACCAGCCAGAAAGAGAACTTGTGCCAAGAGTAAGGATACCACAAGGTTCATATGGATCTTATGGCGCTCCGCTGACAGAGACCTTGAAAAAAATGTCAAATAATTTATTACAACAATGTTTTCGAAAAAAATAACTAACTGGTTAAATTAGTTGAAAGGTGAATAACCTGTAACGACAACCAGATGGGCAAGAAAACACCATACATACAGCAAATTTAATTGATTGTTGAGGAAGAACCACGCGAAGTTTCAAATAACATGGCCGCCATCGCACCATACCCGTCGCGAGTGGTGCGGAGGATTGTACTTATATAAGCACACCAGCTGCATAACCCTCATTCACAAATAAAGTAGTAAAAATAAAACAGAAATTAATATTAAAGTGTAAAAAGGTACATTCGTCTTGGCGGCATTCGTCCTCTTTACTTTTAGTTGATTGAAAGAATACCGCCAACCGAAATCTAAGACATTTGTTCCTTGTCTTTGTAAAAAAAGTGTGATTTGTGTCTTATGGATATCCAGAAATTATTTCTCACGGAAAGAAACTAAACGTAATGTTAACGAGAAGGAGAAAGTTAATAATATTTGTCAAACATCTATCAAAGCCGAAGGCAGAATTTTCCGATGCAAATTTTCTGTTTCCGTTGCTTGTATCTAGGACTTACTCAACACTCAGAAATACAATAAGGGTGATGATAAGAGCCGCTGTTGACACGCCACAACCGACATAAGTTATGATGCTCAAAGCCAATTGGTCGCTCGCGGAAAGCTGTAGAAAAAAAGATATATGCACGCAAAATCGTAAAATGTTAATCATACACCTGCGGAAGGCTGAAACATTCAAGAGGGAACAACAGGAAGATCGAAATATTGAACAAGGCCAAAATGCCATTTAACAAATAACACATAAAAACAAATCAGGGACATGGGACCGGATGAAATCTACGACTTTATTCTGTTCAATCCAATGACCTCATCAAAACCGATGAGATACGGCTCCAGCCCGCTCTCACAAAGTTAAAAGATGTACAGTTCGATCTGAATCGTTTATTAAATTATAGAATTCTGCTGTGAACCATTGATTAGGCCATGGGGATATCTACCATAGTGCAATGCTGCCTATGCTAGTTTTTGATATTGTCATTCCTCATGGACTATTGTTCACTTATGCATCTTATAAAAAAAAAGAAAAAAGAAAAAAAACTTGCACGCATCGAATTTCCAACTACAAAAATAAAAAGTCAACATTGACCAGAAATTTAGGCAGAAATTATAGTTTTACACGAAGACAGTGTAATTTAATGGTCGTGCAAGCGCACTTTTTATGTGCCACACTTATAAATAAGCTAAATTATACTCGCATTTTGATTCGTTCTTACTTATGATCTATAAGAGGACAGAAGCATAGATGACGTTATTAACAATTGTTTTTAGTATTTCTTTATTATATCGTCTGCGGATGACAGATGACGCTTTTTCGTTGTACATGTAATTACATTTTGATGTCACATGTCATCTAATCCTTAGCATACACTCGTTAACATGGAGTCTGTTTGTACAGTGTACCTAACCTCAAATATTTCGCCTTTTTTCCTCGGGATTTCACTTTTAAAGGCTACGTGAAAAAATAAAAATAAATAAATAAAAAAAACCTGGCAGTGACCTGTCCCTCGGCCGAGCCAGTAAGAGCAATGCTCCTATTCCTGAGATGACATCACAAAATACTTGCATTCCAGTTTTGGAAGAATTCTTGTATTATTGCAAAGCGGTTTGTGAAATATCCAAGGAACAGACCCATGCCTCTCACCAGCTCGGTTGTGGGTCCAATGACGGCTACGTCTTTTTAGTTTAAAGACGCATTAAAGGCAAAAGGGCAAAACATGTTCGTTAAGGCTAAACAGATTTATCCAAACAACGAAAAACACTTGAGGTTAGGTGCACTTAAACGCAGTTCAAGCATCGGAAAAATCTCATATGAGAAAAAAGCATTCTGTCGCATACCTGTATATCCTTGTGTTTGATGAGCACCGCAAAACTGGTGAAATGATTGGTTTCGCAAACAGTAAATTGAGAGCCCGAATGAGATTCTATCTTTCGGACGCCTTCACTTGACCACTCGCTACAGGGGAAAATGAATAATAAACTTGAAAAACCGAAGATATGTTTATAATCATGTCCATTTTTTATCTTTAGGCGGGGAAGTATTGTTTCGATTTTAGCTTTGGGAGATTCGTCCCAATTGGCACGTTGTCGCTGGAGTGCACATCTCGTACAAGATGTGCTAGAAAGGGATGACCGTTCCATTCGAGATCGAGAGTTTAGTACCGACAACTAAAAGCACACCTACGTTAGGTCCCACTTGCTCTTGAAAGAAGCCGAAAGAAACTTGTTCGTCTTTTGTAGGATAACACCTATACTTTTTCACTAAGCAGTCTCGAGAGATCTCAGTTTTATCACAAATGAGACGTGGACCATAAACCTTGGTTAGATAGTGGCTTGTTGGTCGGGCCCAGTTTCCCGGCAAAACTTGCTCGGTGGGGAAGTTCTCAACTTCAAATATCATGCACTCAGTCCCTTGAGACAACCAAACGTTTGATGGCATCGTACCACGAGAACACATATTTTTTCGCTGTAAAAATTTGTCCTCGATCCAGCATATTTATTTTATAGAGTGCCGCCGGTCGTAAAAATAAATCAGTTGGGTTAAACAGGTTACAACCAAAAAATGTTTTCCTACTAGATAAAAACAGTAAGCTTCATTCCATATCAAAGGAAAAGCTAGTGATTCAAGCCTCTTGCTAGCTTTTCCTCTAAGATGGTATATTATAAATCATATTCAAACTCATTAATCTGGTTGGTTACAAATGTGATTACAGAATTTAGAAGCTAAAAGAAAATAAAACAGGAAAAACATTTAAAGCAAAACAAGAAAACAGGCCTGCATGTGTTAGAACAAAGCAGGAAAAAGGTAATGTCTGTTTTTACCAAAGAGACTTTACAATAATTGTGCTATATACGTTATCTAAAGGAGCCGGGTCGTTCAGAGGATGGTTTACCGTGTATTTTTGTCCCAGAAGAAGCACTGTTTTTCACGGTTCTCAGCAGCCTGAAGAAATAAGGAAAAACACGTTACGTATTGTTCATGACACACAACATTGGCAAATAATTATCTTTTTTTTTGTTGATATAATACAATACAGAATATGGAATAAAAAGACGAAAATTAAACGACAGACCGACCGACCGATCGATCAATAAAAATGTAGAAAAAATTAAAATTGCAATAAAAATTAAGGTGGGAAAAAAAAGGGAAAATATCGCTCCCGTTAAAAAAGAATTTACATTGTCGATCAAACACGCACATAACTTCGTGGTTTAAAAAATGTGACACATGACACATGATTTCGTGGTTTTAACGGAAGACAAGATTGCACAGCTTAGCTGTTATATGGTTATGACAGCTTCCATCCGCTTCAGACAGAGATGAAAACACTAATCATTACCATATTTCAGAGATGACGATTAGCTGTAGTGTTGCTTCCTTTTTTTCTTATAAAGTGTTTTACCTATAGACAGTGCAACACACCGTATGATTTTCGTCTTTTTTGTCACGTGATCGACCATTTATTTTCTTTCGTACCATGCAATTTCATATAGTTTTCAACATCAGTAATAAGCAGGATAGTTCTAACAGAACAATCATGATAGTGGCATTTGTTGTTCTTAACCGACTGTCTGCATCAGCCGTCATGTATCCAAAAACTGAATGAAACGAACTATAGATTAGTGTAAGCCATTTATTCCAAACATTAAGTGGCAGAATCAATATCCATCCCATCGGACGAGAATACTTTGTGTCATACAATATATTCATCCAATCAATGGGCGGGCGATAGGTTCGTTTATGTCTCACTTGTTCATCGCAATGACATCTGAATTGAATTCATTTGTACTTACCGACGTGTTGAAGGTCAAAAGAGCAGGGCGTGAAAGTTCCTTCCTGGCGACGCCATCAAGCATAAGGAAACACGACATCATTAGGGAGGATACTTTCCAATCTGTCTCTTTTTTGCTGCAGCAGAAGTAAATATGAAGAAGAGACTTTAACAGCAGCAAAGCAAGAATGAACAACATGAAGTAAAAGGAAAATGTAGCAAAGAACTAAAAGATGATGAATTACTTTGCTGCAGTGTTGCTGGGAAGTGCATTTGCAACGTCGTTGTACAGTAAGAAAACGTATGTGTAGTTTCCTGGTGAAACAAAAACAGTAAGGATTTCCCCTAAGCCTATAATTAGTGTTGTTCTTGCATTATCTAAAGTAGCTCACCATCCAAGCTTGAAAGAGCTGCTCAGCCGTCTTCTCAATGAATAAAGCTAAACGACAGCTAATGCTTTATTCGGGGTTCTTACAGGCTGTATTTCCTCAGGCGTATTCCTTACTATCCTCCAATAGAAGAGCCTTTTCGGGCGGTGAGCGAGGGCTCGTATCCCAAAACAGCAGCTGGTAATTAAGACTAGAGTTCTAATATACTCAAAACGGTAATGTTACGTGAGAGTACAATTAATGGGCGTGGTGGATAAACTAAGAAACTTTAGCGTAACTAGTGACGAGAAGCAAGCAAAAATGAAGTTAGGGAGTAAAGAAGGAAACGAGGGGGAAGAGACAAAGAAACGAAGGAAGGAAAAAGGAAGTAGGGTAGAAATTAAGGGAATTGATCGTTTTAACAGTGACGCCATAAAAAAATAAATTTTTAACCGTTCAATGAAAAAAGCCAAGAAAATTAATGTTGTAAAAAACAAGTACAAAAACAACTTCTCAAAGTCTTAAGTCTGTGTGGTGCACCATTTCTTAGCTATATGCCGAAACGTTGTACACAAATATGGCAGCTGGTCCACACACTTAAAAAGACAATCCTCTGATAATTGAAACGTTTAAACTGTTAAAAAAATATAAGGAAAAAACTTTTTTCAGCCAGACAGGCGCCATTTTGTTGTCACGCAAGGCGAAAATTCGGAACTTGAAAATGGCGTATTTTGAAAACGAAAGACGCTACGCCACTAGAAACTTGTAAGAAGATTTAATCTATATTATCTTCAACGTGGTGCAGATAAAATTTCAGAAAACCTTGCGATTTCGATTTTAGAATTTGGTGATGTCGCGGTGAAAACAATCTATAACCACTATAAATATTTATATAATAACCCAAATTATTCTCGCATTTTGATTGGTTCTTGCCTATGATCTATTAGAGGACAGATGCACGATTGACGTCATCATTACAAAGTTTTTCGCTTTTACGCTTACCAAGTTTAATTCTAAAACAAATAGATTCCATGTTGCCGTGCGTCTGTTCAGTAATAGATCTCAGAAGACGTCAAAATGTGATAAGAACATCATTGACACACTCGGCTATCGCCTCGTGCGCCACTTTTTTGTTCTTACCACAATTTGACGTCATCTGTGATCTATTACTGAACAGACGCACGGCAACATGGAATCTATTTGTTAAATGAACGAACGAACGAATGAATGAACAAATAAATGGATGGATGAATGGAGGAATAGTTGGAAATTATCTATACCTTTCGCTTTCATAACAGTTTCCCGTGGAATCAGAAGATAGTCTTCTACGTTCCTCCATGATGTGCCTCCTTCATTCTCGGAGAAGTCAGGAACTTTGATGGCTCTCGTTTCTTTGGTGGTACGTTTTCTAACAATCTGAGCAACTTAAGAAATAATGAAAAAAGAGATTATACGGTATTTGTTCGGTACAATGCCATGCATTATGCCTCCTTGTTGAATTTGGCCGTCTTGCAAACATAAATGCCCAATGGCATTGTTTCCGAATCAAGTCAATTCAAATAAATTTAAGTGGATTTTATGCCGGGACTAATGACTTTAAAATGGCGATTCTCAAAGTGAAATGTTCAGACACGTGGCGGTCACAGAAATGAAAAAAGCACCTTGTGTTGATGTTTATGTTTCCAGTGTGAATAACACAGCATAAAGACATAGTAGGAACATAATAACATGAACATAACGACATAAGGGAAAAAAACTGATCATTTCTTTTTGCCGTTGTGTCAATGACGCTATGCGTTCCTTATGCCGCAAGTGCGAACCAGGCTTAATGAGGCTCGTCTATACTTTTGTGTCTTCATTCTGTAGTTAGAATCTCATTGTGTTTGCGTATGAAACTTGTTTGAGTAACAAATGTACCCACAGAAATGTAAATGCTCTCTTTAGAAACCCTTTGATGGTCAGGTGTTATTAGCCCCAATAGCCGCCCTCGTGCCTTTCAACTAACTATCTCGTCAAGAGTTGCCTCCACGCATCTTTTTTCTAGATATGCCGTTTGGGTATCATGCTCATCAAGTGTAATGGCTCACTATATCACGAGCACTAAATGCTTGAGTTGGTCCATGGCTGTTGTTACCGCCCGATTACCTTTTGTTTTGCAAGGCTAAATGACTCAAATTTAAAGAACAGCAACTTGGGAAGTCGGTCATTCTGTTCGTCAATTAGTCAAGTTGTCAGAAAGATGTTAAATTACCCAGTCACCATAAAGTGGCAGTCCCAAGAACACCGCATTTGACCGTAAATAAGTCAAATTATCTTTAAGAGCATTAATAATTCATGAGCCTTTTATCCTATCAGATAGCAGAAATCAGTCACGCCATGCATCTTTCTGGCAAGTATTTAACAATTATTCGTCGATGGCGCAGAAAATTTTGGTGGAGGCAAATATTCACCAATCTTCACCGCTGAAAATTATACTTATGAATGATAACCTTAAAAGCCCGGAGAGGCTTTTGATTTCGGTCTCGGGGGATTTCGGAGTTGAATACAGAAACGATTAAAATTTCAACGAATTATCAATGAAAAAATGATTACGTTGATCTTTATATAAAGATCATGGTAATAATTCATTGGCCAAAAAATTACAATATAAATAAACGAAATAGCCTGAATCATATAGAACAAAACGCTTTTGCAACTTCTGTCAATTTAAACATACATCTTTTGACATGTACAGTCATAAAATTAATTGTGTCCGCTGTCTTGTTGCACACGTTAGTTTCCTTGATTTGAATTTGCGAGATGTCAGCAGGAGCTACGCAGAAACTTCAGTGGAAAAAGGAACAATCAATTCAATCGAAATTTCAGGAATTTTCGGTTCAAAGCCAAATGGATCCACCTCCAGAGGTGAAAGTGATCCACCTTCAGGGGTGGTCCTCTCTGACCGATCGATCTATAGTCTGACCGAAAACTACCGTTCCATTTGACCACTTCCTTTGAAAATTCCGACAATCTCCTTTTTCATTGGCCATGTCATTTCTGTTCACTCAGTCGCCCTTGGCACGATCCATGGAGCTAATAATCCCGGGAAATTCGTCCTAGATAGATACCGAGATATTTGCCCTATGACTACACTCGCGTCAAGTTGGTCAAAAGCAAAAACAATTACATCATCGCCAATTACGTAACGATGGAAGTTCCTGCGAGAGGTGTTACAAATAGGTACATCGCAGCGCAGGAACCAGTAGAAACAACATGTGGTGACTTTAGCAGGTGTTATATGAGCAGGAGGCTTCGCTGGTCATCATGTCGACAACAAGAATTGAAAGAGTCGAAGGTTGAAACATCTATAATACTGACCGGAAAAAGACAAAATTCCAACATTTGGAAATCTGGAAGTAGTTCGTACAAAAATCCGCGACTTCTCCTCTTCGCACATTTATAGAGAAATGCATGTCAAGATTCCAAGTCTCTGTGAAGGTGGTTAAGTTGCAATATATTGCACGACCGGATCACGGAGACAAGATGGGTGACGTAATGTATACGGGTTGAAATAGAAAATTCTGTTGAAATATAAAATTCCGAGAAACTGACTGAATTTGTCTTCAAATGTATAAAAGGTTATACTCTCACAGAATTTAAGGACCTGTTTGTACAGAGGAAATCCATTATCGAAAGCAGACGAAATGGAGACATCATCCTTCCAAGACCAAAAACGAACCTTAGGAACTCTTTACGCTACAGGGAGCTGGTGGAACAGTTTATCTAGCTAACGAATAACAGCGAACAACTTAAATGAATTCAAGCGCCTGCTAACTAATTTGATACTACTAAAATTAACTTTGATCATGATGCTGTAATTAAACACCAAGACAGCAGTATTTATACCACCAGTAACTTTTTAAATCTGAATGTCTTTAATAAGTTCAGGCAGGAGCCCTCCTGGTTCAGACCTTAAATTTTAGCAATAGTAGTTTTTTTGGACATAGACCCTAAGACTGTATGTGTTGTCATTCGTCTTTTCGCAGTACTCGCATTTATGATGAGAGAAATCTTAGGTTTCAGACGTGGACTTAAAGACTTTATATTCGTCCTTTTACAATATCTGCATTTGTATTATTATCATTACTATTAAAAGCAATACACGACCCACCAGCTCTGCTGATGCTCAGTCAGTTAGTCAGTCAGTCAGTCAGTCAGTCAGTCAGTCAGTCAGTCAGTCATTCAAGCCAAATTGCGTAAGGGTTGCTAATTTACCAGCGTTTGTTGATATTAGAGTATAATTCACTTCTGACGAAATATTTCCACGAAGAGTAGCAATAAAAGTTTCCTCCAAGGTCTGTGTAAACTCCAGCATCTAAAAAACAAAGAGTAACAATCATGGTCACAGTTATCCTTCTTAACCAACAAAGAAAAATCTTTGCATAAAATTAGAGTTCAATTCCCGGAGGATTACTTTGGGATACCAATGTGGCCGCCTTTTCTTTCTTTCGGGACAGTAACGTGACGTCAGGTGAAAACCGCTAACAGCAACCACCAGAACAGCTATGATAACAAGGTCTTAATAATAAACTGCACAGCCAATTTCCAAGAACAAAACGGAGTCTTTGAGCAGTCCGGTGTTGTAAAGTTGAAGGCTCTGTGCAGTAGTCAAAGATACCATTGACCGTAACGAAGTAGTCACATCGTTAATGAGTTCTCAGATGTTGCTGCAGTCACCCGAAAAAGTTCATGACGAAACTCACACTTAATATTCTACTAGTTTCGCTTCCTTGTCAAGGTCCGCATAGTCATTAGGTAGTAAAGGTCGGGCTGTTTTTGAATGGCAACAAAGAGACCGATTTAAGAATTAACGAGATTGGTTACATAATGAGCAGCAAAGAAAAGGTACCAACCTTTTCATTATCTTTCCAAAAAGCATGGTTGTTCTCTTCAATACAATTTGAAGCAACCTTTAAAATATCCGGTAGAATTTCCTGAAACGTCAATTAACCTTATCAGTAACTGGTAGTATTTAACTCCCTTGGATGTAGATCCATCATTTGCTCTCGACAAACACCCGATAGCCGTTTCCAAGTAATGGAACCAAACGTAAGGCTTGAAATTCGATGCAGCTGCTGACCCGATAAAACCACACTTCTACTGATGCTGCACATAACCGCCAGGGTTGAGGTTAGGGTTAAGGGTTCCCCCCCAATTCCTGATTTTCGCTGAGAAATGTATAATGAATTCCATAATGTAGACCGGCAATATAGCGGCCTCCAGCCTGCGCACTACTAACCCAAGTTTCACTTATTTGCCCTGCCCAACAGTGGAGCGGCCCGACCTCAACCTACGCTCCCTGTTCTGGCATTCCGACTTAAATCTAGTCAGCAGCACTTTTTGCCTAGTTCATTTGTTGACCTGTGGAAACCATGCTGCATTTGTATTCTTACCAGTGCAAATTCAGGATCAAGTTGAGCTAAGTCATCCATAATGGCGTTATATTGCTGAAATGTTTCCAGGCATAGAGCATCTGCCTGATTCGTGATAAGAGATTCATTGTCGGTAAGAGACTTGTGCATGGAGAGCAATCCACGAATCGTCGATTTGTTAAATTCCCTGTCTGTTTTCACTGAAATCTATAAAATCAGGCAAAATATCAGAGGAGCAAATGATAACAATTGTAAAAGATGTGCGAGATAATAGTCTCTTTAATTCACGTTCGAGGTTTCTTACGTCTTTGCCAGGAATATTGATTCTCTTTAATCTTTTTACCACTTGTGCTGGGAAGAAGGCAGAAGCCTGACTGGGTTTTGTGGAATGGAATGGGTAGGACCTGCACAACGGCATAATTATGAAGTTCGGATGTGACTCAATCATAAGAGAAGGGCGTGGTTAGTTTGGAGTTATGTGGAGCCTCGGCCCAGCATTTTCATCCAACATCGTGTCTGATTGTGCTTTTTTGCCGCCTGTGCAATGAAAAGGTTTTCCTATATTTTGTGTTGCGAACAGATCTTTGATTGTTTGTTGTCATGGCTGAATTCTATGCCGGATGAAAGTGTTTGTATCGTTCAGCCTGGCGAGTTTAGCCATGACCTGAATCCACAAGTTTAAGCCCTCTACAAGTTGTAATGAGTTCATGAATTGATTGATGCGGGATTTGAAATCACTGATATACTCAAAACTCCGTACAAAAGCTCACAGGTGCATGTTAAATATCATTTTCGAGAGATGCACGTGCTTCTCAGGAGTTCTTCCATCCTCGCACATGTCCCACGGCTTTTTCCAACAATATGTAAATATTTAGTTGTGCCTTTGTTAAATGAAATCACGAGTTACATTACTGTTTATATATATATAGCTGTTTGCACAAATTTA
>BLFK01000871.1:253001-268001 GCA_014634185.1 Astreopora myriophthalma
CCCCCCCCCCCCCCACGAATGTATCAATATATACATCTGACTGGATTATTAAAAACATGGCTACGCGGAAACTGCTGGCGAGTCAGAAATTCTCAACTGTTTTTCTGCTTCTTGTTTTCTTGTTTGCAATAGCTCTCCCAGGAATACGCAGTGACCCCCCTGACTGCCTCGTCTGTCACCTGTATAGAACTCACAGTCAACTAGTCATTGCTGTCATATTGTCCTGTGGAAATAGTCACCACATTCCACATACTCTCACTGTGGCTCAAATTGAAAAGCACTAAGAGGCCTATATTTGCACACACATCACTACCCCCCTGAATTATCTGCCTTTTACCTGGCAACCGCAAAACACCAACCCCAAGGTTCGCCTATGATTGCTCTAATTCACACGCTAGTCCTAGACCGATCCCCCCCTCAAGTTTCAGCCACAGCAGAGGCTTGAACACGGGCTGTGCCCGTGCTCAAGCGAAAAAGTTCGCAGGCATGTTCTTGCAAATTCAGTCAGATATATATGTATGTATTTGCGTGACCAGTTAGCACAGTTAGCATGGTCTACGCTAGGCGCAATTCTCCAAGTGTTGTGATTCTTGTTATATAAGCAGGTAATTAACAGGAAGGTGTGAATGCACGCAAATACATGTATACGTATTTATATATTTATATATTTATATATTTGTGGGGGGTTCAAAATTTTTGCAAACAGCTGTATATGTATATATTTATATACCAGTTGAGGAACACGTCTATTGAGAGAGTGCTCAATAGAAGAGCTAGAGCGTTAATATAATCTTGGTGGTCTGATCAACTGAAGATTCGACTTGCGTTTTATTACTAACTAGCTTCGTACCGCACAGCATGTGCGGCACTCATCAGATAAAACGGCCACGGAAAAGTCTGTTACAATTAACGCACGCTGATATGTTACAATTTGCGCGCGCACAATTTGAATATAAAAACAGACACTATCTTGTGACAATTGGAGGCTTGAATCTGTTCAGAAGGAATTTGTTTGCATGTCTACAGGAAGACACAAGTACATCGCGCTTGCTCAAGGTTGCAAGGTCAAGTCTACAGATAATGAAAAACTTTTCCCACAGGCACAAGTTACAACGGATTGAGGCGGGATTAACGGCGTTGCTCGTTTTAAAAAAGGCCTATGTAAGTTTGAGCTGGTCTGTTGTCTTTTGTTGTTACTGTTGCTTGGTAGACCACGGATGATTTCAGACAATGACCGCCCATAGGGCAGTGATCTCGTTGACGGCAGTTTCACTCTTTGGATGTTACTTTCGATTTGTGTACGATGGATTTATTATGGCCATCGATTTTCTGCCTTAGGTTGGTTATGCAGCTGTAGCTGATTTTAGCTGTGTTCCGGTTGAAAATTCTGTGCAACGTATGGTTTTGGGGGAATTCTTCGTCAAGGATCTTTAGAAAAGTACGTCCTATGTTGGTAGCTACAGTCTTGCTAAAAGGGTGGTTGTACCAGATAATGTCCCTGTGGCGGTTCCTACCTGCGGAGTTTAAAGGCTGTATTGTTGGTGGTGAGAATGTAAGGTGGTGGCTGTACCCGCTGTCATCCAAGGCTTTCTGGTAAGGAGGTGCTGCTTCTTGAAATGAGTTTTTATCGTATGAAATTTCGGACAGCCGTTTGTTGATGGCCTTCGGGATTAGCTGGGTTGATAAGGCGACACGTTGGGTTGTTGGCGAAGTTAGGCTTGTGGTCTTTGAGAGTTATAAAAGGTTCGCGTTTGGCAGTGGGGTTAATTCTGTCATCAAGATGGAGTTTTTTGGCTGGGAAAGCACACTAAACTGGGTACATATACATACATACATACATACATACATACATACATACATACATACATACAAACAAACAAACAAACAAACAAACAAACATATAAATCGTCCTTGACAAAATCGAAAATGGTTGAGCAGATTGTGAGAGAGTTTTTTCGAGGAAATTTTTGAATGAATATTTTTTATCTCACCTGATTATTTTCTTTGTCCTCTGGCAGATTAATTAATTGAAAGTTTACGTGTTCCTGTACGTAGGATTGATTGAAAGACATGGTAACCGCAAGTATGCTACACATGATTATTGTAGCAGTGCTGAGTGGGTCCTGGGTTTTCTCTCTCCTTGTGTACTAAAAGCTGCTTTTACGCTTGCTCTTAGGCATGAAGAACTCACCCGCATAAGGTTCAACTGGTGTACTAGCCACTCCAGATTGTCCTCTGTCGTAAGACCTGATGCTGACAAGGAAAAAAGAAGGCCAGCACTGAGATTACTTTTACAAGAGAAATGACGCTTCCAAAATTGTCCCGAAAACTGAAACCACCACACTTGAAAGTTCTGGAAAATCAGTAGAGGGTGGCACCACGGAGTGGATTATCCACTCACAACTAACGGCAAATACATTGAACTAACAAGAGAATGCAATTGATTTTGATTTTACGA
This sequence comes from Astreopora myriophthalma, assembly GCA_014634185.1. Classification (NCBI taxonomy): domain Eukaryota; kingdom Metazoa; phylum Cnidaria; class Anthozoa; order Scleractinia; family Acroporidae; genus Astreopora; species Astreopora myriophthalma. The sequence goes on from BLFK01000871.1 coordinate 255,460, forward strand.
ACATTTTTTTTTGTTGGAAGTCGCGCTATTTTTTCATACTTTTTATGGGGAGAGCAGAGTGAAACAAAAGAACAGGGCAATACGCATTAGTTTGCTCAACGATAAGAAATGTTCCAGGTGGTAAAAAAGCCTTTTGACCCCGCCAAACAATTGTGATCGTTAGAGGAAGACAATTAAGGCTACAGTATAAAATACCGAAAGAACTCAGATAAGCAAAATACAACGCCTAAACTCAACTTTTTTTACTTCGAATACACCAAACTATATTGAACAAGACGCCTGGAGGCGTTCACGTGGGATGCCTTGATCGACGGATGGCTGTCAACAGTCAGTTTTTATAGGAACAAATAAACTTGAATAGAAATGTTTATGTCAACATTCGGTACAGCATCAACAAACGGTGTTGCCGGCGGTGTTGCTTGTACTATTTCGCAAACAAGAAGGAAAAAAAAAACAGAGAACAAGTCAACAACCCGGATATTATGCATGGCCACCCATCCGAGAAGTAAGTGTCGAGTTCTTACGGGTTCTTATTCTACTATACAGGAACAGTGAGAACTGTAGTCTCATTGAACGCTTTATTACAATGCTCTTGAATATACAGTTGGTTACAAGTTATATACAAAATCAGATCACGTGGTTACATAGGAGATTACATCATTTGACATTAATAGCATGCATTGAAACACTACATTCCCTCACACTTAATCGAGACTAATTACTCATCAAAACCTAATCGACTTGGAGGTTTGCGGTCGCGTCTAGGGTAGCGCGGTTGACTAGGGCTAGGCGCCAACTGGTCTGCTGCAGGTTTAGTTTTTTCTGGGACGGCATTGCCAGGCCTGTTGATTTCATTTTGGCGCTCAAAATTGGAAACATTTGACTCGCTCGCAATAGGCGTAACTTTAGGTATCGCGCAACTTGTCTTTATTACTTCGGGCGATACTATACTGCTGGGCGGCGTGACGTTTTCTGACTCATCAAATTCTTTGTGAAATTTGAGGATCTGATCAATGTGACGTCTCCAGATATCACCGTCTCTCAGCATAACTCTAAATGAAACTGGACCCGTTCGTTCAGTTATAGTGGCTTGTAGGCATTTTGGCTGTCCTCTAAAATTCTCAACCAGTACTGACTCTCCGACTTCGAATCGTCGCTCTCGTGCAAGCAGATCATGTTGCAATTTTTGCTCGGCTTGTTTGCCCGCCGTCTTACGGCCTAAATCGGGACGGAGTAGGTCTAGCCTAGTTCTAAGACGACGATTGAGAAACAAGTCGGCTGGCGTCTGGCCTGTTGTGCTATTTGGCGTTTCACGGTAATTAAACAAAAATCGAGCTAAATTATGCTTTAGCGGAATAGACGATGACGCATTTCCCTCCGCCTTGAGGAATTGCTTGAAGGTTTGAACGAATCGCTCGGCCTGTCCGTTTGATCTAGGATGATACGGTGCTACCAAAATATGTTTAATTCCATTTCGTTTCATGAATTCTGCGAATTCATTGGAAGAAAACTGTGGACCGTTGTCGCTTACCAAGCGCTCCGGTATTCCGAATCTAGCAAAAATGTCGCGAAGCTTTTCGATTGTTGTCTCACTTGTTACATTAGGCATTACCTCGACTTCGAGCCATTTTGAGTGACTGTCTACGACAATCATGAACATCTTATTCATGAATGGACCTGCAAAATCCACGTGCACTCTCTGCCAAGGCGTTTTGGGCCAATCCCATGGTTGCAGAGGTGCTTGCGGAAGCTTATTGCGCACTGACTGACATGCCAAACAATTACGAACTGTGCTCGCTATGTTTTGGTCGATTCCGGGCCACCAGACATGAATCCTAGCTAATGCCTTCATTCGAACTATGCCTGGGTGACCGGCGTGCAACTCTTCGAGTACACGCGCTCGCAACGACGGCGGAATAACTACTCGTATTCCCCACAAAAGACAATTCTCTTCGACAGTCAATTCGTGACGCTTGTTAAAATACGGCTTAATTGACTCATGTAATTGTTCCGTTGGCCACCCGGTCAACGTGTACTCCAACACTCGTGACAAGATCGGATCGGAACGTGTCGCTTTACGAACTTGATCAACCGAAACTGGCAAAGATTCAAGTTGTACTCGGTTGATTTCATGAACTTCGTCATTTTCATTGCTAACCTGATCATTTAGCGGCAGTCTTGACAAACAATCAGCATTGGCGTGTTTATGCGTTGATCGATACTCATATCGTACTGGTAACCTGATAACAGAAGTGCCCACCGCTGCATTCGTGCGGCGGCCAACGGGGGAATTCCGGCTTTCGGGCCTAACAAACTTACAAGCGGCTTGTGGTCAGTGACTAAAATGAATTTCCTGCCATACAAATATTGATGAAATTTTCGAATTCCAAAAACAATGCAAATGCTATCGGTCGTTCTTCGCCGTTCGGATAGATGTGTGAGATCACTGCACCCACACCGTAATTGCTCGCATCGGTGTCTAACTTCAACGGCAATTTATCGCTAAAATGTGTCAAAACTGGTGCTTCAGACAATTTAGCATTCAAATTGTCAAAAGCCGTTTGTTCCCTTTTAGACCATCTCCAATGGACATCATCACGTAACAATTCGTTAAGAGGATAAGTGATGGTTGAGTCGACAAATTTGGCGTAATAATTAACCATACCTAGAAAGGATCTAAGTTGCTGTTGATTTTCTGGGAAGGGCGCATTTCTAATTGCTTCGACCTTTTTCGAAATCGCATGTAAACCGTGCTTGTCGACCTTGTAGCCTAGATATTCCACTGATGGCTGCATGAATTTGCATTTCTCGCGCTTCAGTCGTAACCCTGCCTCTTTTAAACGCGATAAGACCTCGTTCAAGTTTTGTATGTGCTCCGAGTCGTTTTTTCCGGACACAAGAATGTCGTCAACTCGACAGATTACCATGGGGATACCTTGCAATACTTGCTCAATTTTTGACTGAAAAATTGCACTGGCACTTGCTACACCGAAAGGCAATCGGGTAGGGCGAAATAAACCTTTGTGTGTGTTAATAGTGACGTATTCCCTAGATGCCTCATCTAACTCTATTTGCTGATACGCACGGGATAAATCCAATTTTGTGAATTTTTCACCTCCGCTAAGAGTGACAAAAAGCTCTTCAGGGTTGGGTAAAGGGTGCTGATCTACTTCTAGCGCGGAATTGATTGTAACCTTATAATCCCCGCAAATGCGAATACTAGATTTGTCTCCCGCCTTAACTACAGGAACGATTGGGGCTGCCCATTCGGAGTAGCGGACTTTTTCCATGACCCCTATTTCTTCCAATCTATCTAGCTCTTTTTCTATGCCCGCTTTCAAAGCATGCGGCACTGATCTTGGCTTAAAAAACTTGGGTACGCTGCCGGACTTAATGTAAACCTTAGCTTTAACACCCTTTAAAGTTCCCAGTTCGTCTTTAAATACCTCTTTATGCTTATCAAGAACAGTTTCGAGGTCAGTCGTGACCTTCTTGATTGTTCCCCAATCCAACTTCAGGCTTCTCAACCAGTTCCTCCCGAACAAGGCTGGTCCATTTCCTTCAATTACTTGTAAAGGAAGTTTGGCGTTCTGCCCGTTGTAGGTAACGTCAACAACGGCTTGACCTTTCATCTTCAGTTGTTCTCCAGTGTAAGTTTTTAACTTCAACGGAGAGCTTTCAAGTTGCAACGCGGGAAATTTTTTGTTCCATGCTTCCTCCGAAATCACTGAGACGGTTGCCCCTGTGTCAAGCTCCATGGAAATATTAGTTCCATTGATTGCAACGGGAATTACAATGGATGGCTCTGGGTTTCCTGTGCCGATTTTAAATAGACCCGCAGTTGAGTCATCCTCTTCTACGTATCGAATCGGTTTTCCGTCTCTGTTGCTGGACTTGACATTCCCTGCTGTCTTTTTTAGACACACCTTCGCAATGTGTCCTTTGTGCTTGCAAAAATGACACTCGGCTTCTCTAAAACGGCAAGTTTGTGGTGCGTGGTCACCACCACAACGGAAACAGGGCTTGGCAGTTTTTCGTTTGTTTCGATTAAAGTTCTGAATTGGGTGTTTCTTTTCCCTTGAATGTGCTCCACTTAACGAGTTAACGTTTACCGCACCAACCGCCGGTGAATTCTTGAAATTAACCGCCTGCTTATCTGCAGATTCCATGGCTTGGGCTATGTCCACAGCTCCTTGCCACGTCAACCTTTTCTCCGTGAGTAATTTTTTCTGCATGGCGCTGCTTTTCAACCCACACACAAATCTGTCGCGCAGAGCTTGCTCTAGAAACTCAGCGAACTCACAGCGTTCAGCGTATCGTTTTAGGATAGCTGCGTAGTCTGCCACACCTTCCTCCTCAAGTTGATCACGCTTGTGAAAGTGGAACCGCTCGGCGATTATTAGGGGCGCTGGCTCGAAATGCTTCTGTAAAATCTCGACCAGCTCCTTATACTTGTAGTCAGCCGGCTTCTGTGGGGCCACCAAATTCCTTAGCAATTCGTAGGTTGAGCTCCCAATGACTGCCAGAAACACTGAAACAAGCCTCTTTTGGTCCTTCTCGGTGTCGATGCCATTCGCAATTGCGAAGTGCTCAAATCTCTCTGTGTAAGCACTCCACTTCTCTTTGCTGGTATCAAAAGCGTTCAAACTTCCAATGGTACTATACGCCATGATGTTTTCTAAAAATCCTCGTCGCCAGTTGTCGAGTTCTTACGGGTTCTTATTCTACTATAAAGGAACAGTGAGAACTGTAGTCTCATTGAACGCTTTATTACAATGCTCTTGAATATACAGTTGGTTACAAGTTATATACAAAATCAGATCACGTGGTTACATAGGAGATTACATCATTTGACATTAATAGCATGCATTGAAACACTACAGTAAGCCCAGCCAACAGGCCTGAACTTCAGTGAGAAGCACAAGCACGTGGCTAATTACCATATGAGACTACAATGACGACGAAACCGGCCCGAAACTATAACGTGGTCTGCCTACGCATCCCACGTAAAAATTCACTCCCTGACTAGTGAACTCCATCTTAAATTTCGTACGAATCGCGAACCGACGATTGTGATAAACTCAGAGAAAGCAAGGAAATCATGCCTCCTCACTGCCTTTAATCGCATTCAGGGTGAAATATGGCTCTTTTGAATCCATCGAACTGACTTTAAGGATTTCTGGATTTTTTGGCCGTCTAATCCTCTTTATCGTCCTCCTGGTCTTAGTACATCGCTATTCTTTGATATTTTTTCGCACTACTCAAATTATGTTTCAGCCACTACTGGTTATTTATTACTCGTTATTATGAACAACAGTGATCTGTGGAGAGCAGCTATACGCGATTCCCGAGTTGGTGTTGGTTAATACCCTCGTCTGTAGTATTACTGGTCGGCGATTTCAACTTTCACGTTAATTGATGTTCGGGATAACACCGCAAAGCGATTTGTTAACTTTCTAGAGTCATTTAATCTGATTCAGCACGCCAATTCAGAAACTCATATTAATGGGCACACTTCAGACCTTGAGATTACTAGACGTGAAGAAAATTTCATCAACAACCAAGAAACCTTTAATCCGCTTCTCTCCGATCATTTATTAATCCATTGTCACCTCAACCTCACGAAACAAGTCACTAAGCCCAAATGACGAGCGTTCCGGGAATTTACGCGTTCTCTCGACATGGATAAATTTTACTCGGACTTGAGTAACTCTGAGTTACTTAATTCTACTGCCACTGATGATCTGTGTGTACTTGTTGACTATTAAAATTCTACTCTTCGTGCACTAATTGACCTCCATGCTCCTATTTTTACGAGCCAGTCACTCTTCGCTGCGTGCGCCCTGGTTTACTGAGGAGATAAGATCGGCCAAAAAGTTAAGAAGAAAACTGGAACGAAAATGGCGTTCCACCAAGAGTGACCTTAATAAACGTTTGTATATGGATCAGTTTCGTGCAGTTAATGATTTGGTTCGTAATGCTAAATATCCTGCCGCCTGTTCTGACGCTAACTTAGCTGATCAGTTCAATTCAATTTTTAACAATAAGATTCGCCTCATTCGAGAAGGTTTACAGCAGTCTGTTGCTGATGTAGCTTATCCAGCTATTCCATCTACACTGTGTCAATGTGAACTAACATCCTTTGAAAGAGTCTCGATCGAGCACATAGCCACTGTGCTCAAGTCCTGCAAGGTCACAAGGTCAAGTCCTGCAAGGTCACAAAGTCTTGTGCGTTGGATCCTGTTCCGGCCTCTGTTCTTGCTGGACGCCTTCCTGTTCTTCTTCCTGTAATCACTAATCTGGTAAAGTGCTCTCTGGATTTTGCGTTTATGCCTGTTACTGCCATGATTATAGCACTCAAAGAAGTCAAACCTAGATGCCGACGACTATAAAAAATTTTCGTCCCGTTTCAAATCTGCCCTTTGTTTCAAAGGTAATTGAAAAGGTGGTGGCCGCTCAACTTGTTAATTACATTAATGATGATAATCTTGGTGAATCCTTGCAATCAGCCCTTAAGTGCCACCACAGCACGGAATCTGCCCTTCTGAAAGTTCACAATGACATATTGAAGGCTGTTGACAACCGACGAACTGTTGTCCTGTTACTGCTTGACCTATCTGCGGCTTTCGATACGGTTGACCATGGTATTCTGATTCATCGACTTGAATCTAGGTTTGGCATTAAAGGAAAGGCTCTACAATGGTTTCGATCCTGTCTTGAAAATCGATTACAATTTGTTTCCATCAATGGTTCTAATTCCTCTTCTACTGATGTTGCTTTTGGTGTTCCACAAGGATCTGCTCCGGGCCCACTCCTGTATCTGTTATATACTTCTCCACTGAGTGACATAATAGGTCAACATGGAATAGAGTTCCATTTTTAAGCAGACGATTCGCAGATTTATTTTTCTTTTGATTCTTCTTCTTTCTGTTTGTCGGTGGTCTCTCGCATTCAAACCTGTTTATCTGACATTTCTTCCTGGATGTCGTTGAATAAATTAAAGTTAAACGGTGACATAACTGAACTATTGATCAATGTATCTCAATTTAGGCCGACTTTGCAATTTCCAGCTGTTGCACTTGATGATGGTTCCGTGATTCTCCCATCTAAGTATGCCACGAACATTGGTGTCACATTCGACAGTATACTGAACTTTGAGAAACATATTACTCATATTTGCTAGTCCTGTTATTTTAATATTAGTAACATTCATGGTATTAGAAATTTTTATCTACCCAGCATACGAAGATTTTAGTTAATGCCTTTCTTGCTTCGAGACTCGACAACTGTAATTCATTATTGTACAGTGTTCCTCGCTGTCCCTTACATAAATTGCAGCTTGTTCAGAATTACGCAGCCCGCTTAATAGTAGGTGATTGCAAGTCTGACCATATCACGCCATTACTCAGGGAGTTTCACTGGCTGCCCAATGAACATCGCATTACTTGTAAATGACTTTTAGTAACCTTCAAGGCTCTGAATAACTTAGCTCCTTGTTACATTCGTAGCCCTTTGCACATATACACTTCTAATAAGCGATTCAGGTCTTCATCTAGTTTTCAGCTTCAAAGTTCCTCCATCAAAACTTATGGAGACCGAGCATTCTCGGTGTGTGCCCCCAATTTATGGAACTGTCTTCCTAGTTATATTAAGCGTAGCTCCAGTGTCAGTACCTTTAAAGGTTGGAGTCCGAGTCGTAATCGGAACAGTTGAGCGTTACGATCTAGTGAAAATCAACGATCAGAGTCGTAAGCAATTCTTTTGAGTTATCGCTCCGACTCCGTCGCTTACGATCAAATGAAAATCATACTGTCGGAGTCGCAAGCAGAAGCGGAAGAATAAACCAATCACAACGCCTGAGAACGAGTATTATTACTGGGTTATTCCTCCGCTTCTGCTTGCGACTCCGACAACGCAGTTTTCATTAGATCGTAAGCGACGTAGTCGGAAGCGGAGTCGGAAGAAAATGGAACCGTTCTGATCCTTGCGACTCCGATTCTGTCGAGCTTATGACTCTGCTTACGACTCCGATCTTTGATTTTCACTAGGTCATAAGCGCTCTTACGACTCCGACTACGACTACGACTCCGACTCCGTCGCTAGTGAAAACCAGCCTTAAGTCATCTCTGAAAACGTATCTTTTTAAACGGTATTTTATTTCTTAGGTAATTTCAGTTTTATTACTTAACTGTTTTATTTTATTGTGAAGCGCTTTAGAACTTTTGTATAAAGCGCTATATAAATAATTCTGTTATTATTATTATTATTATTATTATTATTATTATTATTATTAAGATCACTTCTCAAGGTTACAATTCTACACTAAATCCCCTCGCTTTGTCAGCCAATCGAATGCGATTCTACCTAAAATCGAGCACAGTTGGCACATGCATAGAGAAAAGATCTATTTACAACACTCACCGTGAAGCGTGAAACGGCGAAATAGCATGCTTTTATCACAAGGGCGTGCCGGATCATATCATGGGCCTTAGAATCCCAAAGCAGATCAATAAATGCAAGTGAGCACTCATCCTCTTCGCAGTCTTCGCGATCAGCCTCCTTTGCTAAAATTCGTATTTTACTCAAAGTGTTCTATCTCCCAAATCTCCCTGAAAGGCGCTCGATCCATTTACCCATATCTTGATCAAAGGGAAGGGTGAGTGTTGTGGAATAAGTGTTGTGCACCCGGTCGGCTAAAGTTTCCGATGAGGAAATTGAGGAATCGTTGTTCTCCCTGTTCAGTGTTCAACTCTAAATTATAGTAGAGCAATTACCGTAAACTGCCGCTTATAAGCCCTGGACTTCTACAACTTCCTATTGGGATTTGGATGGACTTATAAACGAGGGGGAAGGGACTTATATACAGGGGGTACTTATAAGCGGAATAAAAAAAACCGTTTCGAATAATGGTAGAGCAGCTGATCGAAATACGTTTTTCACTTACTGGTTTCTAATTATGCTTCAAACGTCATAATAAATCGGCTTCATTCATCCATTTACTAGAGGGGGGCTTATATCCGTGGGGGGGCTTATAATCGGGTCACGGTATTTGTTTTGTGTTGTTTTTGTTTTTTTTGTTTTGTTTACTGGTAGATAGGCCTATAACGGGAGGGCTTATAAGTTTACTGTATTCGCCTTAGGCTGTATGTCGTAAGTAAATATCTGCAAATATTTACCTGGCCTTAGGCGAATAATTGTTAAATATTACGCAAACGCTACTCGTCCAGTATTTAGCACTAATAGTAGGATGGAAATTTTAACTCTTACCATTAGTTGGTGCGGCAACAATGCAACAGTTTTTGCCCCAAGAAAAGGTCCTGTTAGGAAATGTCTTGTAATTTCCCGATCTACCGTCACCTGCGGAAGAGACAACAAACACCTTATACACAGGAATCGGTCCCCACACTTAGTTGCGAGTACATCAAATTATTATTCACTTGAGAAATTGTATTACACTCTGTTGCTCTTGACCGTACATTTCCTCTCCGGTTTGCCACTCTTCTAGATCAAAAATCAACATCTGATTTGATTTGCAGAGCACCTAACGGTTAGAATACTGTGCTAGGTTACTACACTTCCCTCTTTAAGTAACAATAACGATAACGATAACAACAATAATAATTAGTAGAATTAAGCTAGCTGGCAAAGCAAGAGGCAATTTTAAAAGATCCTCTATTTTTCACTTATTTACTTGCCACTTTGTTATTGGACAGTTTGCTAACGGACGGGCAGTTCAATAAATTAATCGCACTCAATGCTGTATTTTAAATCAAGCAGTCACATGCTTCCTTTCAGTTACAACAGAAATAGTGCAAACACTATCAAACTGGCCGACCTTTTGCAATGTGGAGAATTAGAATATAATTGTAATATTTATGATTAATTCACTGGTAATAGGACCTCACGTCTTCCAAATCGTTCTGTAATCATAACTGTGATAAACAAATCAGACGACCGCGTACGTCCCCTTTTGTTATCACTCGTACGATTACAGACTGAATTGGACGCCATTCAGTTCTACTGCCATTACTTATTAGAATTATGATGATTATTATTACTACTACGTATCAGTATTAGTATTAAAAGCGTCAGCGTATTAATAATATTCGTATGTAATATACTATGCAGTCTAAGGAAGCCTATTAATATAAGCTCCAAGGTTTGCTGGGCATTCTTGTCACATGAACTTACATTCAGTTACCTTATTATAGGAAATTAACAATGCACTTTATTAACGCGATTTTACAAAATTCGCGTTAATTTAATGTATCTTAATTAATGTCGATGTAAATTTAATACACGCTATTTTACAACAATGTTATTTTAAAGCACCTTTATTTCATTACAAAACCTTATTAGTTCATGACTCCTCTACTGGCTCTTCAGATTCACTATCTGACAGGACGTCTTAGTTAAAATCGAGTTCAAAATGTCTTTTGATTGATCTTGATACTTCTCTGTCTCCCCGAGAGGCTCACTTCTTCTGTTTTCCTCTTTAAAATTTCCAATGCCCGTTCGTCCTCCCAATGCACGGTTACTTCTACTGGTATTTCTAAGCCGCCTTGAACCAGTGGAGACCGTTTGTATTTTATAGATTTCACCTGCCCCATTACGTTAGCTCCTCTCTTCAATGAAAGCCAGACATACCGGCTCAGTTCTATGGGAATATGCCCAACAGTGGCTGGAAACAACGTTCCTGGCAGAATTGTTTGTCCAACAACTGCAAATCGGCCCTGTTTGTTATCTTTTTCTTGCTTAAACGTGATTTCTTGCTTCATGAAAGGCTTCCAGGTTGAACGATACACATGGTAACCTCTTAAACCTGTGACGAATTTTAAAGTAGAAGATTCGTACGCCATAATTGTGCTTTCTATGCAAATAAACACAGACGCCTTTTCAGCCAGCCACGCAGTACGCATTTATTTACGGCGAGTGTACTAAGGCACCTTAAGCAAGACTATCCTGACTTAAAGGAAAGCACTGTACGCCCTTGGGTTGCAAAGTATCGATGTGAAGTAAAAAAGACAAGTGGATGTGCTCAAATATCCGAAAGACGAGGGAGGCCTTTACTTCTGCCTGAAGAGCTGGATACATAACTCCGCAAGTTCATCACAAGTACAAGGACTGCAGGAGGAACTATCAACAAACATGTTATTTATGGCATTTTGATGGGGCTCATAAAAAGTGATCTCGGCCGCTTTGGACGCTATTTGGATTTTGCCTTCACTAATGGCTGGCTGCAATCTCTTTACAGACGGATGGGCTTTACTAGAAGGATAGTGACAACATCAAGGCCTGCAATCACCAAAGCTGCATGGCTTGAAGTTAAGTCAAAGTTTTTGCACGATATAGTGTCTTCTGTAGTTGAAAATGAGATCCCCGATGAACTCGTGATAAACATTCACCAAACGCCGTCAAAGCTTGTTCCGACGGATAACGTCACAATGGCAGAGAAGATTTCAAAGCACGTAGCCAGGAAAGGGAGTATTGACAGACGTGGAATTACAGTTACTTTGTCAGAAACACTCAGCGGACATGTATTGCCTTTTCAACTCATATACACAGGGAAGACAAGCCGGGCACTTCCACATGTTGAATTTCCCGAGGGGTTTTTATTGAGCTATAACGAAAAACACTGGAGTAATGAAACTGAGACACTTGTCCCTGGTAAATAACGTGATAAACCCATACATAACCAAGACCAAGATGGAGTTAGGCCTCCCTGATACTCAGAAGGCATTACTGGTATGGGATGCGTTTACTGCACAGAGCGCAGATAAGGTTATGCGCGTATTGACACGGCTCAACATCAAGGCTGTACCCGTACCGAAAAATATGACTCATCTGCTACAGCCGTTGGACCTCGCAACTAACGCGTCTGTGAAGAAAATGGAGAAACGTGGGTTCAGTGATTATTTCACGTCCACAATTACGAAAGTGTTGGAGAAGGAGCCGAACAGAGATGTCGCCACAATCCGGCGAGGTAGACTTGAAACTCTCAACGCTGAAACCAATCCATGCCATGGTACTAATGCATGGACATTTACGATTTCCTACTAAGCGAAAAAGGAAAGAAAGTTGTCCTGAACGGGTGGAAAGCCGCCGGGATCACTGAGACATTAGAACATGCCAGAATGCAAGGGAACGTTTCCTCACTAGATCCATTTGAGCAGTCCTAAAAGCTAACTAGTGTAAATGCTTCTTTTTCTCCATGAGAAATGTGTATGTTGAGATTTTGTAAGTGCAGCAAATTTGTGTTACTGCAACAAACTGCGGTTTGGTTTCCGTCAATCAAACGAGTGAGCAGCTCTTGGTGATTTCACGGAGGCTTTGAAAGATCTTTTGAATTGATAGGGTCTAGTTAGGCTTCAAAACCAAATTTTCGGCTTTAAAAAAAACTTAGAAACATCCGTGCACTTGTCTTGGAAGGTTTTATTGACGGAAGCCAAAACGCAGTTTGCCATTCAGAAATGTAAAGTGCGAGTTTGCAGAATTATGAAAATCGCAGAAAATAAAGCAAGATGCTTATCGAAAAATTCGCA
>BLFK01000871.1:275501-283001 GCA_014634185.1 Astreopora myriophthalma
CCAACACAGGAACCTGGGGTTTAAGAAAGATCGTTCGTGATGGAGAAATCCAGTACTGACTTATTTGTCGAAATTTAAACGCAGCACGATTGACAGATGTTAGCAAAACCAACGGGATTAGACTTATTGATTTGATGTTCACACTAAACAAACCATACGGAACAGAAACAGATATCAAAATAGTTATGTTAGTTATGTTAATGACATGCGTTTCTTCAGAAATGTGAAATGCTAATACATGTTAGCAGTAAGTGAGAAAGTGACATGCAAGTCATGCCAGTGAATGATCCTTGCACCGCATCTGATGGCTGCAGTCACCGTTTATGTGATGCTTGCTTAGTGTTTAGTGTTTCTTATTATGAACTGCAAGAAAAACAACAAGCAATGTAACGTCACCTCCACTTCCCCCTTGTAATGAGGTCAAGTTTTCTTTGTCGTATACGGGACCTGCCACCACAAAGACCTTGCGCGTCGTTGACGAGAAGGCTTTTCCTCCGTGACTTGAACCAGGGATACATTGTGTACAAAGAGGAAATTCTTTTCCCTTTAATTCTGGAATTCCAGGACCAAGACCTGTAATGAAGGTTATTCTTTAGACAAAAGGCTCCTATTTATGATGTAGTGTTTTAGAGGGTAAACAAATGTCACGTGGTCAACAGGAAGTGCGCCATCATCCTTGACTTCTCTTCCCGCGCTCCTACATTCCCGGATGCCCTGGTCCCAGCACACCAAATATTATTTCTGGGCATGTCTAGGGCTAAGAAGTAATGCTCGTAACGCGACTGTTCTGGCAATCAGCCTGGTACAGGACTACTAGCTTTGTGGACCTAGGCTTCCGTGTGCATGAAGAGCTTTCTTCTCGATTTTTTTTGTTTAAAATATACGGTGGCCCACAACTGTCACGGCAAAAAGAAATAGCTCACGGCAAAAAGAAATAGCTCACGGCAAATTGAAATAGCTCACGGCAAATTGAAATAGCTCACGGCAAATTGAAATACGCAAGCTCACGGTGAAAAGAAAACGCCAGAGAGTTGGGTCGAGTTTTCTCTGTGGCGACGCCATCTTGAAACACTAAGAAGGGCGATCTATAGCATGATGTTTTCATGTAACTGCGGGCAACAGCTGCGGGATGGGGACAGGTTTTGCACTCGCTGTGGCCAAGGTTAGTATTTCAACGGCTTTATCACTTGTCATTGACGAAAAACAAACGTTATACGTTCACGAACGAAGGCCCGTGAGCCGGAACGCAACGCTGTTTTCACTTTAACACATCATCTCTCTTAGTAAGCTTAATTTCATAAAGAAAGGGTATGTCAGCTCGCTGTCATATACCTGAGGTTAATTGAAACTCTGACTATACGCTCTTTGAACTATCTAGAATCTTGTACTTTAGGTATGACCTTCAGTTGAAAATACCCCTTCCAAAATGCACTGGATGGGCAAGCTATGTTATTACCGGTAATAACCTCAGGTATTTGACAGCGAGCTGACATAACCTTTCTTTATGAAATTAAGCTTACTAAGAGAGATGATGTGTTAAAGTGAAAACAGCGTTGCGTTCCGGCTCACGGGCCTTCGTTCGTGAACGTATAACGTTTGTTTTTCGTCAATGACAAGTGATAAAGCCGTTGAAATACTAACCTTGGCCACAGCGAGTGCAAAACCTGTCCCCATCCCGCAGCTGTTGCCCGCAGTTACATGAAAACATCATGCTATAGATCGCCCTTCTTAGTGTTTCAAGATGGCGTCGCCACAGAGAAAACTCGACCCAACTCTCTGGCGTTTTCTTTTCACCGTGAGCTTGCGTATTTCAATTTGCCGTGAGCTATTTCAATTTGCCGTGAGCTATTTCAATTTGCCGTGAGCTATTTCTTTTTGCCGTGAGCTATTTCTTTTTGCCGTGACAGTTGTGGGCCACCGTAAAAATAATATATAAATACTCCTGTTTTCCTGATCCTCGAAAAAACAGTTACTAAGGAGAGGAGGCAGTTCAATCCTTCAACTGTTGAGTTGAGTTGAGTTAACTTTATTTATACACGCTAGCCCCGTCAACTTAAGCTGGTTTCCACAAGGGGCGTGTGGATAAAAATTAATATCATACTCTGCATACTAAACTAGTTTATAATCTACAAAAATATTTCTATATAATACATTAAGTAATCTAAAAATTTAGAATAAAAATTTAGTTCATTAAAATAGGGTGTGAGTGGCAATTTCAGCCTTAAATGAGGACACTGATTTACAATTGCGTAAATTCTCCGGAATGGAATTCCAGACTTTTAGCCCATCATATGAAAAGCTTTTTTTACCGCTCACTGTTTTAGGAAGAGGTAACTGCAGCGAGGTACTGGAACCCCTTAAGCTATAATTTGTAACGTCCTGCTTCTGAGTAAATAGATCTGTAAGACAAGCTGGTGCCATACCATTAACTATTCTAAACATATATTTGGTTATTTTTCATATATCATAAGAATCAGGGTCGGTGCATGTGGCTCTCGTGCGATACCCCGCCTTGGTGGGGTAGAAAATGAGCACTTTCCATTTGAAAGGAAAAATCGGCGAGAATTATCTAGCAAATGGAACAGTAAACGTTTCACACAACTAAAGTTAAATGGAACAGAACGAGTATGTTCCATTTGACAAAATCCCGCGTCAGGTTTTTCGGTAAATGAAACAGTACCGTACTTACTCAACAGAGCAGGGCTCACGGCTAGTATCATGAAGCAAATGGTACATATAGATTACTTCTTGGAAAGTGCTCGCTTACGGTATGTACGCACGAGTTTTCTTACACAAAAACAACGAGTGCATAAAATACCGTGCAAAGCACTTTCCATGCTGTAATTTGTTTATTTCATAGTCACTGAGATTTCCACCCTTAACGTGTTAATAAAGTTTATTTGCTTTTTCATTCAGCAGAACAGTAGCCAAGTTAATTTTTTTTTCAGTAAAGTAAGGAGTATTTTGCCGCTTCTTCGAAAGCCTAGCTAAAGACATGTATTTGAAAAACATCAAAGTGCATGAAATAATATAAGGTTGATGTTTGTTTTTGTATCGTTGAATAACCACATAAGTACAAAAACTATCAAAATGGCCAAAGAAAACTTTCCTTGCCCCTCTCTTCTGTTTAAGGAAATCGCTAAGCAGGCTAACGTCTCGTCGGGTTTTTGACGAACTCTCTGCCATTTTCTGTGGTTTATGGTTAGTCTGCGAGAAAACTAAAACTTAGCAAACTTCTATGAATGAAGATTGAAGAGGCACCAACAGCAGCGGCTTTGCGGACTAACTGATTCATTTTGACAGCTGTTCCCACGTGTGGGAAAGTTGTTTCGCGATTGCGATTGGATGAAGAAATAGTATGGGTTTTTCATGCGATCGACTCCACCCGAAAATCCCAGTAAGTATTGAATAAAGAGATATTCCGGCTATTTCCTCATCAAGGATATTTGCCTTATCAAGGTAGCTGGGAAAAGGAAATGTCAATCACATTCCCTGAACACCACGAGTTAGTGTGCCAGGGGACCGTTTCTCGAAAGTCCTGAAACTTTTCGAGCCCGCGAGATAAACAACTCAAGTGCATATTAGTTTTGCTTCTTAAGAAGCACAATTGCATGCACAAAGGAAGCAAACAGGACTGCCCCTTTAAGAGTTTGGTTATCATGGATTAGTAGTGAAAAATCTGACTTTTGACAAACAAATTAACTCATGATTTTGAGTTGCTGATCGGCAGTCTCGGCCTCTTTTTGCCAAGATAAATAATTCAAACCATCGGCTAACATCGACACTGTGTATATTCTTCAAGAGCTACGTTTGTTGCGTGTTGTATTCCGGCAGTCCTCATGCTCGTAAGAATTGCTGCAGATAGTCCCTGGTTCAATTCCTCAGCTGCGCTTGTAACAGTAAGCAATAACTGGCCTGCCTCCTGCCAGTTGGGATTCTTACCACTGTTAAGTTCATTTGTATAATTTGTTTCATTGGTCCTGAAGAGCCTCAAGGGGACTGGTCAATTAAGGGATTATGATCATGATCTCATGATTATGATTATGATTAGTGAATTGCCTCACCTCTGTATAGCGCCACTTTATCATCCCCCACTATATCTGGCGTTGACGACTGTGTGAACCCACCCAGACATGTTGTATCCAAGACCTCTTTTTCACAAGTCATGTTAATATCAGTTTGTATTAGAATGTGTCCATTCTGACTTGTTATACTCAGAGCATACTTCCCAAATACTTTAACTGTTGACCCGCGTTTGAACTCAATATCGCCACTGAACTTTATTCTGGCAACAAGATGGTCACCATATGAGGAGCTTCTATTTTGAAGTGATGCCGTGAAAGCGCAGCCGTGGCAACCACGCTTTACAATGGACGGAGTAGTCGTGTTGATCTCAAGTACTTCATCACTGTTCAGTATGAAATCGCCAGCTGAGGAGGAAATGGAGTATTTTCTATACTTAGAAACTAACTTCAGCTTCAACTTCAACTTAAATTATTTCACACTATTCAAAGATCTTGATCAAACATAGACGCTTTTGTTTTTGACGAGATATTTGCGTCAATGCATATATATATATATTATAATATATATTGCAATATCAACTTAGCCCAGTTCTCCTATGACGTTTGTATAATACGTAAATTCCTAGTATCAAATCGTTTCAGCCATTCAATAATCACTTAAGTCCAAGAACTAGAGTAAGTTAATAGAATAGCGTTACCAATGTTTTCATCTCTCGCCTAGCATTTCTCTTAACATAGTCACAATTGTATAAATACTTGGTTTTAAAATAATAGCGCATTAGCTTTAACAATGTTCTTAGTTGTCTCATGCATGTTTTCTGTCGCCGATCATCTCCGATTTCGGTTTTATGTATTTTGAATTCTTACTCGAGGTTAGGTTAGGTTTTTGCGAATCCACGTAAAATGACGGTTTTACACAAAACAGACTTGCTAATGATCGATTAGTTAAGACTGTGGCAAGTAATTCAAGTTTTGCGCTATGCGCATGCGTAGAATTTAAGTATTTGGCTGTGTAGTGACGCATTTTGTTTACTCGCTCGCAAGGTAGATTTCCGTTGTCGCGTAACTTTCATCAGGTCTCGTAAATTTGAGTGGCTTTAAGCGCGTTAATAAAATGACAAAGGATGCTTGAACGCTTTCCATAAATGTGAAACGTCGAGTTTGCCAGAGGTTTTGTAAAACCGTATAAACACTGTTAGATTTCGCGAATGATGTAACTTGACTGGAGACGAAAGCGCTACGGGCGTTTTTCGCTTCAGAACTGGACAACATCATCAATTCTAGCGGAGCCGGAGGATCATCTGTTGATTGCTTGCTTTTTGATGAGAGTAGTGTAGAGTTTGAAGTCTTTCAGTATAGTGTTAATAACCAATCTTATGAGAGACCAGGGAGAGACACATTTGGTTTTGACAGGTTAAGTCACCTATTATCGAGGAAAATATGGCCATAGTTGTTTCAAAAACCTAAATATATATATATTTTCAAGTCATCCTCAGCTTACCTTGCTTCTTTTACGCGTATTCTGACAATAATTCTCTTTCAAGGCCACATTGGCATTTCTTAGCCCCGAAAACGATTATGGTTATTATTAAGGTAACTAAAGTTTCTTTGTTTCTTACCAAAAAGACGACCGATATTCTCAATTTATATACTCGAGCCAAAATGAGTTCTTTTGTCTTCCCTGTTTAGCATGTTTTCAATGTTTAAATGCAAGACAGTCAGGAGGAGAGTGCGTTTATTTAAAAGTAAATAGCTTGGATGCGCCAAAAATGTAGCCGTGTTGATGAATTAACCGAAGGAGATGTCCTCTCTCGGCCAAGCAATAAAGTATTTCAGGAATGCTTCCCCTAAATATATAGTAATATTCTACCAGGTCTTCTCGGCGGAATAGATAAAAAATACTCACAATTTAACGCTGCTTTGCCACTATGTAAAAAATCCTGTTGGGGAAAACAGAGGACGTGACTTACAGCTGCCAGTGTGTGTAAGACGTCTTTTTTAAAGCAACCAGTAAACGAAAAACGATTTTAAGACGAAACGCTAACCTGGATCGAGAGGCAAAAGATAACAGGAAACAATGAGGCCATTCTAAACTTCATTTTGAATCCTAGAAGTCGTGTGGAGAGGCGAAAGTGTCGGGCCACTTGGCTACGATATTGAGAACCAAGGTGTGAAATTAATAGTTTTGCGCTTGCTCATTAGCAAATATAATAATTTTACCACCGAACGTGTGGAGATCTTATCTGAGAGACAAAGCAAATACACATCACCTGCATAAAATTGTCTGGCAAATTTCAAATTTCAAAATGTAAACACAACGACAGTAAACTGTCCAAAGAATATATTCCCAACTCACTGATGAAACTCCAGAAAAAGCTCTGTGGACGCCTTTAACGTTGAAATGTGTCATTTTGCAAATTTCAAAGCAGTGATAGTTATTTTAAACATTTTTAGCAAAGCACGATTAAATTGTTCTCTATGTATGACGGATGAGTTATTAGCAAAAGCTACTCTTTCATTGGCTTTGAGAGAAAAATTGTCTGTCGGATGTGTTTACCTTTAAACTGTCAAATGATGAAACTCTAGAGTTGACTGTTTTAACAAAATTTTGCTTTAATCGAAAGTCCTTCTGACCATATGCAAATTTTCTCATTTACAAAGTAAACCTTAGCAAACTTCCCATTTGAAAAGCTAACAAAACTCGCGCAGAGCTACGTATGGTACCGAAGAGTTTAATAGATCCAATTCATGGTCGTGGAAACAATACTATTCCTATTTCTCGTGCTGGAATAATTTCTTGGACTTACGGAAGTTTGTGTTTTATTGGCTCAAAGGACGCCCAAAACTGTAGATGTCTAAAATAAACACCTTAATTTCTCTTCCCACTAGCACGAAATAACACTTTGACGAAGTTCTGAATTGTCACTTGATAGTTATTAGTTTCCATAGAATCGTAATGAGTCAAAGCAGAGCTCTTCGTATTGATTCTTACTGGAGTATCACCAAACGGAAAAAGATACCTGGTTTCGGAAATTTCTCATATTTGGAGCTTGAGTATTTTGTCGTCACGTCTGATTTCGAACAAAAAAAAAGACGTTTTTCAGCTCTTCTAAGACTGCTTTATCCTTTTCTAAAAAAAAAAAAAATACAGCAACTAAACGAGCCGAAGATAAATTGATAAATACATGCACTGTACCAGTTAATGTCATATTCTAATATAAGGACACCGAATGACGTATTTGAGCCAACATGCAATGGCACATGCTATGTTTATTATCTCAGATCCTGATTAGTTTGATAATTTCTTTTATACTGTAAAAGAACAGAAAAATTGCAAGAAACTATGTCCCTTTAAGTTGACTATAATTTCATGAAAAGAAGAATTAAAAAGAGGAAGTAGGTTTGATTGAAATTTAAAAAGGGCTGAAAAAGCAGTAGACTAAAATGCTAATTTCTTTCTGGAGTCAAGAATAAA
>BLFK01000871.1:295519-300519 GCA_014634185.1 Astreopora myriophthalma
GGGGGGGGGGGGGGGGAGGTACTCCCCTATGTAAACTATTTAGGAATGTGCTGCCGTAAAGGGTATGGTTTTTAAGTCGTTTTGATCTGAAAACGGGTATAGATTTTGACAGAAGCCTATTAGTAGCAACGTCCATATGTCATAATCCGGGTCACCAGCACAGGAGTAGATAAGGTTACTTTTAGTTTTTGAAAATCCCGCGAATAGTGGTTGCCATGGTTGCAAGCGCTCTCCTCTGTGCAAAAAAATACCTGGCATAAGAAATGAGCTGTCAATCGCTGTCATGCTAAGCCATTTGATTGGATGAATTGGATCAACGTGCCTGTCTCTTTCTTTTAGAGTGTGATAGGCAATTCCAAAAATAGCTCAGTCTACTCCTGTGTTGGCGAACGAACCTGGCAATGGTCGAAATGGACACTCCTACTTATGGGCTCCTGATTTTGAGCATTATGGCCTTAAATTGGGTCTGGTTTTCAAGAAAACAACATAGTTGTATTTTCAACTCAAAATGAATAATAGGGTAAGAGAGGTAACAGAAATATATCATTGGAGCTGAACTTTCGGGTAAATTTTACCAATGCTTGACTTCGGCACTCCTCAACTTTACTGGAACAAGGTAACGGATTCGCAAAGCAAGTACAACTTTCAGAAGCCAGGTCTGAAAAAGGGCATGGGTCTTACAGGCCAGGTCTGAAAACGGTTGTGGAAAACGGCATGTTTTGGTCTGAAATAGGGTCAATATTTGGGGGAACCGGGAGGCACATCCCTATCAAGAATTCCGAGGAGTATACCCGGCCCCGGGCATACAATATTGTTAAAATCCACTATTTCGTCATGTACTGCTGTTATAATATATATGCGTTATTGACCAAGATGGCTGGATATTGGCCAAGTTCTTAGCCGAGGTCCATAAAAACGCAAAAAAAGAACGAGGACAATATCCACCCATCTTGACCGAAAAAGCTTGGTCAATAAAGGATTTATCATATGGCTTTCGGGGAAACTTTTCTCGCGGGATACGGCGGGTGGTCCCGAGCGGGCAAGATAGCTCCATCTTGCCCGCTCGGGTAGCCAATCACAGCGCACGATTTGGTTCGTCTTGCCCGCTCACGGAGTTAGCCATATAATAAAATCACATGCTATAGCTGAAATGGTGTCCACGGTCGTCGTTGTGGCTGAAACCGAAGAACCGTTTAAGAGAGATAAGGAAGGAAAGCTTGATTTGGGACTCCAGAATCAAGCTTTCCTCCCTTATCTCTCTCACACGCTCGGCGCTGGACTGGTCCGGTCCAGCGCCGAGACAATTTTTCAACAACAAATTCCATCGCACAGGTTCCAAACCATCAGGCAAGCCGAAAGCTCGATATTTCTTCACATACCATTAAACCATTTAAATCCGTCCAGAACTCGAAACGCTAGACCTCAAATAATAATTTGTAAATATGTCTTTCGTTTTTGTATTTTGCAGTTTTTTTCATTAATCATTTTGGGTCAACCACAAGATTAGCTCTTGCTATTTGGTTAATCCAAACTCCACTCAGAAATAACTTCTTTCACTTCATTTAAAACCTTAACCTGAATCGTAAAGTTTCTTTTGTGGCCATTATTTGATTTTCCTTGTACATTATAGGTTATGAAGTTGAATAAACATGACTTGACTTCACATCGTTATGATGTAGCCTCTGCACCTGACCTCAAACCATTTTCTTTCCCAAAAGAACTGCTGAACTGGTGCTTTTATTAAGAGTAAACAACTGTCTCTAACGAGATGAGTTGGTGATAGACTTCCCCTCGGGATAGCGCAAACTCTGAAACGTTTGTCATATTCTAATCAAGACCTTGTCTAACGCAGGAAAATTTTGCCAATAAAACTCTCATGAAATGCGTTGTTTACATTTTTACCGCTGGAAAATAACGCAAAAGAGCGCCGAAGCATTTGAACTTTTAAGCGGAGCAGCGGAAGCTGTCATAAAATGCGTCCCTGAAGCCCTATGCCTTTTATAAAAAATGAGCGTTACCTTCTAAGTTAGAGAGCGTAAAACGCCAGTCTGTTTTCGGTCTTCGAAGACACTGGTTGTTTCAGCGTCCAATTCAAATGACCAGGAGCCGGTCAAGGTTTTCAAATCTTTAAATAACTGTTAAGCCCACTAATACAGCCGTCCTTCGTCACTCAACGTCTTCCGACGTAGCACCGATGAGCGACGAAGAACGACTGTATTGGTAGGCTTTAAATGACCGGCAGTCGGAATTTTTTCTTACTTCAAGAGCTCATTAATAATTCATCAGCCAAACAGGCCATCAAGTCACGGATAAAACGTCACGTGCACGAGCTTTAAAACCCGATAAAACACCCCTCGTTAGTATTCTTTATAAAAAGAATACTAGTAAACATAGCTTGTTTTTCTTGTATACTAATACTCTCACATTAGACCTTGGTTTTCCTTTGAAAATTTTCAAGCCACTTTGACTGTTACATCCTTTCTTTCACACTATAATTAATCTGAGATAATGGAAATACAAAAATCAATCCATCTGGTTTGAAAATTTTTGAATCAAAATCAAATTTATACCCACAACATGTATGAACAATAGAATTCGAGATGGCGGCCGTATCTGTCGAAAAAGGTCTATTTGAACCAGGGTTCGGACTCCAGAGGGACACGCTCTTTAATGTGGGTTGAAGCCATTTAATAAACTCGCAGGTCGTGTTTTATCTAAAACCACTCGGCTTCGCCTCCTGGTTTAACACCTGATAAAACACTATTGCTCGTTTATTAAACGGTACCTTTCTAAGAAACTGAGAGCTTTAACCGATTCAAAGTACACTATCTCGATAAACAAATATTAAGCCCCACGAAAAAAAAAACAAATACAAGTGTAAGGCCACGAATCTGATCACTTGAAGTTTAATATAATACCGGCCGTACAACCCGCTAAACAGAGATTCATGACTTATTGATGACTTCTGCGTTGTGACTTCACATTACCCAGGTACTCTCTTGGGGCATTTCCTACTCGACGTCATCATTACCCGCTACTTACTTCCGGGTGTTTGGTGATGAAACGTCATCATTACCCCTTTATTCCCTGCGCGCTTAGATCTGGCAAATCGTTAAAACATTATAATTCACTTGTTAACCTTTGCGCCGGTGAGTTCGAAGGTCGTCAGCACGAAAACAAATTAATCCTGGTAAAACAGCCTGTTTGCCCGGCTATATGAACAGGCCCTGAGTCACAGAGATACGCAATTGGTTTACATTATGTCGCACGTTCATTCCTCTTTTCATCTATTAACTTCAAGAACTACTGAACGAAGCGTTAATTGTTAAGAGTAATTCATTGTCTCTAAAGAGCTGACTTTTTAACAGATTTGCATTTAAACTTTCATTTCACGAATCTTTTGGATCTTGTGTTCACCGTTCTTACAGTGACGGACGAACGGTTACTCCCGTGTAAGAACAATCCAAATCTCCAATAAAGTTCAAAGACATCATCCAATGTGTTACCACCAAGCCACGACCGACTTGATGGCGGGCAAAAATAACACCGGACCCCGGACAACCAAACGCAACGCCTTTATTTACTGTGACATTTTCTTATCCCGCTCTCGTAACACACCACATTGGCGGTTTTCTAAATGACAACAGAAAGGTAGCAATGAAACAAGCGTACAAACAAGCGAAGTTTGACGAAACGAAAACACTTACCGAGCTGTAGCGGCCTCCGGAACTTACATACAAAAAACAACTCCCCCCAAAAAGAAAATAACGCACTAAGTCACGTGACTCCCTCCGCGTTGGTAGTCACACAATGATGCCTCTTGCCCTTCGTTTTTTGTGTCACTTTGTCATTTAATTTGACAATGTCTAGTGGGCCCGGTAAATGAGAGGGCCGCGTCTGAAATACGGGAGAAAATATGGTTCTTGTTTTGTTTGATTTTCTGTTCGAGGTCAACAGTTTCTCATTTTGATTTGGCCTTTTCCTTTTCCTTCTCTGCAGTCGGCTATGGTAGGCAGCACAAGTTGCTCGGATTTCTATCAAAAGTTGCTCCAAAAATGTTCAAAAGTTGCCTAAAAGTTGTTCATTTTAAGAAAAAGTTGATCAAAAGTTGCTCATTTCTCAAGTCTAAAAAATCAGTTTTTACTACTAATTAAAGTAAATTCTTGCACATTTATGCCAATATACACTAATAATTTGTAACATCTGATAATATTTCAACCCTCCACTTATATCTCATTGTAGATCAGTTAATGGATGAAAATGAAAATGCATAATGTCTGTTTTCAGTATCGACTATTTGACTTTGTGTCCACTATGATGAATCTCTGGATCTTTCTCCTCTGGTTGCCATTGTAACGCAGCATAACAGATGCTTCTGCAGTTTCCTCAAGTGCATTCTCCTGCTGATGAGTGAAAAATGCTTCATGAGGCTGAAAACTCTTTCAGCCGAAGCAGAACTTGGCTCCACTAGAAGCAACCTGCGGACAACAGCTGACCAATTAGGGAGAGTGCGTTCATGCCTGGCCCACCACGGTACTTTCTCCTCTTCCTCATCAATATCTGTGCCATCAGCAACTGCTAAGTAATGAGGAAGCTCATTAACAAGACCAGCAATAGTTGCGTCAACATCGAGAAAACTGAAGTTTCGGAGTTCTTCCACAGATGCAGCATTTGGGCGGAGCTGTTGGACCTGAACTGGGCAGCATAATCTTGCACTTCTAAATGTACGAACAAGGCCATGGAACTCTTGACTGAACTTTCGTTGAAAGAAATGAAGCCCAGTGGTTATGGATGCCTTTGTTCTGGTCACAAGCTGATTGTACAGAGGCAGGTTTCCATTGGCCTGTTGGCGAGCCACTCCCTCAAGGTTATGCATCTACTGTCACCGAGTGTGCAACAGTAGGCGCTCATAGATAGTAGGTGGCTGTGACAAAGTGTGATCCTCTATCAACAAGTGCTGCTAGCTCCAACTCCAGGTCTTTAACATCAGATGGATGATT
>BLFK01000871.1:305519-318399 GCA_014634185.1 Astreopora myriophthalma
AAAATATCAGATTATAGCTTCTAAAGAGCCTTTTAAAGGTCGAAAAATTAATTAACTTTGGTTATTTAAAATAGATCTAAAAGAATCCGGCATCAGATTAAATATATGCTATATGAAAGATTAGAAAAAGGAAAGAAATATGACAAAAAATATTTTCCGACAGACTGAATATATTCATTTATACACCATTTTGACCACATTTCTATTAATAAAACCTTTCGTTCTAGTGTAAAACCATGGGTGGTGTGACGTAGGTTCCACTGAAAATAATTTGTTCTTCTTATTGATTTCTTCTGATTGATTGGCTGTATCCATAATTGAGTCATAATTCTTGTCACTCTATTGAGGTTACGCAGCCTTTCCACGAGCAAATAAAGCGGTTTGACCGCGAAGCATTTCCCTTTGTTGGATAAAATGCTCTTTTTGCGAATCACATTACCCCCTGATCGCTCAAATTGACATGATATCACTGTTTTCTTGAGGTTACACAGCCTCTTGACACGAGGAAATGAACAGGCTTGGTGGCGGATGCATTTTTCCTACAATGATCGCAATGATGCTCTTTTTGCAAATAATCACATTACCTCCCGATCGCTCAAATTGAGATGATGAGAAAAGTCTAGACTAATTTTTGGGCATTTCGCATACCAATGGAGTTCATTACAAAATTGAACAGAATAAGCTAAATCTCATGTGTGGCCAGTAACAACTTGATAGAACTCAGACAGAAATTTGGTCCTCGAAACTTCACGTGTTTGCAAAATAAAGTCCTGTGGCAGGTACTTCTTTGGTGAATGGTGGAAATGTCTTTTAGATCCCCAAAATCACTAATCAATTTGGTTTGATTTTCACATGACTGCGGTTCCACGTTTTCATGGCCATCTTTAACTTAACACCAACTAAATAAAAGAATCTAATACTGAGTATTTTAAAAATATTACCGAATTCTTCAATTTGGGGCCATAGTTTTCAAGGACGCGTATTTAAGGCTTCACATGTGAAACATGTGTACGGCGCCGGGGCCGAGTTATTAACATTCAGTGGAGTCTTGACAATCATAAAATTGATTGTAGTGAAGCGTCTTCGAGTGAACTTGAACATGGTTAATGGCCGTCATATTTAACACTGGGAAGACATCATCTTGCAGATCGAAGACATCTTTAAAACATCAAGCTATCAAAATAAAATGACTAGCAGAGACAAGTAGCAGACCTGTAACACATTAGTCTCATTATAAACTATTACACAAAGCAATGCAACAAGATAAAGAAAACAGGACCAGATGTCCAAATCCGCCTGTTCTATGCTAAATAACGAAACAACGAAGTAACGAATATACTGGGACTGAATTTTTTCGCCCGTTGGACAACACTGTCTTGTTTAATTTCACGTCGTCGGTGGGCCATGCCGTGCTTGGATCTCCAAAATCAAACATGTTAAAAATGTTAACAAACTTAATAAATCATAACAGGATGAAAATCGGAATTTCAAGGCCGCGTGAAGATACTTAAATTGTTATCTTTAATGTGTGTTCAGCTCTAAATATTTTCAACAATTGAAAAACGGCGTTTGAAATTGAATATTGTGTAGTATGTGTTCGTCTCTTACAATATACTAACCGTCACTAAAGGAAATTATTAATTTAAATCGCCTAAATACTTCTGGCGAATTTTGGAGATCAGACCGAGTTAAGGTTTTTGGCGATCATTATGGATTTGTAAGTGAGAACGCCTTATCCTATTTAATCGTAACCTTTCTAAAGTTGCCCGGTTCACGTGAGCTAAGCATAACGTACTTCCAATGTGTAGCAAACGCAAGCAAGAAAGTCCACCATCCTGCAGGCTCACAACTCTTCCATTGAAATTCCACTTTTCTGACACGGGAAGTGGATTTACGGAATCAGAGTTGGTTGCCTTCACAGCGGTCCGGTTCCTTGGAGGTAAGAGAGGATAATGTTTGTCGTGATCATGGCCACTACAGTGTAACACGAATCAACTTCATGAACTATTTCTTTTTAAAAAGGGAAGCAATGACTTGGTAAGAATAACTTTAGTTTCCATTTTAACATTTACATTTACATTTACCACTATACAAGCACGCCCTCTCTACGTTGAAAGGCCAGTTTCTCACAGCTGACAAATAACAGAAAGGCAGATTTGGTTCCTTGCCATGATAGTGGCTTTTATACCAGAACATAAAATTGTACTGGCCAATGACAAAAGTGGTCGCTTAAAGTAGTCCTTAATGACATACAAAGCCCAAACTTGTTACTTTTCAATCTTTTTTTCTCACGTTCTTTGTTGGACGCCTCGGATTGTTCCTTCGTGCGGATCTCATTGAAGTCTTAAAGTCGATTCTTCAGAGTTAAACTCGACTGGTTTCATCAACATGAGTATTAAACTCCACTCATCCATCCGAAGACACAAATTTGGCCGTTATAATTCATTCTCTCCTTTTCAAATACGAGTAGGAAAATAATTTGCGTGCGTTTGTCATCTTGAGTACATTAGAGGTCTTCCCTCTTCCCTTTTATTTCAAGTCTTTAAACGGCTTCCTCCTGGGAATTAAACAACGTTTCAAAGTGATTACAGGATTACCAAACAGGTGTTTTTATCATAATCCCACTCTGATATAAACCGATTCCTTCGGCATGTCGACAGCTCCTTTCACTCAACCCTCTTGTGTGTGCAAGCTTGCTAAAAGTATAATACCGACATATTTCTACATTTATTGTCCAAAATTTATTCCGTTAGCCCTGTTCCCTTGTTTGGCATTTTTCAAGTTTGATGAATCTTTGCCATAACAAATTTTCCCGGCAAACATTTCTTTCTTTTCTGATCTCTATTTACTGACTTGCTCTTGTTTATTCTGACCTGGGGCTATGTTTTTTATTACCGTATTGGACACAAAAGTCTTGTCGGATTTTTTTTTCAGATTGCCGCTTATGGCTGACCTAATCAGGGATATGCATGATGCGATTTAAAACTGACAAACTCGGGTTTCCTGGTGGGATTCGCTGCGTTTTGTCAGTTAAAGTAATTTATTGGTACCTAAGCTCTTGAAAATTAACAAGTTGCACGAAATTAAGAAAAAAAAATAACAAACAAACAAAAAACAAAAACTGTGACCTGACACGATTTGTTTTAGGTTTACGATGGGTTCGAGTTTGCTTTCTACATGACAATGGTTGCAACTTAATGTCTGCTAAAGTGAATAATACATCTCAAGCTTCTGACAGCCGCCGTACTATTAACCGTTTCAAAAAGAGTTACGTTTAAAACGTTGCAGAAAAAGAAATCAGTTTCAAAGTGGAAGACCATTTTATCTTGTAGAATTTTACAGCGTGCAGATAAATCAAAGGCATCCTACTACCAAAGATTTTGAGTGGCTAACAGTTAAGCATTCACCCTGCATTCACCCTGGATTCACCCTGGATTCACCCTGCATTCACCCTGCTCTGCTCGCAGGGTGAATTAAAGTTAGCTTCGATGGTGACACTTTAAGGTTACAGAATAGGTGGGCTTAATATGATAACAAGCAATCTTTTTTGATTCTGCAAAATCCGGAACACTTTGTGCCGCAAAGACTTCGAACGGTTCTAATACAAAATGAAGCGTTTTAAACACTCACAACTGCTATTTGCCGAAATGGTGCTGAAAGGGTCACAAAAAGAAAAAAACAAAACAAAACAAACAAAAAAAACAAACGATATTAATATATATTGATATAATATATCAATATTTTTGTCACTCACCCCTTCAAAAACAAAACCCGGCGATGTGCATGATGCATGCTGATGAGGGGCAACACCTTGATGTAGTTCGTGTTCAATCACAATGCGCACAGCCGCACAGGCACTGACGATTTCCTTGCTAAAGTCATATCCTGCTCCATGATTTAATTGGTGCTACTTTTATCTCTCCATACGCATTGTTTTGTCTTGATCTTGTGGTTTTCACACTCCCTTCCAGGACAGGGATGATCAGTAGGCTTTTTCCTCGCTGATGGTAACTCAAATTCATCCATTTTTAAAGCGGAGTGTCGAGACATTAGCCATTCTGAATGTTAATTAGGATTCTGCATTCAGTTAAAGCTACGAAACCTAGCTTGAATTCACCAAATGCAGTTGAGAACGTGACCTAATGGCCTTGATGCTAAGTTTTACTGGGCTTATTGATCGAACAAATGATATTTGATTAAAAAAACTTCCGCCGGCATCGCACGAAAGGGGCATCAAGCAGTCGGTCTGGATTGAATCGGTCAGGTTTTCTTTTTTCACCTTCTAACAGGTACGATAATACATTGAATTCCCCTGCTTTTAATATGAAAGTGTTCTAGAACAATACTGGTTTGTCAGAGTAACCATTTGAATTAATGAGAAGCTTGTAAAGGTAATCAGCTTCTGCAAGGAGATTCAAAAAGTAATTCCATACAACGATGATGTTCCTTTGGCATGTGCGGTACTGTTAGAAAACACCAAGTAATTAAAACACGATTATAAATTAAGCTTTTTCAGAATTCTGTTACAGGCTCATTTAAATTCAAGAACGAAATACCATATTTTAATTAAACCTTTGAAACGTCTTTCTTTAATGTTAGCATTTTGAACTGAGTCGTTTTGTGAATATTTTTCTGTATTTATTGCCCTTTGTGGAGCTTACTGTAAATAATGTGACAATGTGTTGTTTACGACACATTCTCGTACTCAGGCTTGGCGATTTGAATAATTTAGGAGGGTCTCCCAGGGGGTTGGGGGAACAAGGAAACATGGCCAATTTGAACTGGAGAACAGGGGAACAGAGACAAAATACCTCAGGGAACAAGGGAACATAAACAAAAAGCTGGGAAGTTCGGAATTAATTTTGGGAACAAGGGAAAATAAAGAAATTAAAGGCAACAAGGACCCCCCTGGGAGGCCTTCATTTATTTATCACTCTACTCAGACCAAAAGAGCAAACCGAACACCTTTTCATTAAGTTCAAGGAAGAGAAGCTACATTGTCCTTGCCCACAATGGGTCAAGAATCAAACAAAATGCTGGTGGAGGAAATATTACCGTATTACATTTTTCCAGAGTAAACTCAAGAACTCAAGGCACCCTCAGAAGTACGTGCGTCACATGAAGCTTCGATCACTGTCACTTGTTTCACTGGAGACCAAATCTTCACGCCTTTGCAAAAATGGCTTGCAACGACAGAATGATGTTTTAATTGAGCATCCAAAAGGAAACACCTTAAAAATACTAAGTGTACCTCGTGATGTATACCTTAAAACTGCTGATTCCGCGATGGGAGTGGCAGGGATAATTAAACAATATTAACAGCTTTAATTTCAACGTATACATCCTCAGTAAATGTCCCACACACACCCTCAAACTTTGCCTATTTTTCTTTTTTAGAATGTTGTCTCCATTTGTTTTCCCTGAAACAACCACGTGCTTCTTGAAACGTTCGGCTGTTATTGAATCATGACTTAGGCCAGCTGCTAAAGCGAAATTTTATTAACAGCAAAGAGAAATTAAGAAGTAATCGCTTCTATTAGTATTTAACCGACTTACAAGGTTTGATGCGACTATCCGGAGCCAAAATCTGATAACTTGTGTTATTAAAACGCCATGTTTACACCATTTTAGTAGATTTAAGTGGATTTCGCACACCTACCGGATATATATTCAAAGTTCGTTGCTTGAAATCAACCTTCGATATCTTGTCTTAACATGGAAAATTAAATTGCGCCATATTGCTATTTCATTTCTAACCGATTTGGCGGGCTGAGAAAATAATTCACTTTGTTGGCGACTACAGAACTGAAGAATAAACATGTCACTTATTAATGTGGTTTTCTAAAGAATGGCAGACACTTTGTCTCCGAGTCATTATGCCTCGAGGAAACACAATTAAAATGTCGGATGCACCTTACTTTATATGACTACGCTTATTAAATAAGATTCGTTGAAGTGCCATTTAGATCAATACTGAAAATTTCTTCTCGCAAAGCAACCTCTACCAAACTTACGACAGAAGTGAAGTCTTCCTCTTTTTCTCCAAAGTATTACAACAGTTTAAAAGAGAGAGAGTTCCCTATTCTTTTACCCTTGGCGGTTTTTGTCTGTTTTCTCTGTCATGGTTTCATGAAGTACCGGGCATAAATTTCCATAGTACAGCATTCACAACGCGCTATTCAGGTGCAACTTGAATTGAGTGGCGGGCAGCCGGGAAAGGGTACTTGAGTAGATTTTTCTTTTCAGTTGTTTTCCCCTTTCTGAAAACTAACGAGAAAAAACAACGATATTGCTCCATTAGTAAGCTAAATGGTTTGGATCCATTGCCTGGTTGCGTGCTTTCACCGTTTATTTTATCAACGCGGCCAAGGAAGAAAATAAACTCGGTACGTAGCTAATCAGCATAGCACCAACATTTCATTTATGGAAGGTAGGAATATATTTTCATTCTGCAAATCCGGTAATTAACAAATGCAAAGTAACTTTCAGAGATGAGTTCGCTTTGGTTTCAGTCGCCCTTACAAGGTGGTTCTCGATGGGGTACTTCCTCGAAGTCCAGTTCAGATGAATCGGTTTCATGACAAAAAAAGTCGGAAAACTAGTTAGTCTGCCTGAACAAATGGAGTTCATTCTAACCAGAAAAGAGATTATCGGATAGCCTTTGATATTATTTATTCCTTTTACCCGGAATTAATCTTTTTTCCTGTTTTTGTGAAGGCGTCAAGGGAAATTCAGCCGGCATTGAGAAAGTTAAGGCAAAGAGTTCTATTTTTGTGGCGTTATTTCAAACGTCATTTCGCACACATCTGAGAAATATTAACTAAATCTGTTTGCGTGCCGCAAGCATAAATATATCCGATAGGTAAGGCAGAGCCAGCCGACTTCGTCATTACAAATATAATGAGTTTCTTTCGGTACAGTTTCTAATGCGTTTTCCAGTTGTCAGAGGGTTAAACCTCGCAACATCGTTGAGGACCATTAGATGGGCTGGTTGTCTGGAAGGCCTAGTATAAACTGCCGTCCTGCGAGTGTAGTCAGAACTTCGCACATCATACAGAGCTCCTCGTGGATTAAAGAGAGCTTGAAGTCATCCCAAGATTTCATCGTCTGTTAACAGGCTTTAGAGTCCTGGAAACGTGCATGTGAGTACGTCCCCTAGTGGTTATTAGATCATTCCGTTCTGCGACAAGGATTTGAGTGATACTTCGTGCGGAGAATCATGCGGCGAATCGAACCTTTACTGACCATAATTTGCCTGATAAGGGTGTAAACATTATTCTTCTTGAAACTAATGATCCTCGTGAAACTGCACAGTAGCATTTCGTTTGCAAGGTTTTCATTGAGGGAATTCCATTCTTGCCATGCCTTGACTTACTGAACTTCATAAAGGACGACCTTTTCAAACGATTCTTTCCAAGATTTTTTAATTAGAGTTTGACGTGTTTTTGTAAAATGGGTGAGCACGTTGTTTTTCATAACGACGGTTTGATAACTAAGCCGTAGTTTCTGAGGAAAGAATTCTACAAGTCCTCGCTCTCAAAATAGCCTTATTTAGATCTCTTGTAATGACAATCTTTGTTTCATTAGGGAGCTGAGTCAATACCAATAAGATCGCATTACGCTTAACCTCGCATATGCTCGATATGCTCATTTGGCTTTTAAATTCATAAACACATGAGCTTCAATTGACAGATTTTCCATAACTTTTAGATTAAACTAAAAATAGCCTCGACTCGCGGACAGAGTGATTCAGACACCCTTGCGCTTGCTTAAAGTATCGTTCTCTTCGATTCAGCTGTTTAGAAAGAACTCTTACGAACTGCTAAACTATACCTTCCCGAACTACATGGCTAAAATCCATACTAAAACGGTCAGGTAAAGTAAATGAATTCAGGAAACAACAGGGTCAGTGGATACTAGAGCAGATTGAAACAGTACCATCATAGACAGGGCCAAAACCGATTCCTACGTCACTGCTTGGTAATGTTTGCTGCTTTTCGAGATTTTAGTCCCATCACCCACAGCATCTTTTCATGCGGTGCTTTTAGGTGACCGTTTAAAAAAACAAATTGCTTCTTTGATATCTCTGACATACATGTCTAGCTGGGTAACATGATCTTCCGCCCGATAGGTTGACTTTTAGCCTTTTAAATAAATTTAGAACGACAAATTTGGTTCTAAAAACATAAATATTTTTTCTATTTACTCGCAATTTTATAATTATGGTAAACTAATATACGGTTAAAGAGGTCGTAAATGTTTTCACAAATACAACTGATTGTGAAGTCCTTGTGCAAATGAACACAATTTTCACAATGCGAAAATAACAAGCATTATTGTCGACGACAGAGCTCTTCCTCAGCATGCCATCTCCGAATAATAAAATTTTTGCTGGGTAGTAGCACGACTAGAAGTTTACAATGTGAAAAATTACATCTATTTCTAGTGGGATTACTGAAGAAAAATTTTAAACACGGAATTTGAAAAAGCAATGCAAAGGAGGAATTTGTCATTTGAGAACACGAAATAAGGAATTAGCGGAAAAATAGAGACTGGTATGATCTATATCTCCTCACTGTAATTGTCAAATTCCCAATTACCCTGTCAGTTGGCTGGAAAACAGGTCTAAAGATTAGCCATGAAGAAGTATTGAGGAGGAAAGCTCTCAAGGGTAACATACAGTATACCCTTTCGGAAGCTAGCTCTTATTTCAAGTACGTTGTTACTACTTGTAGTATCACTGCAGGGACATTATATAAATATCTATGCCGGGCCGTGTAGGATCAATGAGGAAGATAACATTCCTAAAGACGTTGTGAAAACTATACCCTTTTGTGAGTGGAATGTTCTGTTGTGGACGAACCCTTGACAGTTGAAGTATCAAGCGCCCATAGAGACACCAAGTGCTCAAGATAAAGCAGGATGTTGAGATATCTAATACACCATGCTTCTGTATAGCAGTTAGAGAGGGTCTCCTGGCCATGAAAATTCCACGTTCTTGTGAAAATTAGAAGGGGAGATGACATCATTCAGCTCATGTCTTGTTTTCCGAGCGCAGATAAAATTGTTATATGTATATCTGCGCGATATAAGTTAATAATAATAATAATAATAATAATAATTATTATTATTATTTCAACCCTTGCTCTTGTATGCTCCATCCATAAGCGGAAGTGGTTTTTTTTAACGTAGCGTGTAGCGTGACCAACGCAGTCCCAAGTAATCTAGACCTCATTTGTGGTATAATTACGGCTAAATCATTCGTCCTCGTTTTGACCTCTTGTCAACGGCAGATCTGGCCCAAATGACTTCTCATGAAGTCTTCAGATATAATTCAACGTTTAATTAACTACCAATTTTAATATGCTAAGTTCTCGATAACAATCGATCCTCTTACTCTGGTCTTCAAGAACATTTGTAGCAAAGTTTGTTAAGTACCGAAACTTACCATACAGTATTCAGTAATTTACTGTTTTGTACGTCAAAAGTTCACGCAGGATTACTCATTTTTGTGTGTAGGTAAGTTTAGAAAGTTAAACCGCAATAACCGCTTCCTTTACGCATGCATTTGGCAACAATCATCAAAAAATAACATTGTCGTCAGTACTCGAAAAGACTCGAGTTTCATGATAATTATGCGTGTCCGCACAATAAGAAACAATGGGGTTGGGACAAAATGACCCAAAGGGCACGCGATGAGACATAACCTTGGAGCGCTTTGACGCAAAAAGATAACTTCGTGAGATAATTAGGTTAGTGGCGAGGCAATATAACACAACTTCACTTTTTGACAAAGTGCATGCTTCACACTAATCTCGTTACGATTTCAAGAATCCGGCGAGTTTTGGCTGCCATTAGGACTTTACAAGTGACCTCTTAAGGATATAAAAGCTGTCCTTTCGTTTCTTCAGCCAGAATCAACTTTTAACCCAAGAAAGGCCATCAGCAGGTTGTGCATTTGAAGTGGAACTCGGGCCAAACAGAGAGTGCTTTGACAAACAACCATGAGAGCACTGCAGTTCAACTTTGCCGTGATTGTCGTTTGCATTTTGTCAGGTAGGCGCTTCCAGACGGTAATTCCTTGCACATTCGATCACACTGGCACCTCGTGGATCGAAACAGTTGGTGTGGACAACAAGGACCCTGTAGTTTATATGCAAGTCAGGCTTTTGGTCTTGATAACAATCTAAACCATGGCACTGTTGTTTTCCTGCATATTCTATATATAGTGCCCCAGAAATGCGAGACTACAGGGGGAAATTGCCTTCAAATTGTGAAGTACATATACCACAGCCTTGGAATAAGGAACCGCGAACCCGACAGCTCAAATATTGTGGGAGAGTGGACTTCATCGAGGTAGGCTTGAACAAAACGAAATTTTATTTCTAGTCTTGGTACTTTTCAGACGTCATGGACAGACTGTGCGTGTTGTAATCCCACAGATTAGAAAACGTTTCAACGACATAATCCCCTGATAAGGGGTGGCAATGTACTCAGCGAAACGCATGTAAATTATCCGTGGTTTTCGCTTTTCACAAACATTCGTAGTTAATTATTGTTTATTGCTCTTGGTGACTTGGAGCGTGAAGTAGGAGGAGATAAGACAAATTAACTTGGCTTCAGCGCTTCTTATTGGTGACACTCGTAATTGCTTGGATTTCAAACTATTCCTCAATTGCTTTGCTTTGTCACAGAAAAAATGTCCGCCTTCATGGCCGTGGAGCATAGCAAGGCTTGCTCTGATCGAACAACTCTATGATAATTTTTAAAAACGTTTATTAGTAAGTTATCCGTCAACATGGTTTTCTTTTGGAAGTCATCAAATTAATTGATTAATGTGTGCAAATGAACATCATATGAACAGCAACGTTTCGCTAAACACTCGGCGCTGGGTATCGTTTATTGGTGGTCGAACTTGACTCTCCCTGGTCGAGTTTGGCTTGACTAGAGTTTTCATTCTAATAGGAAAAGGGCACCGTGGAATGCGGGCAACAGAAACTCTTCCCTATTTTGTTGAAACTTCAGGGCGAGGTCCACTTATCCTCCACATATTTTGCAAAAAACAGCTTGAAAGTGTAATGTGGTTCGCATTTGAATGCATGGATTTCTTTGATTTTAAGTAGCTGTGTGGTTGCTTTAGTCTATTCATCATTCTTTTGTTGATAATTTTTCATCCTAGAAAGACAACCATTTTAAGTATTTCATAACATCAAATTAGCTTTTAAGATAAATGAAGAGCTGTAGCCTGCTTTGTTCCAAACGAAATGCCAACAAGGGTTCAGACCAAAGGTCACTGAAACTAGAAAATCTGTCATTTAATGTTAGCTTAATGGACTGGCGAGACTGCAT
The DNA here is from genome assembly GCA_014634185.1 of Astreopora myriophthalma. Lineage (NCBI taxonomy): Eukaryota > Metazoa > Cnidaria > Anthozoa > Scleractinia > Acroporidae > Astreopora > Astreopora myriophthalma. The sequence continues at coordinate 316,869 of BLFK01000871.1, forward strand.
CAGCCGAAGGAGTGTTGATGAAGCAACCGATAATTATAGGAAACAAAAATGTCTACCAGTGATTGTGTCTGCAAGACCATCATTACACGCACGACCAAGCAACGCCATATGCATACCGCAAGCAGAGGCCACAAGCTAATTGCCGAGTTTAATCAAACATGATGTAGGCATTTATGTATAATAAAATAGAATGGAAAGCACTGTTTCAAGAATTTTATTGCGAGACAGTGTTGGTAAACAAGAGTCGAGAGTTTTCGCCGCTCCTTTCTGGCAGTGGACACCTTAGTTGAAGGAGAAAGACATTTCGTTGCAGTGCGTTTCCACGGTTGAGGTAATGACGTGTCGACGTGTCACGTTAATCGTATTCCTTCAGCTACTCGCTGTATAATTAAGTAACTGGAAGGTTGCCATTTGTATTCATATTTAATCTGGTTGTCATACTCAAATCAAAAGCTCTGCTATTGTACTAACGCGGAGTCAGTTTTCTGTGCGTGATTCTTAGCATTTTCGAGGTCTTTTAAGTGGTTACTCCACTTAGCTTTGGCTTGAAACACTTCGCTTATTGTGAGTACTGAAAACACCCTCAACAAAGCAACGTTTCAAGTGTCTGTCGAAGTTGCAGTTCAGTTCATTAGGTCATTGTTATCCTACCAGAAACAAATTGCTCAGTAGAATGTGGGCGATATTCTTAGACCCATAGTCACAATAAATTGAGTATCGTGTACACTTATTATAACGCTACCTTAATCTGCTCACGATGGTAAACTTTCCTTGAGGGCTTCGTATAATTCTGCGGTTATACTTTTAAGTCTTAACTACTTCTGGTATTGTCAAGGTATAAGAGCACTAAGAATTTCGGGCTGTTGAACAGACAGTCATTGAACAACGAGAGATAACATTGAGACCACGCAGTTAGAAACTTTTTTTTAAATTTTAAATGTGCAAATTGTCTCCACTTAAGATAATATCTTTCGTAACAAAGCGCGTAAGCCGGTTGGTAAACTCGATGTCGGTGTCCTGTTTTCGATCTCCCCTCGGAAATCGCTGTTCAGCGTTAATAATAAACGTGTCCCTGTTGGAATACTTAACTGATCTGTTGGATTCAAGGAAACGGCGAGAACGTCTCGACTGAAATTTTGAAACAAGGAAAAATCCTTTGCTATATCATCTTTTCAGTCTTCCGTGGAAGACCTTAGTTTTTTATCACGAGATTCTCAGTAGGATAAGAAAAAAATGCTTTTAATCCAGTCGACTTCAGACTTCTTGGGTGTCCGTAATGTTACCGAAATAACTCGGAGCGTTTTATTAAACGTTCTCTAGCAAAGATGGCCAGGCGGCTAGAACTCCCTAGGTTTGTTATCCAAAATAGCTGCACCCGAAAACTATTTCCTGCAATAGTGGCTGCATTTTGCTTTCATGACCAACTTTGAACGTGCGCAAACGTGCCTCAGAAAATCCCTGAGAAAAATCTCTAGGCATATCATGTTGTTGCAATTTGGAAAGCTCCCCCCCCCCCCCCCCCCCCCCCCCC
>BLFK01000871.1:320905-342383 GCA_014634185.1 Astreopora myriophthalma
AGGCGGACAATGGGCCAGTTCAACGTGTGAGACAACGCTAGGTGGAGGGTTCTTAACTCGTCACTTTAAATTCATAAAAGCTTCACTTAGTTGGGAAGCCCATTACTACTTTTATTTGGACAGCGACTGCAAAAATCTTGATTTTGAGCTGATCGGCAAAGGTACGTTCGAGCCTGGCGTTCGTTCCAAAGTTGTAGCAGGGGCTTATGATTATGTTTTCAATATGAAAAAGGCATTCCTAACCCCTTTCGATTCCATTACCACTACTCTCTTGAATACTTCTCCAGCAAATTCTTGTGGCCTAGCAACGTGGGTAACTGGTAAAACACAAGACATCACTCCCACTGATGGCTGCATGATGTATAGGATCTCTCTTCCCCATACAGAATATGATTTACTGAAGATAGAGACTACTCCCCAGAAGAATAAACTGCTTTACGTTGGACAACGCGCAAGTGATCAATCAGACCCATCATCGCCATCAAAAAGAGCGACATCATTCCAGGTGCCACTGGTCCAATGCTCATCCTTTAAGTTTACATTCGTGCCACCGACCACCCGCCCAACCACTCGCCCAACCACCAGATTTCTCAACAGGCCCGGGCCAGTTATTCCCTTCGTGACGACTCCGACTCTCAGAAGAAAAGACACAACTACCCGACGACGTACCGATCGAGATACCACTGGTAAGACAACGAACAAGAAAAATACACAAAATCAAGAGAACACCCTAACGGTATCAGGGGTTGAAAAGGCTGTCTTCTCTGATTCGGCTATCAACTGGCCTTCAAATAAGCTAATGCTGATACTGAGTATAGCTGTATTGGCTTCATGGTAGGACTGGAGGGGCTGAGAGTCCACCAGGTATTAGCGCAAACAATTTGAATGTACCTTTCCTATTGCGCTCAGGGAGCGCTCATGTACAATCCCATGTTGTCAACGCAAGAGTGCATGGGAACCTTCGTTACACAAGTCACCCAAAACGTGATGTTTCTAATTTTCTACGTGAACTGTAAAAGCTGTTTCAAACAGAGCTAAATGAAAATGCAAAAACTAGCAAGCTTTCCTCACGAGCCCAAGGAAAGCTACGTTGACTGGCCTCACCAAGTTCACGCAAATGCAAAATCATGATGTTCTGTCGTTTCTACTCTAAAGTTACTCATACTTTATTCACTACATCTGATTGAGATTAGATTACAAAAGTTACAAAATTTCTGATGGTGAGGAGACCTCAAGAAGCCGTGGGTTTGTATTAAGAGGTCCCCTCTTTATTGTATTATCAAATTATTTTAAAAAGTAAAGACTAGATGTGCGTAAGGAGTGCAAAAAAGAAAAGACAGTAACGTCATCTAGTGGATAAGTGGATATAAGTTTAACAAAGCTACTACGGAATATTTGTTGTCATTATTTGTTGATCAACAATTGTTGCAGCTCTTGTACGACAAATGTTGAACGGTGTGTCATGCCATGCCATGAAAAAGGCCATTCAACATATTGAACGTTGTTGAACGAAAACAGAGACAAGCTCTATTCCGTTCAACAAGTTTCTGCAGCATCTTTCAACATTTGTCAGGTTGAGCAACAAATGTTGCACTATGGTGAACCGTGTATCACCGGCTTCACATTGTGTACATGGCGGAATTTAATCAAGGGATTTTGTAAACTATAAATTGGAAAGATGAGATGTATTACTGTGGCTAGGTCAGGGTAGATCACTTTAATTTGGTCTGTTAAGACCCAGCGAGATAACATTTCGTTTACACATTGCACCATGCAGGAGATATTTTTTTGCAAGTGCTAACGTTTGATGCTCTTTGCAAAAGGGTTCACATCCCATCGTTCCTACGACTGCTTATTATTTTTGACTGTGCAGGGTGAGTGCGATGCAATGTTTCAGTATCAAGTATCATTCGTTTAAAATCGACAGCACTAAACTGAGTCATTTTAAGGAAAGGACTTTTCGTTATATTTCTCTCTCGTGCAAGACACTGGGTGAACGTCTGCATTCAAATATGAAATATGTTCAATCCTCGACAGATGACTTGGATATCATGGCAGATGTTTCCTCCATTATTTTAAACTAAAGGCGATGCTATATTTTTAACTCTGCTCGTGTGGTCGTTGCATTTTATATTTAAGCTCCCAAAGGAGCAAAGGGATATCCTGGATGCCAGAGGTTCTGCTAAACGTCGTAACACAGCCATAACAGCCATAAAAAGGTGACAACAACATTTTAAGAGAGGGCTTTTCTCTCGTTACTCGGAAAAAGTTGCTCTGCGAGCGAAAGAACCTCTGGCACTCAGGATAAGCTAGGCAGCTTTCGTGAATGAGTGAGAATTAGTGTTATTTGTATAAAACAATAATCATGCGGCGTTTTGGGGACAAAACTTAGTTTTTTAATCACTCAATATTGTAAAATGGAATTAAATTAATAGAAGTTTTGTAGATAGATTAAATTGCAAATAAACTTGTCACAAAACTGTTGGTGAGATGCCGGGCTATTTAAGTCGTTGACTTACAAATGCATGAAATTTGTGGTTTATGTCATTATACCTCTCAAGTCCTATTCCACTAGCGACGGAGTCAGAGTATGAGTCTTAACGGCGACCATGAAGCGAAACTGAACCAAACAACGGAGACGTTAAGCGGAGTCGTGAGACGGACGGAATCGGTTTCGTAAGCCGGCAAAATGTTTTGATTTTCTTGCGATTCCGCTTCCTACTCGGTCGTTTACGATGGAGTGAAAACTAAATTAGCGGAGTCGCAAGCTAAGCACAAGCGGTGGAATAATACATCTCGTTTAAGTGGACTGGTTTATTCTTCCGCTTTTGCTTTCGACTGAGACAATATGGTTTTCATTTGATCGTAAGCGATGGAGTGGAAGCGGGAATCACAAGATGTTTGATTTCCACTGGGTCGAAACGCTGTGTTCTTCTACTCCATCGCTAGTAAAACGAGCCTTCAGATACTATGCCCTCTGTGATTGACCAATTTAGCGGGACGTATTCTACAGTACGCCTTCGGGCCGGCTTGACTTCATGGTGTGCTTTGATGCTCAATTTGGTGATTACCAAGATATGTAATGGACACCTTTCTAACCTCGTTTTTCCCACTTCAATTTATGGACATCGTGCTTCACACTTGGGTTAAAAAAAAAAAAAAAACACGCGGGCAGTACCTCGAACTCGGTTAGTAATACGTATATACATGTATGTGTTGTCAGGAGTTTTACAATTGTGAAGAATAAACCGGTCAACGCATTACACTAAAACAAGACGATCATTAGATATCAAGTTTGACAGTAGCTTGAAAGCAAAGCCAAAGAGAGTTTTGACTGGTCTCTCAATCAATTTTTGCACAACAACATTCTCGCAGCATCGACCTGAGCCAAATAGATTAAGTTGCAGGGTGGGAGGCCGTCTTGATGGAACGCTTTTACCGGCACAAAATGAAAGAAACGCTTGTGGTAAAGCTATTTACATCATCGCAGTCATAATTATCGTGACTTCATTTTTGTGGTGCTTTTTCGGTTCTCCATTCAGCTTAAGGGTACATGAAAGGGTTTGCAGAATGTGCCATCTAACGAAGAGGCGAAGAACTGTATATAAATGTCAATAGTTTCAAAATAAAAAAATTGCCCCAAAGTGTTCATTAAAATATCAGCTGTTGACTTCTTTCCTTAAAAAATGCGGACAGCAGGCTATGGTTCCAATAATGCACCGATATTATAAGCGAATAACCTGTCATTTTCGTTTCCCTCGGTAACCCTACCCTGTTTTTTTTTCGGCCGTTTCCGATACAAAAAAAAAAGAAAGAACGTCAATGATTGGCGTGGCTTATTCAATGCAGAATATTCATTAGCAATATTAAACTGCGATCTTGTTTATAGTCTTCCTGTATTTATTGATCATTGCTCTCTTAATAACTGTAGAAAATCCAGTTAAGTCAATGAAATCTTCAGTGAGTTCCACTTCAAACGTTTCAATGTGTTTCCGGGTCTTTTCTCGTTTTAAGAAACACTTTATCCAAAGATGCTGAGCACTAAAGGGCTTTCCCCAGGAAGCGAATTGAGTTACAAACGCCTTACGTTTGGAATTAGCTGTAATAATATCGTGTATTTGCCGTCTCCCACAAAAGGCTGCGTAACATCTTTCAAGGAGACCTCACAAAAGAAACTGAACAGCACACGCAACAAGAACGTTGTCAAAATAAACAAACTTACGATTTCACGCCCGTTGCATGTGCAAATTTCAGATGTGAACTTTATCAAATGCGCTTTACAAGAACACTTAAATCAATTAAAGAAAATTCAACTGTTGGTTTGTGTCTGGATCCCGGAGTAGAAAAACGAACGAACAAACTCGATCCTCCAATGAAATCGAACTCGTGGCAAACTGACGGAAACCCCGCATCACAGCCACCCTGTGTGCCAAAAATAGAAACTACATCTTGTTCAAGTTTTTTCAGACAAGTCTCTGGAGCCACAATGAGTATTGAGCATAACCTCGAAACATTTGTTATTTGAACGTCGTATTCGCGTGCAACTCTGATTTCGTAACTACGGATTCTTTACGCACTTTTTCTTTCATTATTAAATCAATTAAACTTCCTGTGTTCCTGTTTTGAATTTGAATGCGTTGTATATAAGCGTTCTAGTAAGTTCAGGTTACATAAAAATTTGACCCTCGAAAACACTCAAATTACATACATTTCCCTGTGCAATTATAGCTTAACCTCTTGTGGAGTTTAACACGCAACGCTCAAAACATCCTAGCTGTAAAAGCAGAATCAACCTCCACTGGCTGCCACCAGCCAATATTGAATGTTGTCGAATGAATTTTACACTTCTTTTTCGATAGGACCGCATAGCGCCTGGAGGGTGGTCTTGAAACTGCGAAGAAAGCATACAAACTGAGACTGCGCGATTGAGGAGATTGTTTGTTTATCTCATTCAGTATCACGCAACCAAAAAAGAAAAAAAAAACGAACTGCTTTTTGTAGTAGCTATGGATAAATATAAGAAATAAAGAGCACTACTACTTTCTCCCGGCAACCGTTTCAGTATACGAATTGACATTTATCTCCGGAAGATAATAAAAAGTAAACTTGCCGATGCCTGAATAGGGTACTTTGAATTGCGGAATATGCTAGCAACTGATTCCGTGATTAAAGAACGCCATTGCTAGCCTCAGGGACTACTGCCATAACATGCAATTTTATGAAAAGGCCAGAAAGTCTGAGGTAGCCTTTAATTAAGTTTAGGTGCCGATGGCGTTTCAGACAGCAATTTAAATCTGAACCAAAAATGGAAGACCAATTATTTGGAGTCAACGAAGACTGCCTAAGTGAATACAGTCGAAGTACAAACAATTTACAGTCTAAGTTACAATCTAAGTCGAAAAGACTTTTTTTACTTGTACATGTAGATCATGCGACAACAGTCAAAGGAGTATTTTCTTTCAAAACTGAAAATATTCATGCTCCCACGCTCACAATTCCACACGAGACAAAAGATCAAATCTCCTGAGTATTGTCACATGATCCACATTAGCAAGACACAATCTACCAGCGAAAAAGTTGCGTGATTTCAAGACTAGCCGACCTCTGTGCCCAAACTCCCAACCAAAATCCAGTGTATTCCTAAACAGGGTGTTAACGTCGGATTCTAGTTTTGTCACATTGGAAGATTTCTTCAGCTCTACCAACGATAGACGTCAGTGTTGCTAAAGAACAAAGTGCTTCAACGAATATTACTCCTTGGTTATGTCAGTTGCTATTCTTTGATAGTCAATTTATAAATGTAGCTGAACGTAGCTACACAATGGCCCATGTTAGCATATGATTATAAATATAATAGAGTGCACGTAAAAGAAATAAAAAGCGAATAGCGATTGCAGTTAAACATTTTCTTTAAGTTTGGTATTTTAATGTTGCTCGGCAAAAATTATTTTAAAAACTGCTATAATTAAGTAAATACTAGCGACAGGTTTCATATAATTTTTTTTCAAATTGGTCATCCTTCTTTCCTTCCTTGTGCGAATTGACTTCTGGTAACTTAATATCTTCAGTGGAAGTAATAGTCTGAGGCAGCTAGGGCATAGCCCCACGAACTTACTATGTACTATGATAAGTGGGATCAAATCATTTTGGTATGCACTTACGGTTAAAAGGGGAAACGAGTGAGAGAATGCGCACGTCCATTTTATGGCACTACGTGAGTCCAAAGAAATGTCCTTCAGTAGTTCAAAAAAGGCAAGGGGCTTGACATGCATTACCTTTTTACTTATATCCGTCTGATTAATATGTAAAATAGTGCAAGACGAATAAAGTTGAAAAGCTGAATTAAAGTTGGTGCACTTGCCAGCTCAATCTTGTCAAATACCTGAAGAACTCAGTCTTCAATATAATTTGACATGAAACGTTTGAAAGTTCTAAGTGAGTACGCTATATTTGCCTAATGAATACACGACACGTGCCTTACGACTGAGAAGTAGAGTAGCATAACTCAGACATTATGCTCTGAAACAGTTCTCCATTTATTACGGCCATTAATCCTAAATTAGAGGGTCGGCCGTATCGGGTAAATAATTTTAGTGCACAAAGCTATTTTCGAAAACAGACAGCATTTGTATGAAGTGTGATCACCGCCTATCAGAGTATACTCTTAGGAACTCTCTCTTCCAACAAGGAAACAGCTCTTTGACGGTCAACGCTTTGTTGATGATTCAAGCAACATCTACTTTTTCATAAATCAGCAAGCGAAGTTGTACATAGTTTAAAACATTTACATTTTGGCGGGAGATAAATTATGTCGACAACTCGTGGCTGTTATGCCACGAGCGAGGTTTGCACCCATGCAGCGAGCTATGGCGTGGGAAATAAATTCTTGTATCCAAAACTCGCTACTGACTGAACTGTGTCCGGCTGAGTGTCATGCCTAATAGACCAATTTGGACATTTTAAAATTCAACTTTAAACAATAAATATTACTTCGAGGCTCTGCGGAATAAAGTAAAGATTTGTATGAGTCTTTTCCCCGCAGCCTTGAGATGATGCCTTTTGTCTAAGAGTGATTTCGTATATGGAAATTGGCCTCTTGCATCAGGCTATCATTAAAATGACATAAAATGCAGTCGGTAGTCACTGGCCTAATCTTTTGAGTTCCAGTCGTTGCATGGAGAGGACAAGTTTCTTTATTAGTAGGTCTCCCCCAAGAGCTCAAAGGAGATTGAAGAAACAAACACAAATCGTAACACTCATACACAGCGAGAATTTCCTTCTGTTCGTAATTGTACTGTCCGCATAGTTCAAAGGATTGAGCGTGGCTCCCTTCAACTGGCTTCTCAGACACTCAGAAAAGGATGTATCAGGAGCCGTAGTAGGCGAGCGACACATCAGTACAAAAATACTTACAGTTTACGATATAGCGTACAATATAACATGGACGCACACGTAGTTACAAATGATATTTCTGACCATTTGAAAGCCCTTCAATTATTTACCGATATATCAGTGGGTATTTCTAAGACAAGAGCTCATTATGTACAACCACTTTGTCGACCGCATGCACAACAACAGATGTGGACAAAAATCTGGTGTTCTGTTTTCATAGGCCACCACCGGTTGAGGCACTGGCTATGTTCAGCAGGAATTCTCGCTTTCGGTTAAACTTTGTTGTTCGGTTCATCTTCCAAAATGTCAGGATTGTTTTTCTTATGGAAAAGCTATCAGTGACGAAAGATCAGTTCTATTTTATCAGAGAGTTCGCCAGCGGAATAGGAGCTCAAACGAGACAAACGAGAGTTTTCAAGGCGATCTGGTTACTAGAGCTTTTCACCTAGAAATGCGCATAGGAGACCTCCGGCATTTTTTGCCCTTAAGGTTATTCATCCGCACCCTATGTATGTGTACTTAATCACTTGCACTAATAAACTAGTTTGCTTCAAGTATCGTTCATCAAACAACGCCTAGAGATTTAGGGATTTAGCAGTCTAAGTCCCATTTCACTGCAGGTTGATATCATTTTCCAGGTGGCGCCGGGACAAGAGCGAGGCCGGAGTAGTATAATGTCGAACAATAAATTACTACAGGAACGATGGAAGAGGTCTGTATACTACCCTCGCAATCCGCGAAAGAGTACCAAATAATTTTTAATAGTTTTAGTATTTAGCATTGTGTGCATTCGCGGTATTGTGCAGTAAATAAATTGCACGAAAGATGCGAGGACCTGTGCCTAACCTGCGAATACAGCCGCCCTTCGTCGCCTAATTACCGCCACCCTGAGGGACGGCCCGGTTACGTTTTGTTTAAGATCGTTTCTTAAACAAAGGAAACAGTGATTGTTTCTTTCTATACACGACCCCACAAGCTTGACGCCTTAATACCACCGTGCAAAATAAAGGTTTATTACAAGGCTTTTCTAGGTGGATATTGAAGAAATCAGCTTGAGTACGCCGGATAAATCTGCGTATGATACAATTTCCCCTTTAGAAATTGCCCTGAAAATAAAATGGTTTGTGATACATTTCATGGAAAACATTATTGGCATCATTGTTATTAGCAGGAACTGAATCACGACCCATTACAAAACATGATAACGCAATGGAACAAAAACAACCCAGCGATGATGGCATGCTGTTGCTCACGCTTGTTAATTCTCACAAAGAACAACTACTCCCACTCACCTACCACAATGTGTCACATTTCACTAAGGCAATCATGGACGCGGTTTTGCGCTCTTAAGAGTTCACCAAAGTAGAACAGTTTCTTGGCAAGGCGCCGGAGACAGTGAGTAGTTACTTCCTCCTCTTGGCATAAATGATTGATAGCTTCTGACCACCACTTGAACCCTCCTTGTACAATAGTTTAAGACTTTGTGGGAATTATTCGGAATGAACGACGTACGTCAACGAAAGCAACTGCTTGCTAATAAACTAAGTGAGTCGATGTTTTTGCGTGTTAATTCTTGCGCTGCACATTGCTAAGCGAAGTTCGTTTGCATGATGTTATAGGAAAAATACCCCCCTCATGGAGTCAAAAAGTCACGGTAAGATCCAATTAAAACGTTGTGAGTGAAAGGTCTTTTAACACTGATCGGGCGTAAAGAATTAGAAATTCAGTCTATTCAGTTACTAATTATGTGTTGCTGTGGCAGTGAACACAGCGGCACTAGCTTACAGTTAAAGACCGCAAATCAGAAAACAAATCCGTCACTACACTAGACTGCGAGCAGTCGTCTTTTTATCCTCAGATCTTACGCGCGGATGGAAATGAGGACATCACGCAAATTCTGGAAGGTCCAAGGCCCGGGGGGTACTCGATATATCCCTGGGTGGGGAGGTGCGGCGGTGCCCCTCATACCCTGACCCTGTTTAAGACAAATATCGCTGATTTTCCAACCCTATTTAAGACAGAATTCCGATTTTTGATACCCTGTTAAAGACATTATCAATGCCAAAGTCAACGGAAGTCAATATTAATTAACAAGAGCTTGTTGCTGTTTATTGTCCGGGAAAACATATCCAGTTTAAAACAAAAATTGATAAATCGCCACCCTGATTAAGACAAAAAATGATAAATTCGATACCCTGTTTAAGACAAAAATCCCGAAAAACATACCCTGGCTGGCCGCACGTCCCCATTAAGCCCTTATAAGGGAGTAACCCCCCGGGGTCCAAGGCTACCTCGCGTGGCGTCGAGGCTTCTCGCGCTGCTTACATAATATGCTCGCTTAAAATAGTCCCGGGAAGAAAGAGACTGTTTGCAGTCTATCACTACACTTTCCCTCTTTTTTTCTTTCGAAAGGGACCATGGGAAGAATATTTTGGCGGCAAGGTTTCATTTCCTCTTCCTTACCCAAATCCGGAATTAGCCTATCAGAAACCTCGCCTGCTGACGCCATTACATTCGCGGTCACGGTCAGTTTTAAAGTTTCGTCCTCTTAAGAAACACGCACCCATCTTAAAAAGAGTTTCAAAAAATTTGTTTTGAAGTGAGCCCTCCTAATAGGAGTCGAACCTAAGACCTTCCGATTGCTACTTTCTGGACTTCTTAGAGCAGTTTTTAATTGAGTGTCGAGGGGAATTATATTACTTTGCCTTTGGTTAGCTCTATAGGCCCATTTACACTACAGGAAAAACTGGGTCCGGATCTGATAAAAAATTGGTACGGACCCTATATTTTGGCCGTGTAAACTATCCGTACCAGGTTTTTATGAAATGGTTCCAGGCCCGCTTTTTTCTGGTTTTGGGGCCATATGCGCCTATGGCCGCCAAACTGGGGAAAAATGAATCCGGACCCCTTTTGGGGGTAGAAGTCTCTTCCTGGTTTCGAAAATCGGTAGTGTGAACAGTGCGCTAATTACGGGATCTTAAGGTCATTTTTTTCATGAGCCAAACCTAATTGTTACCTGTGTAAACGGTAAAAAAAAAAAGTTGGTCCAGACCCTTTCTTATGGGGTGCGGACACAGTTTTCTCTGTTGTGTAAATGGGCCTTATGATTGGATGAAAAAACTTGCACGGACTCTCAAACCAATCAGTAGACTTGCCCCAAGTCGTCTGAGAGAAGCGAGCGACGAAGTCGCGAGGACTCCCACAAAAACGGACTTTGAGAAAGTCTAACCAATCAGATACAAAAGTAAAACCAGCTGCACCGCCTGCGTTTTCTTGCTTTACGTTCCGATTGGCCGGTAAAACTAAGCGTGGTCAATTCTGTTTGTGGTAAGCTGCAAAGTGTATTTACTTCCGAATATGACTGGTTCTGTAACTACTTTTGCTTTGGTTTCAGGGCAGCCAATTGAAAACCGCTCTACTGTGACATGAAAGCAAAGCTCTATACCTTATCTTTTCATGGTATTTTTTGCTGCCAGGGCTTTTGATACGCGAAGACTGCAGAGGCCACAAGAACGGACATTAGGGGCTCTCTTTAGGGACAGACTGTGTAGCTACCAACGCCTTCTAGCTAACACAGAGCTACCAACTTTGCAGAAGGCTACGAGATTTATGCACTTTACTTTATAGACCAAATATCGTCATGGCAACTTCCCGGATGAGTCACGTTTCTAAACTACCATTGCGTTACATAGTGTGGAGCCTGCGATCGACGTACCACTTGAGACAAACCGGACTTGATTAGCGCTACACAGCTTTAATACAGTTAACTAACGGGGTTATTTTCTAAAGAAACTGTGATACTCCTTTGGTGCGTGAGTGAAACACGGAAATTTTGTTGTAAACAATATGATGATGGAAAATTAACCGCCACAGGGAGATTTAAAGGCTGACGTTTCGAGCGTTCCCCCTTCGTTAGGGCCAATCAAGGGATTGAGCAGCGTGACAGGTTTTTATATCGGATGATGAACAATGCTATTGGTAGAAAAATGGTGACATAAAAACAAGAATAAATTAATAAAACGAGAAGCATTCATCGATTCCGTGGTAGTAGAGGGTGCCGATTTAAAAGATGAGTTTTTCTTCCAGATTTTTGCGGCTCTCCGTGTTGCCTTGTTTTTCATCGTACCATGTTCCCTCCAATAGCGTTCCCCATCATCCTATATAAAAACCCTTCACACCCCTTTCTCCATGGCCGATCAACATGGTCGATCGCTCTGAGGCTGCAATTTCCCATGTCGAGTTACTAAAGAGAAAAACCTCTGGCACCCAGGGTAGGGAGCCAGTAACCCTTCTTTTTAAAATAAACTTAATTTTCTACAGTAATAACTGAGTACAATAAAGTGTTGTTATTGTTGTGAATAATTTTTAATGATTTTGCATTCTTGGGAGGTGGGGAGTACATAATTACCTGTTCCCCTTCCATCTTCACAAAAAGAATAAATTGGATTGGCGACCGCAAGCAGGGACAGCGGAGCCGGGGGAGGCTGGGGGGGGGCTCCCAATTTCGAGCAAGAAATAAAAAGTTGAATACTGAAAATAGCATTTCCAAGCTCCAAGATTTCAAAGTTTTCTGGGGAGGGTGGCATCTTTGGCGCTCGCTTGCAAGCCCCCCAATTCAAAATACGCTCCGCCGTGCTTGGCAAGGCCTAATTGTTGCCTTTATGATACGCCTCTCTCTTGCCTCTCTTTCGTTCTACTCCTGACTTTTCCCGCCTTTGTCCCAGTTCACACGGGTCTGCGGGTCAGCGTTTATTTAATATGGCGGACATTTTCACGGAGAGCTTGCTGAATGCTGATTCTTCTTTGCCCTGTTAGAGCTAAACTAATGAAAGAAGATCTTGTTTTTCCGCTTTTGGTGAGACTGTTTAGAGACGTGAATGTGCACAAAAACTGAACTCGATGACAAGGAAAACATACAGGGTAAGCTTTCAGAGCAAATGAGCTTGAGGTTGAATTAGCCATCTAATATGGCGCAGTAATAATAATAAGAAGAAGAGTTATTGCACTTTGCGAAACGAAATGGAAACGAAACGAAATGGGAAATCTGTACTTTGTGAAATGGAAAATTTGTACTTTACGAAATCAAAAATCGGTACTTTGCGAAATGGAAAAAAGATCTGTACTTTGTATTTTGTGGAGATTGCCATCGTGAAACCGTGATAAGCTAAGGTGTTGATTGATGAATCATGCCAAACAGCTCAGCAACGGTTTCACGATTAACTCTGTTTCAATTTCCAAAAAGTACAGATTTTTCATTTCGCAAAGTACAGATTTCGAATTTCGCAAAGTACAGATTTCCCATTTCGTAATGTACAGATTTCCCCTTTCACAAGGTACAGATTTCTCATTTCATTCCATTTCGTTTTGTCGTATTTTATTTCACAAAGTACAGTAACCCTAATAGTAATGATAAGTCTCAAACTTCTAGCAGAGCGATTTCATAATACTCGTTCAGTTATTTGCATATTGCCCTCTGCTCTTTAAGAATGAGACATAACAATACACCCTATTCAAATGTTAATAAGTGAAGGGGTATTTAGCCCGGAAAGATTTCCGTACAGTTCCCTACATTAATTATACATGCATATTCCTACTAACCCTCTTCCAAAAAGAATGAGCGTGAATAGAGTTTTGCTAGGAATATGCATGCATAATGAAGTAGGGACCTGTACGGAAATCTTGCCTTTAGCCCTTCTGGCTTTGCACACATGGAAAAAGTAATCAGGGAAACTATTATAGATGGATATTAAGGTTATATGTAAGTATCAGCCTACATTTTATTCACTCTTGTTCTTTGTGGGAAAGGGTTAAGGGTCTTTTTGCGCGTACCAGAAAGCATTGTATTTTGTCCAGTTGGGATTAGGTTACTCTTTATATTTGGAGTTGTTTCGTTTTGTCGTCCTCAGGTACCTGCAGAAAAAATATAGAAAGGGTGGTCTTTTTTATACCATAACTATGAGGCTTGAGCATCAAGATAATTAATATAATAGTTTGTATAATAATAATAATGATGATGATAATAATAATAATAAATAATAATACTATAGTAACAATGGTGATAATAGTTCTTGTTATATAGCTGGCGTTTTTCCCGCTACAGCGCGCCCATTCATTGGCTAGTTCATGGTCACATGACATCTAACAATGAAACTGTTTACCGCCAAATGCCATGAGCAGGCAACATTGCGAAAACTATGACGTCAAATGGGAAACAGTTCAATGTTACCCGCGAAATGTTGACCTCTGTTGCACGTGATCAGAGCGTGCGGTTGAAGGTGGCCTGATGTTGTCGTTGGAATATCAGCGCATTTTTCAAAATTTGCTTTTGTTTTTATCAAGCGACTGCGTTCGCAATTTTTTGCTATATAACAAATCACTTAAATGCTGGTCCCTTGGGGAACAGTGAATTTTGTTTCCCTCGAATCTCAATGTTTCCCTCGACTTCGTCTCGGGAAACATTGAGATTCTCGGGAAACAAAATTCACTGTTCCCCTTGGGACCAGTCATTAAGTGTTTATTATATTCAATTGTCATGTATTTTATAATTATTGAAAAAAGTTCTTTTAGTATATTGACTATGTTTGATGTGGTATCTGTAAAGATTTTACTGACTAATTAAATGTAGAATTTGCAGATGTAGAAAATATTACAGAAACAAATGATAAGCCTCTGTTACTGTAGGTCCATACCCCAGAGCAGGTTGATACACTTGTGTTTTGAAAAATTGCAGGAATGTGATCATTGTGATCATTCACACTAATTACTTATGTTATTATTCCAGTGGTGACAACATGGCTGCTCTCAGTTCGTTGAATTTGTCGCTGGTTTCGTCTTTTTTCTCCACTGTTTCCCCCCTCTCCTAATGCCAAGTTTCAATTGAAGGGTGCAGAGCAAAAATGGCCTAAGAGTAAGTGACTTGTTCATTTTGTGAAACTACAGTCATTTCGTGCAATAAATGACAATTAAGGGGTGTGTATAAAATAATGAAGGAAAGGGGGGTGCAGAAGGATGAAAATATTGAAATACACAGGAAAAATTATTTTTGTCTTGTTTTCATTCCATTGCCTTATTTTTGGCATACAGCATGAGGATATTCACCCCGTAATTTTGCAGCTGATTTGGTGGAAATTGGCGGCAAGTTTTCAAAATGACCTTAAAACCAAGCAAAAGTCACCGGATGTTTGTAGTGCCCAAAGACCACAAGTGTAAACACGACACTTTTATATATGGCGGTGATGTTCTTCCTTCTTTTTCTCTTACCGAGAGTACATGCTCATGCCCATATATGGGCAAGCCAAATATGGCAAACACTACAATGTTTTTTTACCAGAGCCCTTCAATTAGTGGTTAAAAAGCCACTGCTTATTGCCATTTGAATAATGTGATATGAGAAAGAAACTTCTGAGAGGCTGTCACTTTGACAAGAAAAATCATGTCTATCACAATTCACATTGTAAAATCTGTGAAGTCAACCTTCAGCATGAAAGGGTCTATCAAACAGTTTTTATTGCTTTATACCCAGAGGGCCTTCTGCTCTGATCATGAAACTGATGCTAGTCTTTGAGTTTGGCAGCAGAAGCATGTGCACAGTGGTGCTGCCTTCCTAAGGTTCTTTGGTTTGTGGATGCATTGCAGTCTTTTTGTGATCACTTGAGTGTAGATTGAAGATCTGCTTGTGTTGTTCAAAGCTGGGTGAGTGCAGAATTGAGTTAAATACTATGATAACCGATAGATTTTAGCCTGACTTAATTGTGGATTAGCATTAACCCTGCTTTGAACAACGCATTTCAGGTCATAAGCTCATACAGTCATCTCTCTCATAGCAACCACTTCTCATAACCGACCACCTCCCATAAATGACCAGTTATTACATGACCATTTTGTTTCTCACTCTTGAAAGTACTGTTTTATAGATTCACGTAGGCAACCACTCCTCAAATTTCTTAAGCAACCACAACCTCTTTTTAAGCCACAAATTTGACGTGTTCTTTTAGTAACGTTCTTGTTTAGTTCAATGAACACTCGTTGATCCGTCAACAGGACAGCCGATCAATGGTATTAAGCCGGTAGACAAAAGTGATTATTAAGCTCACTTGTTTAATTGACGTTACGAAATGGTCCACATCTCTACCTCTACTGGATGACAACAACAACACTTCGCCTTGCTTTCTTATGTATGTTGGGCTACGTGATGCTCTAGAACAATCTAAATGATTAATGTTCCATAAATAACATAACTCGTAACACCTATAAATAACTACTGTTCCTGAACATTCTACAATCTAGAAAGTTCTTTCAGTGTCACGCAATCATATCGTTACATCTCCTTTCTTTTGAAGAAAAAAAAGAGAAAAAAAATCAATCAGTTCATCACATAGTCTTTAAATCTAGTTGGCATTTGTCTTTGACGGGTTGATCGTCGTGGCATCACATGATATAACTGGCTTGGGTTTGTCTTGCTGTTCCTTCCTGGTTCGGTGGTGGTAGTACTAGTGTCTCCTGAACTGTGGTAAGGCAAGGAAGTTGTCTCCTTTGTCAGTAATAAGTGTCTTCTGTTTCTCCGGTACACCTTGCCTTCTGCTTCCACCTCGTAAGACCTTGGGGCCACTTTCCTCAGGCAGTTCCTTTTGTCCAAGTTTGTTGATGTGGTAGCCTAAGTCTAACTGTGTTGTTGGATTGAAGTGGTTTCAAGGGCTTAACTTGTCGATTGTAATAATTGGCTTGTTTCTCTTTAGCCTTTTGAAGCTTTTCTTGGACTTCTAAGGGTGGATCTAGTTGATACGTTTCCTTCTTTGCTGGCAGCAATGTCCTCGTTCTTCTTCCAAGCAGTCTTCGAGCCGGACTTGAACCGAGATCTTCACTTGGCGTGTTTCTCCAGTCCAGTAATGCGAGATACACATCTCTACCTGCGTCAAGATTTTTCTTCATTAAGGCTTTGAGGGTTTTCACCGCGTTTTCAGCCTTGCCATTCGCCTGTGGGTATCTTGGACTTGTTGTGACATGCTTGAACTTCCATGCCTTGGCAAATTTCTTGAATTCTTGACTATCATACTGTGGGCCATTATCAGAGATTACTTTCTCTGGAATTCCAAATCTTGCGAACATACTCTTCATACAGTTTACAACATGGCCGCTGGTTGTTTCTCGTAGTGGTGCATAGTCTATGAAGTTGGAGTAATGGTCGACAATCAACAGATAGTGGTGTCTTCCCAGCTGAAACAAATCGGTGCTGACTGTTTGCCATGGTCTTTCAGGTACTTTCTCTTGCATGATTGGTTCTTTCTGGAGGTTGTTTCTGTACTTCAGACATATGGGGCATTTGGAAATGTAGTCGCGCAGTTCTGCATTTATCTTTGGCCAATAAAGTTGTTCAGGTGCTCTTCGTAAGCATCCTTCTATGCCGATGTGTGAAGCGTGAACATTTTCAGTGTAAATTCTCCGTAACTTCTGCGGTATAACAATTCGTTCACCTTTAAATAGGATGTCTTCCTGGCAGGTGAGTTCTTCTCTAATATCGAAGTATGGCTTGGCAGCATCTGGAACTTCATTCTTGTTGTCTGGCCAGCCAGTCAGAATCAATTTCTTGACTTCTTGGAGTTCTTCATCATTTCTTGTTTCAGATCGGATCTCTTGTAGTTGATGTTCACTTCCTTCCAGCTCATGGTCAGTTATCATCTTCACGTTTTCCCATGTCTTCCTCACGAGTGTTTCCCGCGTGCGGAAACCATCCTCGCAATTTTCCGTCTCTGGGTTGTTTGTCAAGAATGCTCGGCTCAGCGTGTCAGCAATGTACAACTCAGTTCCTTTCTTAAAGGTGACCTTGAGATCGTACTTCTGCAGAAAGAGTAACATTCTTTGTAGACGCTTTGGTGATTTCAGAATATCTTTCTTGAAAATGGATTCCAGTGGCTTATGATCCGATTCAACTTGGATGTTTGGCTTGCCATAAAGGTATTGGTCAAACTTAGTGCAAGCGTGGACAATTGCTAGCGTTTCTTTTTCAATTTGTGCATATCTCTGTTCAGTTGGTGTAAGTGCACGTGATGAAAATGCTACAGGGTGCCCATTCTGAAGGAGAGTTGCTCCCAATCCGGTTTGACTAGCATCACTCTGAATGGTAACTTCAGATGTAGGATCATAATAAGCCAATACAGGAGTCTTCGTCACTAGCTGCTTGATTTCATCAACAATCTTCTGATGGGAGTTTGACCACTGCCACTCCGCATCTTTGTCTGTGAGCCTTCTCAGCGGTTCCATGACATCAGAAAGTCTAGGCAAAAATTTCGAAAGGTACTGGACCATACCAATGAAGCACATTAATTCTTTGACGTTCTGAGGCTCGGGCATCTTTGTAACAGCTTCTACTTTCTTGGGGTCTATCTTGACTCCTTCTGCTGTCAACACATGACCAATGAAAGGGACTTCTGTCAACTGAAGCTTCATTTTCGTTGGATTCAGTTTTAAATTCTTCTCTCTTGCTCTTCTCAGAAAGGCAGCTGAGTTGCTGTTGTGATCCTTTACAGCCTCCTCTTCAGTATCTCCAAAGCCGCACACAAGAAAGTCGTCAGCAATGACTTCTACACCTCTCAAATTTTCGATGAGCTCGTTCATCTTGCGTTGCCAAACCTCAGGCACTGATCTGATACCAAATGGCATTCGTTTCCATCTGTATCTACCAAAAGGAGTATTAAAAGTTGTTAGGAAGCTTGACTTGTCGTCCAAAGCGACCTGCCAAAAGCCGTTCTTAGCATCCAGAACCGTGAAGACCTTTGCATTTTTTAGCCTTGTTGCAACATCTTCAGTTGTGGGCATTGGGTAATGCTCACGCTTGATTGCATTATTGAGGTGTCTTGGGTCGAGGCAGACTCGAAGCTTCCCTGGCTTGTGGACAACAACCATGCTTGACACCCAGTCAGTTGGTTTGGTAACTGGAGCCAAAATTTCATCTTTGACTAGCTGGTCGAGATGCTCCTTGAGTTGCTCACGCAATGAAACTGGCACTTTTCTCGGAGGGTGTATGACTGGTCGAACACTGTCGTCGATAGCAATGGAGTAGCTTCCTTCTCAGCATCCTAAGCCATCAAAAACATCTTGGTATTCTTGTATGATTTCGTCTTTATGCCAGCCTTTGGCATTTAGTGCTCTCACATCTTCACCGGGAAATGAGATGATTCCGAGATCTTTGCTAGTCTGCAAGCTCAGTAAGGGATTTGCATCCAAGTGAACAACAACTATCCGCATCGAGTATCTCTTTTCTCGCAGATCTTTAAACTGAAGATTTGCGGAGCCTGCCACTTTTATTCTCGTTCCTCCGTAGGTGTCAATACGGATGGTATCTGTATCTAGCTTTTCTCCATTCTGATCACCAGTCACTCGGACATATTCTTTGAATGGTAACACATTACAGGTTGCGCCGGTGTCAACCTGCCAGTTAACTGTCTTAGAGGAGTTCCACAATTTTAGTTCTTTCATCACCTTCCGGGGTCCACTTGCCGATACAGTGTAAATCTCTTCATGTTCTTCCTCACTGTGATGACGTACAACTCTCGCATTTTCCTTAAACGCGCAGCATCTTGAGAAGTGATTTCTTTTGTTGCAGTTAGCACAAACCTTTCCCCAAGCAGGACACATTTCTTTTCTGAATTCATGCATTCTTGCACAGAACTTGCATTTCATGCTAGGAGGTACGCTAGTGGGCTTAGTTACCTGTGATTTCACTTGCTTGAATTCTCGGCTCGTTCTGGGCCTTTCTTCATGCTTGCTTGCTTGCTACCAATTTCTTGGAAGTCAATCGGCGATTTCTACTGTGCACTGAGTTTGCTTCGTGAGTTTCTTGTAACATTTCTTTCGTTTGTTTCTTGGCCATCTCAGTAGATCTGATCATTTCCATTACTTTTGTGAGATCGGGGTCAGCTTCTCGTAAAATTCTCTCTGATTCTTATGTCTCTGATGCCCATGACAATGCGATCTCGAAGTCGTCTGTTTCTATCTTCAAACTGACAGTTTTCCGCGATAGCTTTCAGAACAGTTAAGTAGTTATCTATCGACTCACCATCTTCTTGGTTTCTTGAATAAAATCGGTACGTTTCATGCATCACATTAGCCCTCGAGATACAGTATTCTTCAAGTTTATCCAGAACTGGGCCAATTTTCATGTTGTCACCATCATTATCAAATTCTAAAGTTCCATGTAACTCTACAGCTTCATCGCCTATAACTGATAATAATGCAGAGGCTCTTACCCTGTCTCCCTTTCCACTGAAGCCGGCTGCGATTTCATAGCAGGACCAAGCTTTCTTAAACTTTCTCCAATTTTCAGCGATGTTGCCCTCATGGAGCTTGAGCGGTTTTGGTGGAGGAAGCACTTGAGCCATGAGTTAGGGAACAGCGTGACTTCTGACAACTTCTGACACCAAGTAACGTTCTTGTTTAGTTCAATGAACACTCGTTGATCCGTCAACAGGACAGCCGATCAATGGTATTAAGCCGGTAGACAAAAGTGATTATTAAGCTCACTTGTTTAATTGACGTTACGAAATGGTCCACATCTCTACCTCTACTGGATGACAACAACAACACTTCGCCTTGCTTTCTTATGTATGTTGGGCTACGTGATGCTCTAGAACAATCTAAATGATTAATGTTCCATAAATAACATAACTCGTAACACCCATAAATAACTACTGTTCCTGAACATTCTACAATCTAGAAAGTTCTTTCAGTGTCACGCAATCATATAGTTACACTTTTCTTTTATTTTATGTTTCCAGTAAGCAACGACCCAACATTATCATGTGTGATTGTTAGAAAACTAATAATCGCTCAGTGTCACAAAAGTTCAGAATTTAATAGCTTTGGCCTGGAGTGCTGACAGATGATAAAAGTTAACATACAATAAAGATACTTGTCTATTTGGATCTGTAAGTAAAACAGGAGTTGCTACAGTGATTGCATGCAAAATGTTATACAAAGTTTCAACAGAAGTGTGATAAGATTTTTCACGCACTATTTGATGTGAATTATGCCAGTGCGTTCAATCTTTCCACTAAGCCATGGATTATTTATGCCTGGTGCAATATTTCACATTGTTTTTCTAGGCTTTGTTCGGTTACAATTTCAGGTTATTTTAATTGGCAAGCAACACATTAGAAGTAAACTCAGTGTACTGTACTTTTCCAAAAACTTGTTGCAGGTTTCAAACAAACAAACAAACAAACAAAAAAAGAATAGTTTCAAGCAGAGAAAAGATTGTCTATGTTGTGGTTTCCTGGTTCAAATTGAACCAGTTGTGCCTTCCGCTTCCTGAACTTCCGGTTGTGTTGTGAGAGTGACAGCCCAGCTCATTGCTGGGGGTCATGAGCGCGTGGGGAAAAAAAGGAGGAGTTGAGTTGTTTTGTAAAAATCGTGTAGCGGTAAAGTGTTATCCTGAGTGAAATCCGCAAAAGAAAAAGCTGTAAAACGAACCAGCCGTGTGTAATCGTCGCCCTGCAGCGACACCAGTTTAACTTTTATTTTACATTGTCTTAGATTGATTACTATTTTCTGGAAAAATGGAAATATGAAAAAGAAACTGGTTAAATTTTAAATTTGAACCACAAAATCTAGTTGCCTAATTTTTATGACAGTATCGTCATGTAATATTGGTTAATCAATTCAGTTTTGGGCTAATTTTACTTTTCTTGTGAGTGGCCACCTCCCATAAGCAACCATGTTTTTGACAGTGTACCAAGGGTGATTGCTTACAAGAGAGTCAGCTGTACTTACTATGATATGACAACTAAGGCTTTTCAGATGATATTTGTGGTTTTCTGAAGTTTGACAACAACAACAAAAAATAACCAAGCAAAAGCTCATGCTCTTATTGGTCAATTAAGCATTTATTAGTCTCTCATGAGCACATGTTGCTGATGACAGCTACAGCTGTAAGGTGGGCATTAATATTTGACGTTGTCGTATAATTGGTGAGCTGTTTTCATCCTTACCAACTTCCCATGTGCATCCACAACTCAGAAGTGCACACTGATCAGTTCACCATTTGTTGTTAGGAGACAAAATAACAATGCTGACATCGAATTCAGTGATGGCT
>BLFK01000871.1:345595-350595 GCA_014634185.1 Astreopora myriophthalma
GTCGAACACTAGTCGTTCCAATATTAAGAAACTCCAATTGGTTCAGAATTTCGCTGCTCGTATTGTATTGGGACTCCGAAAGTTCGATCATATTTCACAAGGCATTAGATCTCTTAATTGGCTGCCTGTCTGCGATAGACTCTATCTAAATGATGCAATAATGATTTTTAAATGTATTCATAATCTCGTCCCTGATTATCTGGCAGAAAAATTTACATTTCGCTCTCAAACTAATACTAGAAATACAAGACAGAGCAACCATTTGAACATTTTGAGATGCAGATTGGCCACCGGTCAGCGCTCTTTTTCATACCGTGGAGCCAAACTATGGAATAACCTAAGTAATGATCTTAAAAATGTAAATTCTGTAAAGGCTTTTAAATCGAAATTAACCAAACAATTACTTTTAACTTAATTTCATTTATTTAGGAAACACATAATTTAGATTTGTGTTAATTGATTGCTTATTTATTCTTATTTATATATCAATTATTGCTCTTAGTATTTTTTATTTAACTTGTAACTGAAAAACCCTTTTTAGGGAGTTGCAATAAAGTATGTATGTATGTATGTATTTGTATTATTAGAAACTGGTTAAATTAAATGTGGCAGGCAAGGACATGCAACTTATTGTTGTATTAAGTAATTGTCAAGCATGACTGTGTTATGTTTATAAAAATTGCTGCTCTATGACATTCCGGTAAAGCCTAACATATGTAAATAAAGTAAATAAAATTCTGGATTTACTGGTGGATGAAGCATTCTATAGACAAACCAACTACCTTCTTTTTGATCGAAATCATCACAGTGTAAATAATTATAAGTATCCCTTGAAATAAATATTATTGTAACAACAATGTGTCAGTAAATAATCAGTCCACAGAAAACACAACAGGTTTTATTCTTCAGATAATGTTGAGACCCATTGACAGGAACATGGCTGCTTGGTCTGGTCGCATGACAATCCCTGTGGGAAAACACAACAGACATCATAAGCACACTCGTTACAGAAATGACGTGATGAATTTATCAGTGGTGATGCAGGGATATACTCAGAAAACAAATCTGAATAGTCCTAGCCACAGGCAGCCCAATCATAGTAAAGGGTCTTTGACTGTTATAAAAACAGTCAGTGAAAGCTATAGATTTCTTTTGAACCAAACTGTTTGATTTCAAATGCCCCGCATGGTGTTTGTTAGTTTTGTTACTTGCATGCTGCATTCTGGGTGCTATGTCTTCAGGCTGTCACCGTATTGAATGAAAAGATGTCTTGACAAGAGCTTTTTTCTAGTAAAAATCAATGAGAGCTGTTTTCAAATCCTAAATAACACATGAATGCGCAGACCGATGGCACATAGACTCGGTGAAATACTGCTGACCAGTTGCTAACACAAAACATGCTCTTCTCTCAGCGGCCACCATTTGTCTCAGATGTCTACCTTCTTGCGTTCGAACAGCTTTCTCAAAATTTTTTGGGGACATGGCTGATTCTAACTTTCAAAAGTTTGCTAGTGGACCTTTTGTTCACTCACAGACTATCAAAAAGACTCGCATTTTGCGAGTTTGCGAGCGTTAATTTTGAGCCCTGAATATGGGCATGTTGTCGCTGTAATCATTTGGGACAAGATAACAATGGTGATGAGTAATAATTCACTGTATAACTATTATATATGCTGGTTAATATATTTTTATTAGCTTTTGTAATGAATGGTTAAATTTACAAACAGGCAGGCAATGTCTTACAGTCAGTAAACGAAGAAGAACAGACAGTGGGTCTGTGTCATTTCTGGTAAGTGATCTGATTTACATTGTACAGCTACCAGGTATTAATTGAACATAGCTAGGGAAAGGAGGTTTCAGTAACCTTGTGCATGAGGTTTTTTAAATATGTATTGTGTGCTTTTGAAAGCAAATTATTTGCACAAACCAAGGCCTCGATGATACTTGCTATCATGTGAAAATCGAATCCAGTGATTGTTTTATTATGCATAATGAACCTGAGCACCTGGAGAGACAGGGGGACACAAAGAACCACTGTCTGTCATAATGAACACAGGAGGCAGCAAGAATTACTTGCATGCTTTTAGCCAATCAGAAATGAGATGTTGAGACTGTATAATATATAATTTAGTAATAGTTATATGTAAGGAGTATTATTAAAATTAATGGTGTAAAGTTTGTCTTTTAAGATAACCTAGGATGGTTTGGATTAGACATTACTATTTTTATTGTTTGCTTTTACACACCATGCTCGTTCTGGAACAGCTTCCCAAGATCATGAGCCACACATACAAACTTCTGGACAATGCCATACTTCTAGTGTAACATACGAACATTACAAATAGGAACTGATCTTAAATCATATTTACAAGAACTTCTTTGTCAGTCGAATACTGACAGAGGTGAGATTGAAGGTTTTTCAAGTGACGAAGAGAGAGAGAATGATCTTTTGGAATCTGACCCAGATGATGCACTCAGGTAAGCATCTTTGCATGTGCAGTGTATGACTTTTTGTGAAGTGCATAAATTAAACAACTGCCCATTAGCACATACATATTTGCATTGGATGTTGGTCAGGGAATTACTGGGCAATTAATTGAGTTGGACTGGACAGCTACACAAGCCGCTATGTGGTAACTTGGTGACTTAAATCAGGTGGAAAACTGGTACAAACCTTGTTTACCATTATCCAAAAAATTCAGGCATTTCAGGTAAAGCTATTTTGGTGTGCCCAACAGGAAAATTTCCCAAAGTTTCGGGAAAGTCTAAAAAGGTAGTTCAAAATTTCCAACCTTACTTTCAGAACAGAGAATGCTTGTTCCATTTGCTATTTCCAAATGCTTATCAAGTTCCAGACTGCCACTGTAAGCTTGATTGAATTTTGCAAATGAAACATGGAATTTCACATTTGGGAGTTTTTTTTTTTTAGTTTCGCCATGTAAATGGTTAGAAACCAAAATCTCAATAATGTAGTGGTACGAGATCTTTACCCTAAAGTCATACATGTATTTGGAGAGCTGTGGCAAGCTGCTTATATGGGGGAACTTTGTTGTTGTCTTCAATATTATTTTTGTTGTAAACCACTTCACAGTTCTTTACATTAATAACAACTGGTCATTGAACACACTCAAAAGCAAAATAAGTTGCTACATTTTTGAAGGAAATGTACACAGAATGGGCATGGGTAGAACAAGGCTGGTAGCCTCAGTCTTCAATTACAAGTAACACACTCCTACCCAGGCTGCAGAATTTGGAGCCAGTGACAGTCTCAGTTAGAATGAGCCAGCCCCTTAGTTCCCCTGTGTTGGGGTAGCAATAGATAAGATCAACTGAGGCCCATCAGGCATGGCTTGCCACTTTTCTAGACAGGGTTTTTTTAGTGAACCAATTTTGCCGACTTGGGAAGCAGCAGTAGTTTGCAGAATATATGTTGTAAACTTAGAATGAGGAATGATTAACATTTTGATTTAATGAGTTTATTTTCAGGCAAAATGCCCTGAGTAAGCCATTTGTGAAGAGGAAATACTCGAAAGTAAGTATATTGGCCTGAGAACAGGCACTTCGAGGTATTTTTATGGGTTAAAGGGGAATGGAAGGCAGCAAAGTCTTTGACTGCTTTGACTCCGGATAGCTACCTTAAATTACCAGGTCATTACTTTGTCAGTGAGTCTATTAATTTGTCCACAACATTAATATTTGTATTATTCCATTGAATATATTTAAATGTGAGTACAAACAGTTGTGCAAATGAGCTTTCTTGGGAAATACTACACTTGGCATTGTACAAGTATATGGCAAAATTTCCTGTCATTCATTGTAAACCCAACCAATCAGATCATGATACCAAAAAACTTCAACCTTTCTCTTGAATCCTAGAGGCAGATGGTGCCCGATAAGAGACCTTCCTCTTCTGCAGATTGTAGAATAAGCAGAGGCATTGTGCACAAAAGAACTGATAACTGCAAAAGCTTTGATTTTCGTGATGGGGCATGTGAACTACTTCAATATCCTGATGTACCAAAGAAAGAAGGTGGAGAAATAGACTGGTATGCAAGTGATGAAGAAGGTATGCAAGTGATGGAGAACTATTTTGTGTTATGTCAATTCTAGTAGATTTTTTTTCGTTTAATTAGTGATGTTTCAATAATTGTGACAGATCCTGAGCACATGTTTGTTGTCCCATTTTTATGCGAATGTATGAAAACTGCTAAATCTGTCTGAGATGTTGAACATTCAAAACACTACGTGGGAATTTAGGCTTTGTAGTATTATTCTCATGCAACCAATTACAGTATGCAATATATCGACTGGAGAGCTGCACAACACTGTCTTTGCCCTGGCTACACACATTTACTGGCATTAGTATAATGCATTAACATGCATGTATCTAGATGTGCACTTGTTTCTGCAATCTCTTCAAACCCAGTGGCTGAACCAACCAATCACAAACATTTTGGTCCTTGATTTGTAATGCACAACATTGGATTCAAGTCACTAGATCGTTTTATGACCAGGTAGCACCCTCTGCATACTGCACAGCAACACTCGATTTATTCTTCTGCTGATAACAGGTTCACAGGGTTGCACTCACACTTGATGTCACTTCTTGATGTTTGTGGGCAAAGTCATTCACCTGTAAGCAGACCATCACTGCATCCCCTGTCTCACCGGCTGCTCCCGTTGTGTGTTTCTGTGGTCGAAAGGAACACTTC
Organism: Astreopora myriophthalma; assembly: GCA_014634185.1. Lineage (NCBI taxonomy): Eukaryota > Metazoa > Cnidaria > Anthozoa > Scleractinia > Acroporidae > Astreopora > Astreopora myriophthalma. Next base: position 350,308 of record BLFK01000871.1, read on the forward strand.
TCATGGCAGTTCAAACAACAAAATTCTCAAAATGATAAGAGCATTGGACAAGCTCAAAGGTCTGATGGTGCAGTGGCCATCATGCCTTCCTTGTACAGTGTGCCAGTAACTGGCAAAGTCTGGTATCCTGAAGATAAGGTGTCTTTTAAGTTGTCTATCCTCGGTGAGGGTAGCAGTCTTTCGCCAATTTGGAACTTAATCGTCACCAATCCCTAAGCAACAATGACGGCTACGGCAGCAATAGGTTGCATAGGGAAAAACAATAGCTCGGCACGCTCTGTACGTGCA
>BLFK01000871.1:355595-357529 GCA_014634185.1 Astreopora myriophthalma
TTCCGTTTCCAGGCCTGGAAAGTCATGGAATTTAATTGTCAGTCATGGAAAGTCGTGGAAAATTATAGGTGGTGTGTGGTTGGTAAATTATTGACAAAATAAAATACAGGCGAGTTATGCCAGAATATACTCGAACACAAGGACAATTTTGACAATTTTGACAATTTTCGAAAGTGACAGCTAAACTTAAGGTCATGCAAAACTGGAAAAAGTCGTAAAAAAGATCAAGGAAAGTCATGGAATTTGAAAACCTCTTAAGAGTACGAACCCTGCAGTAGAGTTGCGACCAATAGAGCGCTTTTTTAAAAGGCCAATTTCGATATATTTAAAATTTACTGTAAGACAGAAGGCATCATCTTCGGAGGATCTGGGGAAAAAAATTCATACACATCCTTACATTATTACCCAGAGCCTCCAAGTCATGTTTGTTTGAAGTTGAGTTTTAAAACATCGAAATTGGTCCAGAAAAAGGGAAAAACTCAACGTTGACCATCTACTATGAACTTGATATGAAGTGGCAAGGGACTTAGCGATGGAGCACTAATTGAGGACGCTCGTAAAGTCAACAGTTGAAATGTTGATTTTTGATGAAAGCCGAATCCCGGGGTATCCGGAGAAGAAAGCTCTCGGAGTAGAGTTTGGAACCAACGTCGAACCCGGGAATCGGATCCGGGACATGTTGGTGGAAGGCGAGCGCTTTCATCTCTGCGCCAACCCTGCTCTCCCACACTACTTTTCTTCCTTCTACATTTTTAGAGGGATATTTTATGGATGAAATTATTATGTATTGCATTACCTTTCTTGTTCCCAGATCTGGTTTGGCAGAGCAGCTACACTGTATTATTTCGAGAGAGAAATCAGAAAAGGCCTTTTGGAATCATAGAGGGATGGACAAAGACATTGAACGTGCGGGTGCGTTGTTTGCGACTCCCGTGTAGCAACTGTGTACGAGGTGTAATTTTCATAAACACTAGCGAATAATTAACCGGGCGCCATGTTTGAGTACAGTCTACCATCAAATTTCCACGCAAGTTGGCGCAAACGTTTTTCATCATTTGGTCACCGTTGCAACCGGTGACGGTCAAAACGTGCAGGTGCTTGCGAGTGCACTTGGGAGGCCGTTTGTTCCAACCAAGCAAGGTGGCCTATGCAAGTTGACATTCCGAAACTTGCGATGACTTGCGACTCCATTTGGCTAGAGTTTTACGCTAATTCCGGTTGCTACATTTCAATCTACTTTCAGGTGTAGCTTGTCCGTCAGATCGGTCAGTAACAATCCAGATTTTGTTTGACCAGCTTCAAAGCTCTCTTCACCTCACACTTTGCTGTGTATTGTGTAAAGACCGGGACATCATCAGGGATCCCCTTCATCAGAGGCAGGTGTTTGTCCTTTTCACCTGTGAAACTTGGAAGCATCTGGGGTTACAAGCTGGAGCTACAGTCAAGATATATCCTCCATGGTAGGTCCATTGAAAAAATCTCTGAAATGTTTTGGAGGTTTAAGAAGAGGCAAACGAAGTATGCTGAAACCGCTTGATGCAAGCACACGGACTTGAAAACACTTCCCTTGACCATCAATGGTGGTGGTGATGATGATGGCGATGACGACGCCACGACAATATTAGGGACCTTTAGATTAGAGTACCAGTACAAGTTTTCCGTTCCGAGCACGCGCACTTGAAAAAATTTAGACCTCCAAACCTAATGCGGAAACTAACTCGTACTCCAATCTAAAGGTAGCTAATGACGACGGCGACGGTGGGCGTGGAGGCAATAAAGGTTCGTTGAAACTGGTTTCATAAAAATACTGGTGAGTGGTGCGGATTTCTAGTTTGACGATTGCTGAAGTTCATCGCGCGCTGACTTTCATACACCCCTTTTATACTTTCATGGAGAAGAACTAGATGATTTCTCTTGGCGAGCCTCACCGATGA